>OX465245.1:22537248-22974532 GCA_949987775.1 Aproaerema taeniolella | reverse complement strand
GCCAGCGGGGCCAAACTAGACGCAGACCTCATCGTGGAGTGCGTGGGGTCAGAGGTATAGCTTAACGTAACATATAGATACTAGCTGATGATGGGTGGCTACATCTGGCCAGCGGGGCCAAACTAGACGCAGACCTCATCGTGGAGTGCGTGGGGTCAGAGGTATAGCTTAACGTAACATATAGATACTAGCTGATGATGGGTGGCTACATCTGGCCAGCGGGGCCAAACTAGACGCAGACCTCATCGTGGAGTGCGTGGGGTCAGAGGTATAGCTTAACGTAACATATAGATACTAGCTGATGATGGGTGGCTACATCTGGCCAGCGGGGCCAAACTAGACGCAGACCTCATCGTGGAGTGCGTGGGGTCAGAGGTATAGCTTAACGTAACATATAGATACTAGCTGATGATGGGTGGCTACATCTGGCCAGCGGGGCCAAACTAGACGCAGACCTCATCGTGGAGTGCGTGGGGTCAGAGGTATAGCTTAACGTAACATATAGATACTAGCTGATGATGGGTGGCTACATCTGGCCAGCGGGGCCAAACTAGACGCAGACCTCATCGTGGAGTGCGTGGGGTCAGAGGTATAGCTTAACGTAACATATAGATACTAGCTGATGATGGGTGGCTACATCTGGCCAGCGGGGCCAAACTAGACGCAGACCTCATCGTGGAGTGCGTGGGGTCAGAGGTATAGCTTAACGTAACATATAGATACTAGCTGATGATGGGTGGCTACATCTGACCAGCGGGGCCAAACTAGACGCAGACCTCATCGTGGAGTGCGTGGGGTCAGAGGTATAGCTTAACGTAACATATAGATACTAGCTGATGATGGGTGGCTACATCTGGCCAGCGGGGCCAAACTAGACGCAGACCTCATCGTGGAGTGCGTGGGGTCAGAGGTATAGCTTAACGTAACATATAGATACTAGCTGATGATGGGTGGCTACATCTGGCCAGCGGGGCCAAACTAGACGCAGACCTCATCGTGGAGTGCGTGGGGTCAGAGGTATAGCTTAACGTAACATATAGATACTAGCTGATGATGGGTGGCTACATCTGGCCAGCGGGGCCAAACTAGACGCAGACCTCATCGTGGAGTGCGTGGGGTCAGAGGTATAGCTTAACGTAACATATAGATACTAGCTGATGATGGGTGGCTACATCTGGCCAGCGGGGCCAAACTAGACGCAGACCTCATCGTGGAGTGCGTGGGGTCAGAGGTATAGCTTAACGTAACATATAGATACTAGCTGATGATGGGTGGCTACATCTGGCCAGCGGGGCCAAACTAGACGCAGACCTCATCGTGGAGTGCGTGGGGTCAGAGGTATAGCTTAACGTAACATATAGATACTAGCTGATGATGGGTGGCTACATCTGGCCAGCGGGGCCAAACTAGACGCAGACCTCATCGTGGAGTGCGTGGGGTCAGAGGTATAGCTTAACGTAACATATAGATACTAGCTGATGATGGGTGGCTACATCTGGCCAGCGGGGCCAAACTAGACGCAGACCTCATCGTGGAGTGCGTGGGGTCAGAGGTATAGCTTAACGTAACATATAGATACTAGCTGATGATGGGTGGCTACATCTGGCCAGCGGGGCCAAACTAGACGCAGACCTCATCGTGGAGTGCGTGGGGTCAGAGGTATAGCTTAACGTAACATATAGATACTAGCTGATGATGGGTGGCTACATCTGGCCAGCGGGGCCAAACTAGACGCAGACCTCATCGTGGAGTGCGTGGGGTCAGAGGTATAGCTTAACGTAACATATAGATACTAGCTGATGATGGGTGGCTACATCTGGCCAGCGGGGCCAAACTAGACGCAGACCTCATCGTGGAGTGCGTGGGGTCAGAGGTATAGCTTAACGTAACATATACAGTGGTGGTCATATAATTAAGAACGCTTATTTAAAGGGAAGATTTTTTCAAACTACTGAGTTTATTTAGTTCCATGTATTTTTTTGTATTTCTCTCGGTATCACAAAACTTTGCCATACTAATGGTTAATTCGTTGGTACACATGATTAGCCAAAAACTAAATAGATAAACTTTATGCATTCGATCCGAACCTAGTATTACTCCTTACTGGCTGGTCACATAATTAAGAACGCTGAAAATTTCATTTTTTATTCAAATTTAAATAGAGAACACTTCGTGGCTCTATGGTTGTAGGTCACTGTTTGTATCAATTTGGCGCCATTTAATTCTATAAAAGTTTTAAAAGTGATTGTTTTGTATTAAAACAATGGGAAAAAATAAAAGTTGTGATGAATCTACAAGGGAAGTGATAATAAAACTTCGTCAAAAGAATTGGTCGTATAAAAAGATAGCCGACCATCTGCAATGCTCCAAAACTATGGTTTTTCACGCTGTGAAGCATTTTGCTACTTATCAAACAACTTCAAATGTTATACGTGCACCTAAACAACGTAAGTCCTCTTGTCGAGACGATCGAAATATCATTCGCTTGGCAAAACAAAACCCTTTTAAAGGCTCGAATGACCTAAGAAAAGAATATTTTGGTGAAAACAACCCTTTAGCAATCTCAGCACGTACTATTCGAAGGCGTTTGGTAGAAGAAAAGTTGCACGGAAGGATAGCCAGGAAGGTGCCTATGTTGAAACAGTGCCATAGGCAAGCCCGGCTTGCATTCGCAAGAAAGTATGAAAACTGGACAGTAAGTCAGTGGAAAAATGTACTTTTTTCTGATGAGACAAAAATAAACAGGGTATGTTCGGATGGTAAACGATACGTACGACGCCCTCCGAACAAAGCATTCGACCCTAAGTACACAAAAGTGACATTAAAGCATGGTGGGGGAAATGTGAAAATTTGGGGGTGTTTTTCTGGACATGGGGTTGGACCTGTTAAGTTGATAGAGGGAAACATGGATCAATATCAATACAAAAATATACTGGAAGAAACAATGTTACCTTATGCAAGACGTGCTTCCTGTTATTTGGACATTTCAGCACGACAATGATCCCAAGCATACTGCACGCACCGTTAAGGAATTTCTCAGGGCGCAATCAGTTTCGGTGTTAGATTGGCCAGCTAACAGCCCGGATCTCAACCCAATAGAGCATCTTTGGTGTGATGTCAAGAAAAAAGTTTCAAATCGACAATGTGGCAACTTAAGAGAGTTATTTGCTGCTTTTTTAGAAGAATGGAACGATATCTCTGTTGCCAAATGTCAAAAATTGATAGAGTCAATGCCTCGCCGGTGTAAAGCCGTAATTAAAAGCCGTGGTCATGCTACCAGCTATTAAATTTAGTTTAAAATTTTATAAATTGTTTGTTTTTCTTACGCACTTTCATTTAATGTGATTTAAATTATCTAAGTTTGTTATGGAAAAACTCTCAAGCAGTTTTATAAATCGTTCTTAATTATTTGTCCAGATTATTTACTATTTGTTTTTTGTTACTGTGTTTAATAAACTAAATTTATAAAAAAAATGGTAGAGGTTATATTTTATATTCCTAACACCTTTTGCTCTATTCATGTGGCTATTTCATAGCATAGCTAGTTACTTGTAAGATGGAACACATAACTAGATATGATGTGGTTAAGATAAATATTTTCTAGAACATTAAATCGTTCTTAATTATATGGCCACCACTGTAGATACTAGCTGATGATGGGTGGCTACATCTGGCCAGCGGGGCCAAACTAGACGCAGACCTCATCGTGGAGTGCGTGGGGTCAGAGGTATAGCTTAACGTAACATATAGATACTAGCTGATGATGGGTGGCTACATCTGGCCAGCGGGGCCAAACTAGACGCAGACCTCATCGTGGAGTGCGTGGGGTCAGAGGTATAGCTTAACGTAACATATAGATACTAGCTGATGATGGGTGGCTACATCTGGCCAGCGGGGCCAAACTAGACGCAGACCTCATCGTGGAGTGCGTGGGGTCAGAGGTATAGCTTAACGTAACATATAGATACTGGCTGATGATGGGTGGCTACATCTGGCCAGCGGGGCCAAACTAGACGCAGACCTCATCGTGGAGTGCGTGGGGTCAGAGGTATAGCTTAACGTAACATATAGATACTAGCTGATGATGGGTGGCTACATCTGGCCAGCGGGGCCAAACTAGACGCAGACCTCATCGTGGAGTGCGTGGGGTCAGAGGTATAGCTTAACGTAACATATAGATACTAGCTGATGATGGGTGGCTACATCTGGCCAGCGGGGCCAAACTAGACGCAGACCTCATCGTGGAGTGCGTGGGGTCAGAGGTATAGCTTAACGTAACATATAGATACTAGCTGATGATGGGTGGCTACATCTGGCCAGCGGGGCCAAACTAGACGCAGACCTCATCGTGGAGTGCGTGGGGTCAGAGGTATAGCTTAACGTAACATATAGATACTAGCTGATGATGGGTGGCTACATCTGGCCAGCGGGGCCAAACTAGACGCAGACCTCATCGTGGAGTGCGTGGGGTCAGAGGTATAGCTTAACGTAACATATAGATACTAGCTGATGATGGGTGGCTACATCTGGCCAGCGGGGCCAAACTAGACGCAGACCTCATCGTGGAGTGCGTGGGGTCAGAGGTATAGCTTAACGTAACATATAGATACTAGCTGATGATGGGTGGCTACATCTGGCCAGCGGGGCCAAACTAGACGCAGACCTCATCGTGGAGTGCGTGGGGTCAGAGGTATAGCTTAACGTAACATATAGATACTAGCTGATGATGGGTGGCTACATCTGGCCAGCGGGGCCAAACTAGACGCAGACCTCATCGTGGAGTGCGTGGGGTCAGAGGTATAGCTTAACGTAACATATAGATACTAGCTGATGATGGGTGGCTACATCTGGCCAGCGGGGCCAAACTAGACGCAGACCTCATCGTGGAGTGCGTGGGGTCAGAGGTATAGCTTAACGTAACATATAGATACTAGCTGATGATGGGTGGCTACATCTGGCCAGCGGGGCCAAACTAGACGCAGACCTCATCGTGGAGTGCGTGGGGTCAGAGGTATAGCTTAACGTAACATATAGATACTAGCTGATGATGGGTGGCTACATCTGGCCAGCGGGGCCAAACTAGACGCAGACCTCATCGTGGAGTGCGTGGGGTCAGAGGTATAGCTTAACGTAACATATAGATACTAGCTGATGATGGGTGGCTACATCTGGCCAGCGGGGCCAAACTAGACGCAGACCTCATCGTGGAGTGCGTGGGGTCAGAGGTATAGCTTAACGTAACATATAGATACTAGCTGATGATGGGTGGCTACATCTGGCCAGCGGGGCCAAACTAGACGCAGACCTCATCGTGGAGTGCGTGGGGTCAGAGGTATAGCTTAACGTAACATATAGATACTAGCTGATGATGGGTGGCTACATCTGACCAGCGGGGCCAAACTAGACGCAGACCTCATCGTGGAGTGCGTGGGGTCAGAGGTATAGCTTAACGTAACATATAGATACTAGCTGATGATGGGTGGCTACATCTGGCCAGCGGGGCCAAACTAGACGCAGACCTCATCGTGGAGTGCGTGGGGTCAGAGGTATAGCTTAACGTAACATATAGATACTAGCTGATGATGGGTGGCTACATCTGACCAGCGGGGCCAAACTAGACGCAGACCTCATCGTGGAGTGCGTGGGGTCAGAGGTATAGCTTAACGTAACATATAGATACTAGCTGATGATGGGTGGCTACATCTGGCCAGCGGGGCCAAACTAGACGCAGACCTCATCGTGGAGTGCGTGGGGTCAGAGGTATAGCTTAACGTAACATATAGATACTAGCTGATGATTAATGCTCCACTAGACCTCGTAAGAAACCTACGTGACAAATTTTAAAGCTAGACCAGGCGAATTGGGCTGTGTGTTGATATGTCAGTCAGTCAGTCAGTTTCTTCTTTTATATATTTAAAACAGTAAAACAGTGATCGCTGAGTATGTAGTCAAGAGCGAACCCATTCGTAATAAATAAAAAAAAACAACGGGTTGCACTCCGGGAGTGCCGGCAGAAGTGAAAACTTGAACATTAACGTTGTGCATTAATATGGAAATTAAACAAAATACACAAAGAGAGTCCGTTATTCTCTCAGGATTCGAACCCTCGACCTGTTGCTTACAATCTGGCAACTTTTCCACTCGACCAAACTGTCTACTTTCAATTCAGTAAAATAGTATATCGGTATTTGCGCACTATGTGCGGATAATCGTTGACATCTGTCACAGAGATAATTTTACCATAGGGCTGCCATCCGTCCGGGTTTCCACCCATACTTCAAAGTACACAACGCTGTTAAAGAAGCTTTCACTTCAAAAAAGGTGGCGACCCTATCCTACGCATTTTCGATCAGGGCCACGTGACACCTGACGATCTGACGCGAGTTCATCGCGAGTTTAAAATTTTTTCCCCATACTAAAAGTGCTCAACGCCGCTAAAAAGAAGTTTTCACTTCAAAAAAATAAAAAAAATGAAATATAATTATGTGTAGGTGGACACATCGCTGGCGGAGGCGAGTGCCTTGGAGACACACCCGGAGCTGGGCGGACTGCTCGTCAACGCAGAGCTGCAGGCCAGAGCTGACGTCTACGTAGCGGGCGACGCGGCCTGCTTCTACGACGTAGTGCTAGGTAACACATTAACAGACAAGCAGCAATGGGAATAGACTGCTCAGTTACGAGATCTAATCCGAGGGCCGCGGGCTCAAGTCCCATTTGAGCCGAACTTTTCTTTCCCTAAAAATCATTTGTAAATATGTATCACGCCTCACGCGGCTAAGCGTTTTAAAAATACTAAATTATACTATGTTTCGTGTTTTGTTAATTGTACTGTATGTATTGTATTGTATTGTAAATTAAGCAAGTTGTTTGTGACAGGGCGGCGTCGAGTGGAGCACCACGACCACGCGGTGGTGTCAGGGCGGCTGGCCGGAGAGAACATGGCCGCCGTCAGCCCGCCCAAACACTACACGCACCAGAGCATGTTCTGGAGCGACCTCGGCCCGCAGCTCGGATACGAGGTGACCATAGACATATACACGAGAACATGGCCGCCGTCAGCCCGCCCAAACACTACACGCACCAGAGCATGTTCTGGAGCGACCTCGGCCCGCAGCTCGGATACGAGGTGACCATAGACATATACACGAGAACATGTGACCATAGACATATACACGAGAACATGGCCGCCGTCAGCCCGCCCAAACACTACACGCACCAGAGCATGTTCTGGAGCGACCTCGGCCCGCAGCTCGGATACGAGGTGACCATAGACATATACACGAGAACATGTGACCATAGACATATACACGAGAACATGGCCGCCGTCAGCCCGCCCAAACACTACACGCACCAGAGCATGTTCTGGAGCGACCTCGGCCCGCAGCTCGGATACGAGGTGACCATAGACATATACACGAGAACATGTGACCATAGACATATACACGAGAACATGGCCGCCGTCAGCCCGCCCAAACACTACACGCACCAGAGCATGTTCTGGAGCGACCTCGGCCCGCAGCTCGGATACGAGGTGACCATAGACATATACACGAGAACATGTGACCATAGACATATACACGAGAACATGGCCGCCGTCAGCCCGCCCAAACACTACACGCACCAGAGCATGTTCTGGAGCGACCTCGGCCCGCAGCTCGGATACGAGGTGACCATAGACATATACACGAGAACATGTGACCATAGACATATACACGAGAACATGGCCGCCGTCAGCCCGCCCAAACACTACACGCACCAGAGCATGTTCTGGAGCGACCTCGGCCCGCAGCTCGGATACGAGGTGACCATAGACATATACACGAGAACATGTGACCATAGACATATACACGAGAACATGGCCGCCGTCAGCCCGCCCAAACACTACACGCACCAGAGCATGTTCTGGAGCGACCTCGGCCCGCAGCTCGGATACGAGGTGACCATAGACATATACACGAGAACATGTGACCATAGACATATACACGAGAACATGGCCGCCGTCAGCCCGCCCAAACACTACACGCACCAGAGCATGTTCTGGAGCGACCTCGGCCCGCAGCTCGGATACGAGGTGACCATAGACATATACACGAGAACATGTGACCATAGACATATACACGAGAACATGGCCGCCGTCAGCCCGCCCAAACACTACACGCACCAGAGCATGTTCTGGAGCGACCTCGGCCCGCAGCTCGGATACGAGGTGACCATAGACATATACACGAGAACATGTGACCATAGACATATACACGAGAACATGGCCGCCGTCAGCCCGCCCAAACACTACACGCACCAGAGCATGTTCTGGAGCGACCTCGGCCCGCAGCTCGGATACGAGGTGACCATAGACATATACACGAGAACATGTGACCATAGACATATACACGAGAACATGTGACCATAGACATATACACGAGAACATGGCCGCCGTCAGCCCGCCCAAACACTACACGCACCAGAGCATGTTCTGGAGCGACCTCGGCCCGCAGCTCGGATACGAGGTGACCATAGACATATACACGAGAACATGTGACCATAGACATATACACGAGAACATGGCCGCCGTCAGCCCGCCCAAACACTACACGCACCAGAGCATGTTCTGGAGCGACCTCGGCCCGCAGCTCGGATACGAGGTGACCATAGACATATACACGAGAACATGTGACCATAGACATATACACGAGAACATGTGACCATAGACATATACACGAGAACATGTGACCATAGACATATACACGAGAACATGGCCGCCGTCAGCCCGCCCAAACACTACACGCACCAGAGCATGTTCTGGAGCGACCTCGGCCCGCAGCTCGGATACGAGGTGACCATAGACATATACACGAGAACATGTGACCATAGACATATACACGAGAACATGTGACCATAGACATATACACGAGAACATGTGACCATAGACATATACACGAGAACATGGCCGCCGTCAGCCCGCCCAAACACTACACGCACCAGAGCATGTTCTGGAGCGACCTCGGCCCGCAGCTCGGATACGAGGTGACCATAGACATATACACGAGAACATGTGACCATAGACATATACACGAGAACATGGCCGCCGTCAGCCCGCCCAAACACTACACGCACCAGAGCATGTTCTGGAGCGACCTCGGCCCGCAGCTCGGATACGAGGTGACCATAGACATATACACGAGAACATGTGACCATAGACATATACACGAGAACATGGCCGCCGTCAGCCCGCCCAAACACTACACGCACCAGAGCATGTTCTGGAGCGACCTCGGCCCGCAGCTCGGATACGAGGTGACCATAGACATATACACGAGAACATGTGACCATAGACATATACACGAGAACATGTGACCATAGACATATACACGAGAACATGGCCGCCGTCAGCCCGCCCAAACACTACACGCACCAGAGCATGTTCTGGAGCGACCTCGGCCCGCAGCTCGGATACGAGGTGACCATAGACATATACACGAGAACATGTGACCATAGACATATACACGAGAACATGTGACCATAGACATATACACGAGAACATGGCCGCCGTCAGCCCGCCCAAACACTACACGCACCAGAGCATGTTCTGGAGCGACCTCGGCCCGCAGCTCGGATACGAGGTGACCATAGACATATACACGAGAACATGTGACCATAGACATATACACGAGAACATGGCCGCCGTCAGCCCGCCCAAACACTACACGCACCAGAGCATGTTCTGGAGCGACCTCGGCCCGCAGCTCGGATACGAGGTGACCATAGACATATACACGAGAACATGTGACCATAGACATATACACGAGAACATGGCCGCCGTCAGCCCGCCCAAACACTACACGCACCAGAGCATGTTCTGGAGCGACCTCGGCCCGCAGCTCGGATACGAGGTGACCATAGACATATACACGAGAACATGTGACCATAGACATATACACGAGAACATGTGACCATAGACATATACACGAGAACATGTGACCATAGACATATACACGAGAACATGTGACCATAGACATATACACGAGAACATGGCCGCCGTCAGCCCGCCCAAACACTACACGCACCAGAGCATGTTCTGGATACGAGGCATTTAATATTAATAACCATTCATCTAACTAGCTTTCCATCCACTTAAGGGCTTTTGGGCTACAGCCGTGTGGCTCAGGCCAGCAGACACACGGAACTTAAACAATTCTATGTATTCTATGTATGCCAATACATAGTGCCTTCCTAGTGCCTATTGATGCCAAAAGAACCATATCTAATGCCATCATAGTTTAAGATATATAGGTCGTTGTTTGTGTTTGGATATGTTTGTGTTTGGATGTTTGGATATCAGCCCAGCAGACCCACCTCTCGTACACGGAAACGGCTAAAGTTAGAGAGATGGTTCTAGTTCTAAGCTTTAATGCTTTCATTGGTGCCATCTATAAAAAAGTTTCAAACCTAATGCTTCAAGCGTTTCGGAGCTATAAAACGATCTTGGTGTGCCTGCTGGGCGGAGGGTTCAACGCAGCAGACCCAACACGATAGCTCCCTAACTAAAAGGTAATTGGTATGAAATCTCATATCAATGTTTAGTGTGTCATTAGTGCCTTAGATTAACATAAAAATATCTGTTTAATTTAACTTCCAAACATAACAAATAGCCTCTGAAAGTTGTGCATACATTTCAAAATGAATACAGTCGCGTACATAATCAATAGTTTTTACGTGATCGTTGATACAATATGGATTCAATGTCTTATTTACAAGCTTGTATTTTATTTGCAATGTTCGTAAGGGTAATTTTTGTCCACCAAGTGACCTTTTATGTACCTACTAAGTCTTCCCCCTTGCCTGCGTGCGGGGTTTATTAGTTATTAGCCCAGATTAAGCGCTAAATACCTAAATCAAAAATTAGGTAGTTTGATGTTGATATATGATAAAAATATATGCTCAGATTTTATTAGGGGTGCGTTATTATCTTAACTTGTATTTATAATACAAATATATCTCTGTTTTATGTGACTGTGTATAAGATTGGGAATAAAACATTTAAGAGTTAAAAAATGATTCCTTAATATGTATGATATTACATATAAATTATGTAATTAATTAGTTTTATGTTTATTTTTGTCTTTAGAGACTGTATCTTAGAGCATTTAAAGAAAATAATATGGAGAATAACAGCAACACGTCAAATTTTAGGATCAGTCAACAGAGGCGACATTTGAAGTGAGAAATTGGCAGTTTATTACTTGGCACTTGTAACCTAATAAATTGAGTTTTGAGCGTGACTATACCACGGTTGTTAAAATGTATAGAGAACTTTGAGAGGTTCAACTGTTATGTTTGGATGTGAAATTTAACGGATATTTTTATGTTATTCTAAGGCACTAATGACACACTAAACATTGATTTGAGATTTCGTACCAATTACCTTTTAGTTATGGAGCTATCGTGTTGGGTCTGCTGCGTTGAACCCTCTGCCCAGCAGGCACACCAAGATCGTTTTATAGCTTCGAAACGCTTGAAGCACTAGGTTTGAAACTTTTTTCTCGATGGCACCAATGAAAGCATTAAAGCTTAGAACTAGAACCATGTCTCTAACTTTAGCCGTTTCTGTGTACGAGAGGTGGGTCTGCTGGGCTGATATCCGTCCAGCAAAACCACAAACAACGACCTATATTTCTTAAACTATGATGGCACTAGATATGATTCTTTTGGCATCAATAGGCACTAGGAAGTTACTATGTATTGGCATACATAGAATTGTTTAAGTTCCGTAGGTCTGCTTGCCTGAGCCACACCTACAGCCTGGGGCCCCTAGCCTCCATTGAAAACGGTAGACGATATTATCAAAAAATAATAATATCAAATATTAAAAAAAGTCTGATCATAATGCTGCACTCGAGCAACATGTGGTTACGGCAGGTTACGGTCATTAAGACCTCACTGTACTTAATGACCGTAACCTGCCGAAATCTATAATAGTTTCAAATAGACAAATGGTAACCTTTTTCGTAATATAAATTTCCCCGGACTACAGATCTATAAGTAGTATTGGCGCAGGGGGGCTCTGGGCTTTTACTACTTAGTGCCAGTTCAGGATCCACCCCTATTTCTGTCCGCGATTTAGTTCGCGTGTTAAGCCATAGCCCATAGCTGCAGCACTTGCGATAGTTCATTGAGACCATCAAGCCAATCGCGTTAAAAAAAGCGTGGGAAACGATATCGAGATATACTATCTACTATATAAAAATAAGTCGGGTTTTCCTTCCTGACGCTATAACTCCAGAACACACGAACCGATTTCCACGGTTTTGCATTCGTTGGAAAGGTCTCGGGCTCCGTGAGGTTTATAGGATACTTTTTATTTTAAAAAAAATTAGGACGCGGGCGTAAAGCTAGTTTTTGTATATAAAAAGGTTGTGAAGCAGCTCTATTTCAATTGCGTTTCAATCCATATTTTTTTAGCGCGATTGGCCTGCTCAGTCCCATTTTGTTTAATGTTCCATCTCTTTTACTCTCCGCACGAACGACTGAAATAAACGAGTAGACAGGATGGCAACCGCTAGATAGACTTATCTGTTTGACAGTTCACGGAGACCATTAGTCTATCTAGCGGTTGACATTTTTCCTCCCGCAGAGAAGAACAGGCAAGAAACTCTGAGGGTGCTCTTTTTAATGGCATTACAAATTTTCTAGTTTTAACTAATTCTGAAATAACTATAGAGCTGAGCTGTTCATCCTCACGGCTGCTTGTCTGATAGATAATAAAAAAATTTTTAATAGCCCTTTTTGCAAAGTTTTTGTCTAATTTTAATCCCTATTAAAATGCCAACTGTTTCCAGGCGATAGGCATCATAGACTCGCGTCTGCCAACAGTGGGGATATTCTCAGCCGACGCAGTCACGGACGTGTCCATGTCGCGGGGGGCGGCCGAGGGGGAGGGCGAGGGGGGGGCGGAGGGGGCAGCCAGCTCTCTACCTGAAGGAGAAAGGAGGTAGGAATCGATGCTGAGTGGAAGGTTTTCACAAATTCTAACGTGTTTATTTCATTGGACACTAGCATTTCGCCCGGGACTTCGTTCCCGTGGGAATTCGGGAAAATTATGTAGCCTATGTTACTCAGTAGTGTTGAAACCAGTAGTAGAAAGTATCGATCGTCACCTTGAAAAACAGTAAGAATATCGATAGGGCTATCGATAGTATCGATTATATCGATAGCCAATAGTTTGCGATACTATTAATGAGAGACCAAACTATCGATAGCATCGATACTATTGAATTCTAATAGTATCGATAGTGTTGATTCAAAACTATCATTACTATCCATAATCGATACTATCGATAGTCCTATTGATATTCTTACTGTTTTTCAAGGTCAACTATCGATAGTTATGCAACACTATTACTCAGGGACAATGTAGCATTCTAATGTCGAAACGAAAGAATTTTTCAAATCGGTCCAGTAGTTTTTAAGTTTACTCGTTACAAACAAAAACACAAATCTTTCCTCTTTATAATATAAGTATAGATATAAAATGTTGCTTGAACACGTCAATATAGTGAATTACATTAGCACTTTTGACTTTCCGCCTATTCGCAAAGGTGCAGTCTTCCTCAGGAGAAGAATAGGCGAGAAACTCCGAGGGTCGCTCTTTTTAAGTCAATCATATAAATTTTCTTACTTCTAATTTTAATTCACTTAATATCTGAATAACTCTGGAGCTGAGCAATTTATTCCCATAGTTGCTTGTCTACAGGGGTCACAAAATGTATTCATCCAGAAACTAAAAGAATATCTAGTAGAAAAATTATTTTATACGATGGAGGAGTTTTTTTTTCAAATCTACACTAATATTAAAAACAGGAAAGATTTGTATTTTTGTATGTAACGAATAAACTTAAAAACTACTGGACGGATTTCAATAATTATTTCACCATTAGGATGCTATATTATCCCTGAGTAACATAGGCTACATTTTATTTTATTTTTTTATTATTATTATTATTAATAATAAAGGGTTCGCTCTTGACCACAATCTAGCCCAAGGGCAAAGATGCGGTCGAGGATGTAGCAAGCTCACCCAGAAGGAGCCTATACACAATTTCACATAATTTTCCCGAATTCCCACGGGAACGAAGTCCCGAGCGGGATGCTAGTAAACAGTAAAATATATCTAGATTTGATATTTTATTTTATTTGTCAAATCTGTTACTGTTTTTATTATTAACTAGCTTTTCGCCCGGGACTTCGTTTCCGTGGGAATTCGGGAAAATTATGTAGCCTATGTTACTCAGGGATAATGTAGCATCGTAATGGTGAACGAATTCTTCAAAACGGTCCAGTAGTATCGGAGCCTATTCAATGCAAACAAACAATCAAATCTTTGCTTTGTATAGTATTAGTCTTGTTTCCCTTGGGAATTTTTTGTCAATTTTCCAATGTTTTTAATAGTTATTCTGCTATTCGGAACGGAGACAAATACAACAAAACAAAAACCATGAAATCGGTCCAGCCGTTCTCTAGTAATGTTATGTTTTCTACACACTCAGTAATGTTTTATTTTTAAGTTTTAACATTTAAGTTAGTTTGTTTGTTGTCATCTGTATACTCCACTAAGCATATTACCCGCCGACTGCTGAAAACTAGCGTCATTGCTCAGGCTTTGGCATTATGCTGAGCTGCATCCGTTTTGGCAATTTGTAATTTAGTATGTACCAGCATCCCGCTCGGGACTTCGTTCCCGTGTGAATTCGGGAAAATTATGTAGCGTATGTTACTCAGGGACAATGTAGCATCCTAATGGTGAAAGAATTTTTGAAATCTGTTCAGTAGTTTTGGAGCCTATTCGTTACATACAAAAATACAAATTTTTTCTCTTTATAATATTAGTATAGATGTATGTAAATCCTTTATTTTACAGTGACAACAGCACATCATGCTTTCCGAAACTGTCAAATTTCTTCAAACGATTTTCAATTTTATCTCCAAGCATTAAAGTTTACTATCCATTGGGAAAAAATTGACAGTTTGTGGTGACCTGATGTGCTGTTAACTGTACAAAAAAATTATAAAGCAGACACTAATTAAAAACTTAAGAATTAAGAATTTCTAAGTTTCATAAGAATTACCTACCTATTGTATAGTTTGCCGAGTAAATATTTTATATTCCATTCAGCGCCGCAGTCGACAAGAAGTATGAGCGAGGGGTGGTATTCTATCTGCGCGGGACGAGGGTCGTAGGAGTGCTGCTGTGGAACCTCTTTAACCGAATGCACGTCGCCAGGCAGGTCAGTCGACGAACGGCCATAATAAATAAATAACATAATAATTATAAACTAGCACTCCGCCCGGGACTTCGTTCCCGTGGGGATTCGGGAAAATTATGTAGCCTATGTTATGTTACTCAAGGATGATGTAGCATTCTAATGGTAAAATATTTTTTGAAATCGGTCCAGTAGTTTCGGAGCCTATAGGCCAATAGGCTTAGAATTGAAATCGGATTTAATTCCTACAAACTGTTTTATTATTTTAATAGCTACATTTGTTGCCAAATATGACTACTCTAGATTTTCCCCCCCGGCGGAGGTGTTTTTAAGTGGTGGGGGGTAAAAATGTACCCCAAAAGGGGTATTTTTGCGGTTTATTTTAAGCCGTGTGGTGATCGGTTGAGAATAACACCACCCCATCTCTTTCCGTGGGTGTCGTAAGAGGCGACTAAGGAAACTCAAATGAGACCTGCCTCCTAGTAATCGATCCCAGGCAACGACACTTCATTTTTTTCTAAATCTGAGGTGTCGTCCTATGGTCTCTTGCGGTGTGGTAGGCTCTGTAAAGGGCCGTCTGGTTCGTGACCACCCTCCTACCGAAGTCCGACGCCAAACAGCTTGCTGAGTTCCGTCGGTGCGTGGGAGTACCAGTGCTTTTATAGGCATTTTCTGGGTTAACTCGCTCCATCGTCGACCTCATCTTTGACCTTCAAGAGTTAACCCATCTTATAAAAAAAAATATTATCGGTTATATCTCGTAAAGGACTTACAATATCGAAAACTGTCTTTCATAAAAGTTAGAGGGCTTTTAATCCTGCATAGAATAAGACTAGATTCGTGTTTTTTTGAGCGATCCGTTCTCATGCTTCAGCTCATCAAAGTTGGATAAAGGGTTTAGCGGGCTAAGCGAACAAGAGTGGCCCCCTAACGACGGATTTGGTCATTCTTTCAGGTGGTGTACTGGCAGGCCCTAATAACACTCTATGCTTAATATCAGTCCTCGATCTTCTTTTGTTTTTGAGTTATTTAGGATAATGTCAAATAATCAGGGTATCACTTAAAGTGTCATATTTTGTAAACTGTTCAAGTTACATTAACCAAACAAAATCATGTTTAATAATAATAAAATAGACTACAAAATACATATTTTTAACTTGCGTTATTTTAACTTGATATTGTAAGTCATTTACGAGATATAACCAAAAAACCGCAAACATACGGAAACCTAGGATAGTCATATTTGGCAACAAATGAAGTTATTAAAATAATAAAACCTTTTATAGGAATTAAACCCGATTTGAATTTTTTTGTGGTTTTATTCAATTGAGCTACTATTCTATGCAAACAAACAAACAATCAAATCTTTCCTCTTAATAATATTAGTGTAGATAAAACGCTACACACTAAGGTTTTCCCTTGTCGTGGGTTCCTCGGAACATACATAAAGACAGACACAAACACCCATGACAGAACAACCATCTGCTTTTTAAACAAACGTTTGCCCCGATTGGGAATCGAACCCAGGACCCGACGATCAAGAGGCAGCGCCACTACCACTCGGCCAAACCGGCCGTTAAAAGCTTCTTCTTATCGTGTAGGTATAGTCAAGTGTGTGGCGAACTTGGCTAACCCTGGTGTCAATGGGAGGTTTTCTTTTTGGGTATTAAAAAAAAAATCCCCAGAGCTCTCTAGATGGCGCTAAACTGACTCCGTTACTAGGTGCCAAAGCCAAAAGGCTTGGAGAAAAACATTGCATCAAATATTCTGAGTTTGTTTTGGCTTTCCAATCATCCTAGTTTTCTCGCGCTTTGTTATAATTCAGTTTTGTTTTTTCGTTGTTTTCGTAAAATCGCCTAACTACGTATGGTAGACGTGATATTGATGTGATATGACTATAACGTTTCGTTTTATGATCTCAAAATTACGTTCAAGTGAATTAATCAAAAATAATTTAACGTTCCGTTCCTTGCAGTAACGTACATAGTTTAGCGCCATCTATCCGGCAACTGGGGAAAAAATTAAAAAGAAAATCCCTCATTGACAGTGATCTTTTCAAGACTAGAATAACGTGGTTTGGCCATATTTGTCGCTTGTTATTGGCTAAACCGCGTTATTTCGAGCATTAAAATAAGATTACTGTCAACGAGGAGCTCAATGAGGGATTATCACGGTGCTTCTCGAAGTGCCGATAGATGGCGCTTTACTCATGAACAGTGTTATTTTTTTAAATCTGATTCCATAGACAGAAATTTGATTTTAATGAGTTTTTTTAGCTATATGGGTCATTCCATTGCCGCCTCTCCTTTTACTTAAGTGAAATGGCGGAAATTGGCACTAGCATTAATAAAATATGAATATTATACTTTTAAAGTATAAACAAAGCATGATTCGCCAAATCCATCTATGTATGAAAAAAAAAATGCTTAAGAAATTTTTCATTGGAGAGACAGTAATGGAATGACCCATATAGCTATAAATAATCATTAAAATAAATTTTATATGTCTATGGAATCAGATAAAAAAAAATACTTAGGTCATGGGTAAGCGCTAGGGTTCAGAACCGGGAAATCCCGGTCTCGAAAATACCGTGCATTCCCGGTTCTTTTTTTAGTAAAATAGAACCGGGAAATAAATTTTGGTTCCCGGTTTTTTCGGTACTTTCGGGAATATTATTTAAAATACGTGATTCACACCACTACTTATTTATTTACTCTTACTTTTTCATACTTTCAACTGTTCAAAACTAACGTAATTATTCAGCACTAAAAGAAATAATGCGCGAAATGAATGGTGCGCTCGCTCTACCTACAATCGCTCGCTGTTGCTAGGAAGGAAGATAGTAGGTACGCGACTAGGACGCGCTCAGCCGAGCTTCCCCGCACCGCGCACTCCCTACTCCGCCCCGCGCGCCGCGATCACTGGTTCACTCGGTTTTCGGATTGCATTGCGCGCGTGTGTGTGATTTTATAAAATAAACAGCTTTTAGTAGTTTTTGACGTAAAAGTATGACAACACGAGGTGAAATACTTAAGAGGTATGTATTTTTATAAATATTTTTACGTAAAAGTTCTAATTTCAGTGCATATTTGCTCTTTTCTAGATTAATTTAAATCTGTAATGAAATAGACGGCCGTTTCCTTCTGTAGTAAAATTTGCGCGGCTAAATCTCACATATGCATTGTATTTTATTTGTATTACTTACTAGATTTGATGCTTTGTTTATACTAGTGGATGCCCGCGCCTTCTTTCGCCTTTGACATACAAATTACAATACATAAAAACTTATTTAATAGCTTTGTAATAATTTAATTGAAATAATGAGCACGTTACGAAAGGCTTACTTTTATTTATGAAGGTAGGTATAGGTACCTACCAATTGCTTTGATTATTCGTCGTATTTTTTTAACTTATTTTGTTATTGTTATTTATTATTTTTATTTGAGATATCTAAAAATTAGTTAATAATTAACATCATTGTTTATTTTTAAATGCTATTTAGGTATTGAATAAATGAAACCGTTTCGCAAAATGAAAAAGTTTTTTTTTTTGTTATAGGCGAAATGAATTTTGAAGAAATAGTGAACAAGGCTGGCGATAAGTCGTCTGTATGGCATTACTTCCTTCGCGCTTAAGACAAGATAACAGCCAAATGTAAGAAATGTCAGAAGATCTTAAAATGTGCTGGGGGCAGTACAAGTGGACTCCAAAAGCATTTAAAAAATGTTCATCAGACTAGCTTGACAGCTGAAAGGGAAAACCTAGCGAACGAAACTAGTAGCGGTGGAAACACAACGCATTCGTTTCCTTCTACAAGTACAGAAGGTGTGCCTAAAAAGAAGACGAAATTAACAGAATATTATGAATGCGATAATAATCCTAGTATGGAAGTAATGATTTCCCGCATGACCGCATTGAGAGGATACCCTTTTCGACAATTTGTAGAATGTGAGGATTTGAAAAGGCTTTTTAAAAAATCGGGTCACACATTGCCGAAATCGGTCGATACTATCCAAAGTATAATTGTTAGAGTGGCCATTCAGAAGAAAATCCAACTGACAAACGAAATTAAAAAACTACTCAAGGAGGGCCATAAATTTTCTATGTCGTTTGATGAGTGGACATCGGTTCGAAACCGAAGATATCTGAGCTTGAATTTTTTTTTTTTTTTTTTTTTTAATTACACTTAATTTTGCATCCACAGACTTGATGTCCGTGCCTTTGTCTTATTATAATTTATATTTTTAATACTAATTTTACATTTTCAACAGATTTTATACTCCATTTGAGTTTACAATAAATACATATAAAGAAACTAAAATATACTTAAATACATTTTTATTCTGTTTATTTACCTAAGCCAGCGGTGGTTTCTGTCTATTGTCTCCAGTCCTTAAAGCATCGATAACAACCGTATCCCGATTTTTGATTGCCATTTTAAGGTTATAATCAATCACTTTTCCTCGGCCCGCCGCCTCTGCTTCTTTGATAAAACTGCCTATCGCATCATTACCGTCATCCGCGTAATATACACAGCTGACGGTATGGCGCGATACGGCAACCACTGCATGTGGGATGCTGTTGTGTAGCTCCTGCCTGGTTGTTATAGTACGAACAATTACCACGTTTTCGTACGTTAGGCCCTGTGCTTCATGTATGGTGAGGACGCGTGATCCAGTTCCCGACCCGTATCCTTCACATTTCAGGGCTTCCTTTTCTGCCTGTGTGTGGACAAGGTACAACGTCTCGGGTTTGGTTCCATTGATCTGCGCGCCCGTAAACCTTTCATGTCTCAGGGAGTGTGCACTAAGTTTTGAGCTTGAATTTACACTCACGTCATTTTTCTGGAGGCAAAAACTTTAAGAATTTGGGGCTCATCAGGATTTATGGCTCCTTACCAGCAAAGAAATGTGTCGAAGAAATAAGCAGCAAGTTAAATGAGTTCGGAGTGTCACTGGAAAATGACATCATCGCTGCGACAACGGACGGATGCAGTATGATGGTGAAAGTCGGAAAATATTTGTCTTCTTATCACCAAATATGTATTGCCCATGCACTCCAGCTTGCAATTACAGATGTTTTTTACAAAAAAAAAATCACATGAGACTAAAGAAGCTGAACAAGAAACATTAGTTGTAATAGAAGCAGACGACGACAATGATGATATTCCTTTGGCAGCACTTAGTAGGCAGAGACTTCAAGAGAACAGAGAGATTCGGATTCGGAAAACGAAGCTGATGGCGCCGAGTTCTTGTCTCAAAATGAAACGCCTCTAGATTCAGAACGTCAATTTGAACACAGAGATTTGCTCTCAAAAGTCAAAAAAGTAGTTAAACTTTTCCGCAAATCGCCAACTAAAAACGATGACGTTTTGCAAAAATACGTCATCGCAGATTTTCATAAAGAATATTCACTAACCTGTGACTCAGTAACACGTTGGAGTAGCCTCGCTGACACGCTTGAACGATTTTTGAAGCTGCGAACTTGCATTGTGAAAGCTTTAATTGATTTAGACTCTCAAATAAAATTCTCAGAGGGAGATTGGGAAGTTACATGAAGTTCTTGACATAATTAAAACTGTGCTAGAGGCTTTATGTCGTCGTGATTCTACGTTATTGACAGCAGATGTTGCTATTAAATTTGCATTAAGAAAATTAGCAAATATTGAAAATAACTATGTGGCCGAAAAAATGTACATGATGTTAAAAAAACGATACAGAGAACGTCGTCTCAACGTTGCAGCTGCGACTCTGAATTACTTACAAAATCCAGAAAATTATTTCCTTCAACAAAATGAAGCAGATTTATCAGTATTTTCTCGCCCAAGCAGCGAAGAAATGTGCAACGAGATTGTATCATTGCTAAGACGCACTAAAACGTCAACAGTTTCGGTATCACAAGCTCAAACCCTACCAATCTCACAAGGTGAGCAAACGAGAGAACGTGAACGTGGCTCTGATGTGCTTGAAGTTCAAAACATTGCTTTGACAAAGGGCGATGAGTTAAATGCGGAGCTTGCAAAGGCTGTTAGTGAAAAACGCATCAGATCTTCTCAAGAAAATGAAGATCCCTTTACGAATGTAAAGATTGAAATGGCTCTCTTTGAGAATGCTGGAGATCGTGGGCGTTACTTGTCTGAGGCATATGACCATCTGTTAACTATTCCACCAACAAGTGTTGAACCAGAAAGAGTTTTCTCTTCAGCTGGTTTGCTATGCAACAAGATAAGATCTCGTTTGGGTGATAAAAGTCTAGACTAGATGCACTTTTGTTTTTAAGGTCCTATTATAGAGAAGACAGAGCAACAAGCTTTTAAAAAACTTAACTTTCAGAATTTACGAAACATTTTATGATTATTCAAAAGAAGATATTTTTGTTACTATAATTTTTGTTAAAAAGTTTAATTTTGTTTGTTTTCTTTGAAAAGTTTGAGATAATTCTATATGTTTAAGGAATCTAAGATGACTGCTTAATTTTTACAATTTTATTGACAGTAAATAAACATACTTAGGTACTTAATTACATAACAAGAAGGAAGACTAGGTATAAGAAAAGTGGGTATGAGAAGACTGAATGATTCAATTCTAATTGATTCTAATATTATTTTTTTAATTTCTTGTAAGTTACAATAAAAAATACTTGAATATTTAATTGTGGTTTACTTTTGACGGATAACACTTGTTTAATATAAAAAAACTATCAAGAACCAAAAATACCGAAAGAACCGGGAAATACCGGTTCCTTTAAGAACATGTACCGAAATTCCCGGTTCTCAAAAAGAATCCGGTTCCGGAAACCCTAGTAAGCGCCATCTATCGGCAATTCGGAAAGCATTGTAAAAACCCCTTAACTTGACACACATTTATTTCTCTATGCCTTTTTATATCTGCCGTCAGTTGCCTATTAGAGTCAATAGGAATAATAACTTGAAAATGGCACAAATGGCCCCACGGACGATTGTTAAACTAAAAATAATAATCCTGTTTCTTATGTGTTTAGGTACTGGCACAAGGCGAGTTCGAAGACCTGTTTGAAGTCGGCAAGCTATTCTCTCCGCACGAAGAGGATTAGACATTTATTAGCTAATAGCGCGCATTTAATAATTTGTTAGGTAAAATAAAACTAAAACATGTTTTTAAAATTATTGTCTTATTATTTATTTTTTCGTAACTGGTTTTTCTTAGTTCTTCTTTTGCTATGTGTTTACCTTGTAGGGCATCCAATCAAGCAGCTTTTTTGTGATCTCGGTATTTGCGGGATCGATGATTTTTAATCCCGCGGGATCTCGGTATTTGCGGGATCCCGCAACTTTATCTACATGCGGCAGTTGCAGTACGTTAAACTGCTTATTGTGAATGTAGTTTAAGGAGGATTTGGTAAAGTAGAAATAAAAATTAACATAGGTTTTATTAAATAATCACAAAATATTAAGTGTTTAATAATCAGGTTACTCCATTTTCATTGCAAAACCGCTCTTATCACAACAACACAGAGTGCACGCGTGTGGTAACCTGAGTTGCAGCCGTCCGTACAAGATTTTATTTCTTTGCTCCGTCTTCATTGTAGAAATTTCGCTCTATCGCCGCACTCCAGTGGGGAAAACTAACTCATCAGCGTTGAGACGAATAGTTCTGTCTTTAAAGTAAATCCGTATAAAAATCCGTAATCTTGATTCATCCGTATTGAACTTGCAAAATCCGTACAAATACGGATAAATCCGTAATGGCAACACTGCTTTTTTTTTCGTCCCATAAAGGACAGTCTAAGGTTGAAAACCATGCTGCCTCGTCATTAGTAATGGCAACACTGCGACAACTTGTCATTTTTTTGTTTAATTTATCCCTTTCGGGAAAGGCAAAAGAACCTATGTCCATACAGCCATATTTTCGTGTGACTCAGGCCAGCAGACCCACGGAACTTAAATAATGAATTTAGGTATTCTATGTATGCCAATGTATAATGCCTTTCTAGTGCCTATTGATGCCAAAAGAACCATATCTAGTGCCATCATAGTTTAAGAAATATAGGTCGTTGTTTTTGTGGGTTTGCTGGACGGATATCAGCCCAGCAGACCCACCTCTCGTACACGAAAACGGCTAAAGTAAGAGACATGGTTCTAGTTCTAAGCTTTAATGCTTTCATTGGTGCTATCGAGATCTAAAGCTTCAAAGCGTTTCGGAGCTATAAAACGATCTTGGTGTACCTGCTGGGCGGAGGGTTCAACGCAGCAGACACAACACAATAGCTCCATAACTAAAAGGTGATTGATATGAAATCTCAAATCAATGTTTAGTGTGTCATTAGTGCCTTAGCTTAACATAAAAATATCTGTTTATTTCATTGAAGTATTATGTACTAGGTTTATTTCAAGTTTATTTGCATGCTTCAGAATATTCATACTTATGAAACGTAGAAACAAAAAAATACGGGTCTGTTAAATTTTCATCAAGTTTATGTTCGAAAAATATGGATGGTGATAAAAAAATCTTCCTGTATACTTATTCCTATGATAATATATATTTTATTCCATAATAATTATCCTTTCCTGCAGCTCGAGTAGATGGTGATAGCGCGCAAGCCTTTAAGGCTTATTACACCTTCCTTATTTAGTATGTACATTTGGATGTGTGGCCCTTAATCCTAGGATGAAAACTCCGAGAGATTCGCTCAGTGATGGATAAAAGACTTCATATTTGCATATTGAAATCATTTGTGACGCAATAGTTCAAGAATTATTGCCAAAAAAGTATGGGCCACACAACCAAATACCTGCGATTCTCAGTAATGAAAATAAGATGAACCGGTTGACAGAGCCCCGATTTTATCATTAACATCTACAGTGACACATAAAAAAATCGGTTCTGGCTATAAATCAACCCAAAAAACCTAATACTTTGGAAAATATTTACATTTATTTATGGGCCACAGGATTACGTAGGGCCCATTTCATATCTGGTAAACCAGCAGCCCGAGATAAAAATTAACGACGCTGGCTCTATCACATATAATATGTGACAGCATATAGCGGCAAAAATCTTCTTATGAAACTCTCATCACAGAGAAAAACGTGAATCAAATTCTGAGCGGAACCTTTTTGTATGTACTGTCTTATGTCTGTAATTTATGTCCTGTGTGTACAATAAACGTTATTATATACTATATGGTCGGATCACGTTCAAAACCTTCTGCTTCAGCCAATACTGCGTCACATAAGTTGCGAAGGTGTTACAAATGAAGAGAATTTCCGTCACTGAAGGTGAGTATTAAAAAAAATGCAAAACATTCAGTATTTTAGGAAATATCGAGGTTTCATTTTTGTATGGAAAATTCGTCAGGGTGACAATGATGTAAGGAATCTTTTTCAGGACAGGAAAATTTTATTATGGTGGTGATTTATGACCATGTTAAAAGCATGATTCGTCGTATAAATAAAAAATAATAATAAAAAATCCATTTTATTTATCCAGCATAGTACAGTCAAGAGCAGGTCACGCTTTACACTACCAATGCTACTCTTTCCAACTGGACACTGGTGTATGATTTAAGTACACTCGGCAAAGGAGTTCGGTATGCAGGCCACACTAACGTATATCTTGTGTGTGTGTGTGTGTGAAAGCAATCGTCTGCGTTCCTGATCTCTAAGCAGTTCTAAAAACTATCGATAGATGGCGCTAGTAACACATATCTGGACAACAAATGAACACGGTCATGAGTTTGACCAGGGCCAATCTGAGTCATTTATCTTTTGGCTGTTTTAATTTATATAAACTGTAATAATATTATCAATTTACTTTACAATTTCAATACTCGAAACAAGAAGCAACAGAAAAAAAATGAATGAATAAAAGTTTTCCTTCACTGAGGATCGATCGCACGACCACCTGCTTAAAAACTAAGCGCTTATGGCGATGGCCAAGTCTCGATATATTTATATAAAACATTAAATAATTTTAATATTGATATGCGTCACTATAAGATGCTGTTAATTATTACGTAACAACTTAATGCTTCGAGTACGGAGATTCCAGACACAATTGATTTTCAATTGTTATGGACCACGATCGTGGTCTTAGAGACTGGACGTATTAAGACAGAAAGTCGCTTAAGTAGAGACTGAATAAATTAATAACCGACTTGGTATTACATGGATCTCACAACTTTTTACCGCAGAACAACTGAGTTGCGAGACTTGGTTTTTTTGACAAGTATTGTTTTTGATGGGATTCCTTTTACTAGTTTAACTTAAGACTGCCATTCGCTACGCCAAGCTTCGGTTGTTTGATTCTATTTTTCCAGTTTTCTTAATTTTTTTATTGATTTTCAACTCAATAATGGACAGGCATCTGACAATATTGATAAAAGCGGAAATAATTGTTCTATATGAACAAAATATTTCTATTAGTGAAATTGCGAGGCGTTTAATGATATCGGTAAGTTAGAAATTTTAAAATAATAAGATGAATACTCAGACTAAGGAAACCAAGAATAGACTTGAAATACCTACGAAAAAAACGTGCATACCTAAAGTTAGTCAGAAACAAAAATGGCGGCTTGTTAAAAAATCGAGTTTGTTAAAAAATCGCAGAATATCAAGTGGTAAGCAGTCAATTATTACAAAAAAGCAAGTGTATCTGTATGAACTTTCCCACAAACATCATAATCTTTCAAAATAATGGATAATCCAAGGTAATTTGAATGATTTCGGATAATTACCTGTGCAACGTTATATTTGCATGTTTTTTGGTGCTTTTCATGCGGCACCCTATGACACTGCATTTGACCATATTAAGTGCACTTTTATACACGTCCAGACACTGTTCACTCTCTATAACTTCAAGAAATAACACAATTTTTCTTCAAAATTCGGAACAAAGGAAGCCGCAATGACAACACATGTACTTGTTGTTGACAGGAACAAAACATGGCGACCGGCCACGGTGAGGCATTTTGTGACGTCACCAAGCAAGTGTTGCCATTAACGGTAATCGTAAAACAACTGTTGTCCTTTTTTACATATACCGGAAGTCATTAGTTAAAAAGAGACGCCGATATGTCAATGCTTATGTTGTCGAAATACACCACATTCCTATAACGAACTGTTCGTATAGACGCATATGTCAGGTCTATTCTTGGTTTCCTTAGTCTGAGGATGAATATAATTTTTATTTATTGTTGACATGATTTCTCATTATAATTACAGCGAAGGACTGTGCAAGTATGGGTCCACCGATACGCCGAGTCAGGAAGCATCGAAGAACGTCATCCTGGCCCAAGGCCTATATCGTTTACAAATGCATCACCACGTCACCTGAATATAGTTGCTGCTCATGCTGATGACCAGTTCCTCAGCACCCGTTCTACAGCAACAAGACATGGCGTGTCTTTACAAACAGTGCGGAATCATTTGCGTGCTGCTGGGTTGAGATGTCGTAGGCCAGCCAAGAAGATCGAATTGACTCGCCAACATCGGTTAAATAGGGTGCGCTTTGCTCGTCAATACCTGGACTTTGATTGGTGCAATAACGTTGTTATTTTTAGTGACGAAAAAACTTTTAAATCAGATAAAGATAGAAGAAAAATATTGCGGAGAAAAAGTGGTGAACGTTATAATGAAAATAATATTCTACCGTGCAGGGCTAGTGGTCGCGTTACTTTGGGTTATTGGGGGTGGATGTCGTCGATGGGTCCTGGTGAATTAGTGGAAGTTGGAGGCCGCAATACCAGTGACGGATACTTGGAGATTCTACGAGATATTATGCTGCCAACGGTGCGGGTCGCATATCCAGACTCGCACATATACTTTGTGCACGATAACTGCTCAGTGCACCGTGGACACATCGTCCAAGATTGGCTAAACACCCAAGATTCGTTGACTGTTATTGAGTGGCCTTTTAAAAGCCCCGACTTTAATCCTATAGAAAATCTATGGGGCCACATGATTATAAATTGGGATCCATCTGAAGTGAGATCTAGAAATAATTTGCATGATGTTGTTACTTCGACCTGGGAGTCAATTCGTGACACTGACCTTTGCTTGAATATGGTTAGCGGTATGAGAAGCAGATTACAACAGGTTTTAGATAGTGACGGAGCACCGACGCGTTACTAAAAATAATAATAATAATAACATTTCATTACTTTTGTTTTTACCTTTTGAATGCATTGAGCTCGGAAACGTTTGAATGATACATTTTGTTATTGAAGGATAACAATTTAAATATTTAATAGGTTAGAGATAATTTCAAATGTGTGAATGATGTTATTGTTATGATGTTAGAATTTATTGGAAGTTCTAACTATTAACACCTTCAGTTACGGAAATTCTCTTCATTTGTAACACCTTCCCAACTTATGTGACGCAGTATTGGCTGAAGCAGAAGGTTTTGAACGTGATCCACACAACCAAATGCTTCAGAATTTGATTCACGTTTTTCTCCCTGATGAGAGTTTCATAAGAAGATTTTTGCCGCTATATGCTGTCACATATTATATGTGATAGAGCCAGCGTCGGTAATTTTTATCTCGGGCTGCTGGTTTACCAGATATGAAGTGGGCCCTACGTAATCCTGTGGCCCATAAATAAATGTAAATATTTTCAAAAGTATTAGGTTTTTTGGGTTGATTTATAGCAAGAACCGATTTTTTTATGAGTCACTGTAGATGTTAATGATAAAATTGGGGCTCCGTCAACCGGTTCATCTTATTTGCATTACTGAGAATCGCAGGCATTTGGTTGTGTGGCCCATACTTTTTTGCCAATAATTCTTGAAATATTGCGTCACAAATGATTTCAATATGCAAATATGAGGTCTTTTATCCATCACTGAGCGAATCTCTCGGCCACACATCCAAATGTACATTATTTAGTAAACTGCATTTAGAACATAAGAAAGGAAGCGGTAGCTTTGGCCGTGGGCTAATAGCTCAGTCTGTGGGGAAATGCAAAGGCCTTTGCATTGCAAAAGGTGGTGTAGAAAATGTTTTGACACAATATTGTTTAGGTATGGCAGGTTAATAAAAATCCAAGTTCTCGACCTTGGAGGACCCAGGCGTTAACCGCCATCTTGAATTAAAGGTGCCAAAATGAGATATATTTTAAATAACTTCTCAATTGTTTACTAAATCACAAAAGTGTCTATGAAGGGTTCAAAGAAGACAAAATTGCCTACATTTTTTGCTTACATGATTATTCTGTAAGTCTTAAAGGTAAAAAGTTACAAGCCACGGAAATAATAGTATTTACAAAAATCGAATATATAAAATGATAAACTAACTGGGGGATACACGACGCACAGCCCAAACCGCTGGACTTACGGACTTGAAATTTTGCACATAGATACCTTATGTATCTATGTGCAAAGTTTCATGTACATAGCATCCACTAATGAGCGATTTTTGGAAATTCCACCCCTAAGGGGGTAAATAGGGGATGGAAGTTTGTATGAAAGTCCGTGAATTTTGAAGTTAGGATCTTAGAACTTCGTATGTAGGCTGATGATTAAAAAATAATGAATACGTGTATAAGCGATTTTGGAAATTCTACCCCTGAGGGGATTAAGGGGGTTAACTGACTGACATATCAATGCACAGCCCAAACCGCTGGGTCTAGGGACTCCGAATTTCTCTTGTAACTTTTTACCTATAAGACTTACAGAATAATCATGTATGCAAAAAATGTAGGCAATTTTGTCTTCTTTGAACCCTTCATAGACACTTTTGTGATTTAGTAAACAAATGAGAAGTTATTTAAAATATACCTAATTTTGGCACCTTTAATTCAAGATGGCGGCTAACGCCTGGGTCCTCCAAGGTCGAGAACTTGGATTTTTATTAACCTGCCATACCTAAACAATATTGTGTCAAAACATTTTCTACGCCACCTTTTGCAATGCAAAACTACCTACAGACTGAGCTATAAATTAAAAAAGAAAAAGGAAAATATGGATTTTGGAACCTGACATTGGCCTAATCAACAAAGAAGAGCCATAGATAAGAAATTGAATTGAATTGAATCAACAAATACTACACTACATGCTCAAAGAATGAGGGATTTTCTTTTTCTTTTTTTTAATTTTTTCCCCAGTCGCCGGATAGATGGCGCTAAACTATGTACGTTACTGCAAGGAACGGAACGTTAAATTATTTTTGATTAATTCACTTGAACGTAATTTTGAGATCATAAAACGAAACGTTACAGTCATATCACATCAATATCACGTCTACCATACGTAGTTAGGCGATTTTACGAAAACAACGAAAAAACAAAACTGAATTTTAACAAAGCGCGAGAAAACTAGGACGATTGGAAAGCCAAAACAAACTCAGAATATTTGATGCAATGTTTTTCTCCAAGCCTTTTGGCTTTGGCACCTAGTAACGGAGTCAGTTCAGCGCCATCTAGAGAGCTCTGGGGAAATCCTTTTTTTTTTAATACCCAAAAAGAAAACCTCCCATTGAATCAATAAAACTGTTATCTTACCCTGCGACGCGACACCTTGATTTGAATTTGACGTTTGTCTGCCGGCTTGCGCCATATTGCTGTTTTAGTATCTCTATCAGTGTTTATGGGGCACTATTTTTGAATCACTCGCCTCATGTCGAGCGATATATCTTTCGTTGATTTGCGTCGATGCTATTGATTTTTTAATTTTTTAACTACTAAATTCTATGAATACTAACACCCTTTCACTGAAGTGTATTGATAAAAAAGATCGGAAATCAATAGAATCCGCGTAAATCAATAAAAGATATCACTCGAAACGAGGCGAGTGATTCAAAAATAGTGCCCATGATCTAAAGGTGGCACTTCACTTGGCGTTGCGTGTTCGCGTAGCGTATTCGCCGTATTTGTCCAAATATTCGTACGTAGTCCAAACACCACAAACACGACGTCCTCACTTGGGATGCCAACAGCAAATAACACAGACAAATAAGGTCAAAAATGGTCTAATAATCATATTGCGTCCTTGGATGTGTGACCAAAGACCGACAAGCGAAGGGACCGGCGTATTTGCCTATTTGTGCGTTCCTTTTGTCTTCACCATATTCGGGTAAAAATTGAATAACTTAAAATCAAGTAATTGAGTGTACACTTATAAAAGTAGCCAGTTGGAAAAGTAACCAAAAAGGAAAAAGTCCGGTTGAAGAAAGTGTCGAATTAGGGAAAGTTGCGAATTAACAAAAGTAGTCTAATCAAAACCAAAGTGTCTAATCATCCCCGGACTCTGCTTCTCACCGCCAGATTTCGTAAAACCGTAGACGTAAAACAGACGCATGATTTTTTTTTCTATTCGTCCCATGTGAGACATGCTAAGGTTAAAAAACCATGCTGCCTCGCACAGGGCATGAGGAGCTTTGAGTTAGAGAAAGAAAAATTTTCGCTGAGACATGGCTGCATGAACATAGTTTCCTTTGCCTAGAAATAATAAGTTGTTAATTTAAACAAAAAAATTTAAGAGCGACCAACAGGGTTGGAAATTGTAGTATAATTATGCTATTTGTACCAGAATTGTAATGCCAGTATACTACGCGAAAATACCAGAATTTTTATCGACCTGTGGAAGGGTAGTTTTAAATGTATTTTTTTACTATTTCCTGTCTTTTTGACAGAATAGGAGTTGTTATGTATTTTATTTATGAATGTGAGTGAGATGACGATTTCTTATATACACTTTCTTGTGTATGCTCTTACAATTTTCTTGAATAATATGCTAAAATAAGGTACAACAAACAGTATTTATTTGTATATCGCCGTTTCTATCTTACTTTAACTCAATAAAATAGGCTGGACATTGAAACAAAGGTTATTTGTGTGATTTTTATTATTATTTTAATTAATTTTTTTTTTAATAAAACAAAATTTACTTTAAAGTCGTTGAAAATAGAAATGTAGTATTATTTTTTGTCAAGTAGTATAATTTTGAACTCCAAGTAGTATAATTTTCTGACAATCAGATTCCAACCCTGGCGGTCAACCGACCATCTTCAGTGTTGCCAACTTAGTGCTTTCGTCACTAGATCTATTGCTTTTTTTCATGTATTAGTGCCTAAAATTCGATTTTAGTTCCTAGTCCCCAATCTAGTGCTTTTTAAGAACGTAGTGCTAAATACAATAGAAATCTAATAAAATTTCTTGTATATTCATTTATTTTAAAAAATGCGCATGAGTGTGTAGTGTACCCAATTTCTACAATTTTCATAAACAAATATTGGGATGTGGTGTGAGCATTATAGCTTTATGTGATTAAACTTAAGAGTAGCAAAGTTGTCCTTATCTACGGACAGCACGGACACTACGGTTATTTTCTAGAGGACTAGGGGAAACTCCTTAAACCAACGTAGCTTTCATACTTTTGTCTCGGTCAAACTATGTAATATAATAAGTTTTAAAAAGAGAGAAGAATGAATATTGCAGGGCGGGGTGGGCAGAATATTTGTGACAATATCGGGTTAATAACTGAATTATAAAAATGACAGCAATCGAAACCGGGTCCATCAACTTCACAATCTAACAGCCACTGCAATCATCTCGGACAACAGCCATAACGAATTGGAATCAGATTTCATTGAAGAATTTTTTTTTTCATAAAAAAGTTTTTTTTTTACGTTTAGCGCCCTTTTTGACACTAAATACATAAACTAGTGCTTTATCGCTGTTGGTTTAGTGCCTCACAGAACATTAAATTTAGTGCCTTTTCGAAAATTGGGTTGGCAACACCTTACTTTCTTTTGTACCGGCCAAAAGGATTAGCTTCCAGGCCAGAAAATAATTAATAAAAAAAAAAAAAACTTTTGTACTGTACCTACGTGAGGTCTTTGGCGGGAACTCGGCGTGAGCGGTTGCTTTGTTAATTGAATTTTCGTTTTCTGCGTGAAAAAGTTGTTTAATGTGTAATAGTGATAGTGTATTATGCAGTAAATTGACTAAATTTCGTGTAGTGATGAAAAATTCAAATGATAACAGTGTTTCTGCTCCGTTTGGTACCGACAAAGATCCTCGCGGTTGTGCTTCTCGCCGCCAGTTTTCGTAAAACAGACGCTATCCGGTTTTACGCAGAACATGAGGAGCTTAGGGCTTAGGTTAAGTTGAAGAAAGAAGATTTTTCACTGAAGACATGGCTGTATGGACATAGTTTCCTTTGCCTTTCCCGAAAGGGATAAATTAACAAAAAAAAAAAATGTCTATGGTACCTACGTGACGTGGTCAAAGAGAATAAACACTAGCTAGCGTTTTATTTACGTGGGATGTCGTTCGTAGACAGAAGTACACATTACTATTATATTATTAATTTGTGCGTAGTACTCGTAGAAAGCCCTAATCTGTGTACGTAGTAGTATCTACCTAGTCTGTGTAGACACATTACTATTATTAATTTGTGGTTGGCAAGAGAAAATGTGGTCAAAAAATTTTGTTTCGGCAAGATTTATGTTTGGTCAGAGGGCCGTGTTATTTTTAAAAAAGCCGATGGATCGAAAGAGTTGGTAAGTCAAAATAAAATAGTTACCTACCTGATTGTATATGTTAAAATTGCAGTATGTCAGAGGTTAATTAATATTTCAATGTTTAATAGTAAATTCAATTGTTTTGGTAGTGCTTTCGAGACGTTCACATATCGTGTTTCTTTCAGATCCTGTGAAAATTCTGGAACATTGTTGCCGGGGGCGGCATCGGTGACGTCAAGGGATCTGACAGTGCGCTGCGGCCAAAAAGTTTAGAAAACCCAGTTCGTTGGAGCTTCTCCAGTGACATCTATACATTTTTCAAGAGTACTGCGGCGTGTGATTGTGATACAATCGTCAGTCGGCGAGTCTCTAAAGGCTACACTCCAAGCTAGTCTAGCGATACTATACCTGACCCTATTGTCTCCTTGATCATTCATTTGGGTGATGTGGGGCTCTTAAGCGTCGTCGTGATTTTGTATAATAAGCGCATTCATGCTATCGGTCGGCGTGTCGGAAACGGGTCAATCTGACCTTGAAATTGCAAATGGTGATTAAAAAGTGTTGTGTGCAGTTATTATTGGATCACTAGCCATTATTTTTTTTATTGTCGGATAAGGTTTCATACGCTGATATGAAATCGTGTTTTTTGTTTAATGGTTGATGTTTTATAATTCTGTTTTGAATTCTTTGTTCATGGCTGTTTCACTAAAAGCCATCGTCATCATCTTGTTGTTCCATAACTTAAAAAGTCTGTAAAGGTTTTCATTTGCTGAAATGATCTATGATTTAAAATAAAAAAAAAGTGGTGGTCATATATTTAATATCCTAAATTTATAATTTAAAAATTGTGTTAACCCTTAAACAAACACGGGAATTTTGGCATGAAATATTAAAAAAACATTGTGTTCTGGGTAAATAAGGGTCGTAAATTTCATTTTCGTTGGAAAATACCTGAAAATGAGGCGGGAAATTGGGTTTTTCTCAGTGGTAAATATGCAATCATTACCTGTTTAGAAATAGTTCATGTGGTAAAATACTTACCATTATCCATTCAAGTTTAATTTTTTTTCTTGACTAGTTGGCTTTATTTTCTGAATTTTATGAAACTGCAAATCAACTCTTTGTAAGACATATACGAGAGTGACATAGATGCAAATGTAGATAGTATCATCCAACGATTTTATCTACATTTAATTTAATGTAATACACTACGTTTGTATCATCTAACAGTAGGAAACAGTAACAGTAGGTAGATCAGTGTAAATCTGTATTTGTTGTCTTTTATAACGGGTGGAGGTTGCAAAAATAATTAACATAATTTTACAGTTTTATTTTTTTTAATTTTATTTAAATAAAGATACAAAACTAGAAAATAAGAAAGATAAGGCACCTATTCTTCTGTTTCTGTGTTGTCCACGGTATGAAAAAGTCTGAAGCAAGGATTTGCACACAGTGACACTTTGCATATTGCAGTAAATTTTGGTTCTCTTTTGCTGCTTTTGTGTACTGCAAAATCGGCATCTCTTATACATGTCACCTTCGTCAGTTAAATGTATGCCGACGTTAAGAAGACGTATTTCTTCTGGTACGCCAAAATACCCCCCTTTTTTATTTAAAAAAACTGTTTGTTGGTTTTTCTTTTGGGTGTAGTTTTCGATCAAACCTCTGGCTAGTTTTAGTCGAAAGTTTCTGTGGCAATGATTTGTAACTGTATGATTCCTGTTGTAAGTGATATATGCGTTAATTATAGCCGAATCGAACATGAAAATAAAAAGGCGCATCCAAAATTTCCGCGATTTTCTGTCTATTGGATAAGAAGACCGGAAGTGGTTGAAATGATCCACCCCACCCATAGTAAGAGTGTAAGATGCAATTGCTGTAGGGCATAGGACATCCATCCTAGATCCGTTTTTTTGGGTCCATTTTACAATTGTTGTCTCTAGAGGAACATGTGCCGTCGTAAGAACAGTGACATCTTTATTATCGAACCACTTTACGGCGATTGACAATGACAATAGCCTTTATTTCCTCATTAAAATTACATTTACATGCATAACATTATTAAAAAACATATTAGATTTAAACATTAACATACATATCAATGTTTAATATTATTGATTATTAATTAATTAATTATATTTATTCATTCTGCTTTGGTCTTTATTGAGGTCCTTTCGAACATGTCCGAAAGTACCTCAATAAATTACGGTGGTTATGGGTTCGCAAGTAATGGATGCGAATTGGTGCTTTTTTTCGGATGGGCCTTCATCAAAATGGGTGGCAAATCCTTGCGATCACTCCGAACTGTACCCGCGGCAAATTTCTTTTCTCATACAAATTCTCCATTAGGTTGCAACTAGTAAAGAAGTTGTCAAATGCAACCAGGGTATCTCTAGGAAAGTCATTGCATAACTTCATGACTACATTATAGCTGAGTCCTTCATTTTCTACATCTCTCCTTTTCCCGTATAGATTTGAAATTCATACATGTAACCTGTTACGCTGTCGCATCTCGCCCAGACTTTATACCCTCGTTTAATGCTTGAGTGGCATATATTGTTTAAGGCTGCTACGGCCTTTAAATTTGACCATACATTCGTCAATAGACTGTTTGCTTGAGTTCGACATTTGTGATTTGAATTGGTCATTCATAGCAGTTATTAATGGCCTTAGCTTATGAAGCTTTTCATATTCAGGTGTCTTTTGGGGCCGCCAGTTCATTGTCATTCAAATGCAAAATTTTCAATGATTTTTTTAAATCTCGTAAGTGTAAACGTTCGCGAAATCTCAGGGTTATTATAAAAGGGATCACTTGACCAATAAAGTTCCATGTGTAAGAAAACCAAGTGGTAAGTATTTTACCTTTATTTAGTTAAAGGTTAAAAGAAGTAAAAAAAAACTGATTCCTGTACTGTTTTTAATATTGTAAGGTTTTATTAACGACATTTCAAATCCCTACATTAGCTATACATATTATTGTTTGTTTTCTATTACTCATTTTTCCAAGTAATACAAGTGGCCCAACGGCTGAATTTATGGGCAGTTTCAAAGGAGTTTCCAATTAATTGTGGACAATGTATGACCTGAAAACTGGTTGTTACAATAAATCGGTTATAGCAGATATTATTTTCCGAGAACGTTCAAAATCAAGCGTAGGATCTCTTTACGGAGTCTTCCTTCAGATTTATAAAATCTGCAATCAATGTCATCATGTTTTGTTCCTCTGGAGTCACTTCTATAGTTGGCCTGTTGTTAGTGAACTTGAAGTTTTTCGTCCTGACTTAAACTATTTTGTGAAAGAGGTGTGAAAGAGGTTCAACTATGTAGCCGCTGATTTCCTTCAAAACGTTATAAGACTAGCAACACTACTTAAAAAAAGCTAATATTTTTAATAGCGTTGCTACAGTCTTATTCTATCATTTCGTAACAGCAGGATGAACTATGACTTCCAATGCAGCCGACTCCATGTCACCGACTTTACATTTGTACAAGCCGGTATGGTCTGTTTCTAGCGTCTTTATAATTAAAGTCGCGCCATCCAGAGCAAAACTGATAAAAACTGTTTGTTGGTTTTTCTTTTGGTTTTTCTTGTGGTTTGGTGTAGTTTTCGATCAAACCTCTGGCTAGTTTTAGTCGAAAGTTTCTGTGGCAATGATTTGTAACTGTATGATTCCTGTTGTAAGTTATATATGCGTTAATTATAGCCGAATCGAACATGAAAATAAAAAGGCGCATCCAAAATTTCCGCGATTTTCTGTCTATTGGATAAGAAGACCGGAAGTGGTTGAAATGATCCACCCCACCCATAGTAAGAGTGTAAGATGCAATTGCTGTAGGGCATAGGACATCCATCCTAGATCCGTTTTTTTGGGTCCATTTTACAATCGTTGTCTCTAGAGGAACATGTGCCGTCGTAAGAACAGTGACATCTTTATTATCGAACCACTTTACGGCGATTGACAATGACAATAGCCTTTATTTCCTCATTAAAATTACATTTACATGCGTAACATTATTAAAAAACATATTAGATTTAAACATTAACATACATATTAATGTTTAATATTATTGATTATTAATTAATTAATTATATTTATTTATTCATTCTGCTTTGGTCTTTATTGAGGTCCTTTCGAACATGTCCGAAAGTACTTCAATAAATTACGGTGGTTATGGATTCGCAAGTAATGGATGCGAATTGGTGCTTTTTTTCGGATGGGCCTTCTTCAAAATGGGTGGCAAATCCTTCCGATCACTCCGAACTGTACCCGCGGCAAATTTCCTTTCTCATACAAATTCTCCATTAGGTTGCAACTAGTAAAGAAGTTGTCAAATGCAACCAGGGTATCTCTAGGAAAGTCATTGCATAACTTCATGACTACATTATAGCCGAGTCCTTCATTTTGTACATTCTCTCCTTTTCCCGTATAGATTTGAAATTCATACATGTAACCTGTTACGCTGTCGCATCTCGCCCAGACTTTATACCCTCGTTTAATGCTTGAGTGGCATTGTATTGTTTAAGGCTGCTACGGCCTTTAAATTTGACCATACATTCGTCAATAGATTGTTTGCTTGAGTTCGACATTTGTGATTTGAATTGGTCATTCATAGCAGTTATTAATGGCCTTAGCTTATGAAGCTTGTCATATTCAGGTGAGTCTTTTGGGGCCGCCAGTTCATTGTCATTCAAATGCAAATTTTCAATGATTTTTTTGAATCTCGTAAGTGTAAACGTTCGCGAAATCTCAGGGTTATTATAAAAGGGATCACCTGACCAATAAAGTTCCATGTGTAGGAAAACCAAGTGGTAAGTATTTTACCTTTATTTAATTAAAGGTTAAAAGAAGTAGAAAAAAACTGATTCCTGTGCTGTTTTTTATATTGTAAGGTAAAATCCCTAACATTAGCTATACATACTCGTATTATTGTTTGTTTTCTATTACTCATTTTTCCAAGTAATACAAGTGGCCCAACGGCTGAATTTATGGGCAGTTTCAAATGAGTTTCCAATTAATTGTGGACAATGTATGACCTGAAAACTGGTTGTTACAATAAATCGGTTATAGCAGATATTATTTTCCGAGAACGTTCAAAATCAAGCGTAGGATCTTTTTACGGAGTCTTCCTTCAGATTTATAAAATCTGCAATCAATGTCATCATGTTTTGTTCCTCTGGAGTCACTTCTATAGTTGGCCTGTTGTTAGTGAACTTGAAGTGTTTCGTCCTGACTTAAACTATTTTGTGAAAGAGGTGTGAAAGAGGTTCAACTATGTAGCCGCTGATTTCCTTCAAAACGTTATAAGACTAGCAACACTACTTAAAAAAAGCTAATATTTTTAATAGCGTTGCTACAGTCTTATTCTATCATTTCGTAACAGCAGGATGAACTATTACTTCCAATGCAGTCGACTCAATGTCTCCGACTTTACATTTGTACAAGCCGGTATGGTCTGTTTCTAGCGTCTTTATAATTAAAGTCGCGCCATCCAGAGCAAAACTGATAAAAACTGTTTGTTGGTTTTTCTTTTGGGTGTAGTTTTCGATCAAACCTCTGGCTAGTTTTAGTCGAAAGTTTCTGTGGCAATGATTTGTAACTGTACGATTCCTGTTGTAAGTGATATATGCGTTAATTATAGCCGAATCGAACATGAAAATAAAAAGGCGCATCCAAAATTTCCGCGATTTTCTGTCTATTGGATGAGAAGACCGGAAGTGGTTGAAATGATCCACCCCACCCATAGTAAGAGTGTAAGATGCAATTGCTGTAGGGCATAGGACATCCATCCTAGATCCGTTTTTTTGGGTCCATTTTACAATTGTTGTCTCTAGAGGAACATGTGCCGTCGTAAGAACAGTGACATCTTTATTATCGAACCACTTTACGGCGGTTGACAATGACAATAGCCTTTATTTCCTCATTAAAATTACATTTACATGCATAACATTATTAAAAAACATATTAGATTTAAACATTAACATACATATTAATGTTTAATATTATTGATTATTAATTAATTAATTATATTTATTCATTCTGCTTTGGTCTTTATTGAGGTCCTTTCGAACATGTCCGAAAGTACCTCAATAAATTACGGCGGTTATGGGTTCGCAAGTCATGGATGCAAATTGGTGCTTTTTTTCGGATGGGCCTTCTTCAAAATGGGTGGCAAATCCTTCCGATCACTCCGAACTGTACCCGCGGCAAATTTCCTTTCTCATACAAATTCTCCATTAGGTTGCAACTAGTAAAGAAGTTGTCAAATGCAACCAGGGTATCTCTAGGAAAGTCATTGCATAACTTCATGACTACATTATAGCCGAGTCCTTCATTTTGTACATTCTCTCCTTTTCCCGGATAGATTTGAAATTCATACATGTAACCTGTTACGCTGTCGCATCTCGCCCAGACTTTATACCCTCGTTTAATGCTTGAGTGGCATTGTATTGTTTAAGGCTGCTACGGCCTTTAAATTTGACCATACATTCGTCAATAGATTGTTTGCTTGAGTTCGACATTTGTGATTTGAATTGGTCATTCATAGCAGTTATTAATGGCCTTAGCTTATGAAGCTTGTCATATTCAGGTAAGTCTTTTGGGGCCGCCAGTTCATTGTCATTCAAATGCAAATTTTCAATGATTTTTTTGAATCTCGTAAGTGTAAACGTTCGCGAAATCTCAGGGTTATTATAAAAGGGATCACCTGACCAATAAAGTTCCATGTATAGGAAAACCAAGTGGTAAGTATTTTACCTTTATTTAATTAAAGGTTAAAAGAAGTAGAAAAAAACTGATTCCTGTACTGTTTTTTATATTGTAAGGTAATGTAAAATCCCTAACATTAGCTATACATATTATTGTTTGTTTTCTATTACTCATTTTTCCAAGTAATACAAGTGGCCCAACGGCTGAATTTATGGGCAGTTTCAAAGGAGTTTCCAATTAATTGTGGACAATGTATGACCTGAAAACTGGTTGTTACAATAAATTGGTTATAGCAGATATTATTTTCCGAGAACGTTCAAAATCAAGCGTAGGATCTTTTTACGGAGTCTTCCTTCAGATTTATAAAATCTGCAATCAATGTCATCATGTTTTGTTCCTCTGGAGTCACTTCTATAGTTGGCCTGTTGTTAGTGAACTTGAAGTGTTTCGTCCTGACTTAAACTATTTTGTGAAAGAGGTGTGAAAGAGGTTCAACTATGTAGCCGCTGATTTCCTTCAAAACGTTATAAGACTAGCAACACTACTTAAAAAAGCTAATATTTTTAATAGCGTTGCTACAGTCTTATTCTATCATTTCGTAACAGCAGGATGAACTATGACTTCCAATGCAGCCGACTCCATGTCACCGACTTTACATTTGTACAAGCCGGTATGGTCTGTTTCTAGCGTCTTTATAATTAAAGTCGCGCCATCCAGAGCAAAACTGATAAAAACTGTTTGTTGGTTTTTCTTTTAGGTGTAGTTTTCGATCAAACCTCTGGCTAGTTTTAGTCGAAAGTTTCTGTGGCAATGATTTGTAACTGTATGATTCCTGTTGTAAGTGATATATGCGTTAATTATAGCCGAATCGAACATGAAAATAAAAAGGCGCATCCAAAATTTCCGCGATTTTCTGTCTATTGGATAAGAAGACCGGAAGTGGTTGAAATGATCCACCCCACCCATAGTAAGAGTGTTAGATGCAATTGCTGTAGGGCATAGGACATCCATCCTAGATCCGTTTTTTTGGGTCCATTTTACAATCGTTGTCTCTAGAGGAACATGTGCCGTCGTAAGAACAGTGACATCTTTATTATCGAACCACTTTACGGCGATTGACAATGACAATAGCCTTTATTTCCTCATTAAAATTACATTTACATGCATAACATTATTAAAAAACATATTAGATTTAAACATTAACATACTTATTAATGTTTAATATTATTAATAAATTAATAATATTTATTCATTCTGCTTTGGTCTTTAATGAGGTCCTTTCGAACATGTCCGAAAGTACCTCAATAAATTACGGTGGTTATGGATTCGCAAGTAATGGATGCGAATTGGTGCTTTTTTTCGGATGGGCCTTCTTCAAAATGGGTGGCAAATCCTTCCGATCACTCCGAACTGTACCCGCGGCAAATTTCCTTTCTCATACAAATTCTCCATTAGGTTGCAACTAGTAAGGAAGTTGTCAAATGCAACCAGGGTATCTCTAGGAAAGTCATTGCATAACTTCATGACTACATTATAGCCGAGTCCTTCATTTTGTACATTCTCTCCTTTTCCCGGATAGATTTGAAATTCATACATGTAACCTGTTACGCTGTCGCATCTCGCCCAGACTTTATACCCTCGTTTAATGCTTGAGTGGCATTGTATTGTTTAAGGCTGCTACGGCCTTTAAATTTGACCATACATTCGTCAATAGATTGTTTGCTTGAGTTCGACATTTGTGATTTGAATTGGTCATTCATAGCAGTTATTAATGGCCTTAGCTTATGAAGCTTGTCATATTCAGGTGAGTCTTTTGGGGCCGCCAGTTCATTGTCATTCAAATGCAAATTTTCAATGATTTTTTTAAATCTCGTAAGTGTAAACGTTCGCGAAATCTCAGGGTTATTATAAAAGGGATCACCTGACCAATAAAGTTCCATGTATAGGAAAACTAAGTGGTAAGTATTTTACCTTTATTTAATTAAAGGTTAAAAGAAGTAGAAAAAAACTGATTCCTGTTCTTTTTTTTATATTGTAAGGTAAGGTAAAATCCCTAACATTAGCTATACATATTATTGTTTGTTTTCTATTACTCATTTTTCCAAGTAATACAAGTGGTGGCCCAACGGCTGAATTTATGGGCAGTTTCAAAGGAGTTTCCAATTAATTGTGGACAATGTATGACCTGAAAACTGGTTGTTACAATAAATCGGTTATAGCAGATATTATTTTCCGAGAACGTTCAAAATCAAGCGTAGGATCTTTTTACGGAGTCTTCCTTCAGATTTATAAAATCTGCAATCAATGTCATCATGTTTTGTTCCTCTGGAGTCACTTCTATAGTTGGCCTGTTGTTAGTGAACTTGAAGTGTTTCGTCCTGACTTAAACTATTTTGTGAAAGAGGTGTGAAAGAGTTTCAACTATGTAGCCGCTGATTTCCTTCAAAACGTTATAAGACTAGCAACACTACTTAAAAAAAGCTAATATTTTTAATAGCGTTGCTACAGTCTTATTCTATCATTTCGTAACAGCAGGATGAACTATGACTTCCAATGCAGCCGACTCCATGTCACCGACTTTACATTTGTACAAGCCGGTATGGTCTGTTTCTAGCGTCTTTATAATTAAAGTCGCGCCATCCAGAGCAAAACTGATAAAAACTGTTTGTTGGTTTTTCTTTTGGGTGTAGTTTTCGATCAAACCTCTGGCTAGTTTTAGTCGAAAGTTTCTGTGGCAATGATTTGTAACTGTATGATTCCTGTTGTAAGTGATATATGCGTTAATTATAGCCGAATCGAACATGAAAATAAAAAGGCGCATCCAAAATTTCCGCGATTTTCTGTCTATTGGATAAGAAGACCGGAAGTGGTTGAAATGATCCACCCCACCCATAGTAAGAGTGTAAGATGCAATTGCTGTAGGGCATAGGACATCCATCCTAGATCCGTTTTTTTGGGTCCATTTTACAATTGTTGTCTCTAGAGGAACATGTGCCGTCGTAAGAACAGTGACATCTTTATTATCGAACCACTTTACGGCGATTGACAATGACAATAGCCTTTATTTCCTCATTAAAATTACATTTACATGCATAACATTATTAAAAAACATATTAGATTTAAACATTAACATACATATCAATGTTTAATATTATTGATTATTAATTAATTAATTATATTTATTCATTCTGCTTTGGTCTTTATTGAGGTCCTTTCGAACAAGTAATGGATGCGAATTGGTGCTTTTTTTCGGATGGGCCTTCTTCAAAATGGGTGGCAAATCCTTCCGATCACTCCGAACTGTACCCGCGGCAAATTTCCTTTCTCATACAAATTCTCCATTAGGTTGGAACTAGTAAAGAAGTTGTCAAATGCAACCAGGGTATCTCTAGGAAAGTCATTGCATAACTTCATGACTACATTATAGCCGAGTCCTTCATTTTCTACATCTCTCCTTTTCCCGTATAGATTTGAAATTCATACATGTAACCTGTTACGCTGTCGCATCTCGCCCAGACTTTATACCCTCGTTTAATGCTTGAGTGGCATATATTGTTTAAGGCTGCTACGGCCTTTAAATTTGACCATACATTCGTCAATAGATTGTTTGCTTGAGTTCGACATTTGTGATTGGAATTGGTCATTCATAGCAGTTATTAATGGCCTTAGCTTATGAAGCTTGTCATATTCAGGTGAGTCTTTTGGGGCCGCCAGTTCATTGTCATTCAAATGAAAAATTTTCAATGATTTTTTTAAATCTCGTAAGTGTAAACGTTCGCGAAATCTCAGGGTTATTATAAAAGGGATCACTTGACCAATAAAGTTCCATGTGTAAGAAAACCAAGTGGTAAGTATTTTACCTTTATTTAGTTAAAGGTTAAAAGAAGTAGAAAAACACTGATTCCTGTACTGTTTTTAATATTGTAAGGTTTTATTAACGACATTTCAATTCCCTACATTAGCTATACATATTATTGTTTGGTTTCTATTACTCATTTTTCCAAGTAATTCAAGTGGCCCAAAGGCTGAATTTATGGGCAGTTTCAAAGGAGTTTCCAATTAATTGTGGACAATGTATGACCTGAAAACAGGTTGTTACAATAAATCGGTTAAAGCAGATATTATTTTCCGAGAACGTTCAAAATCAAGCGTAGGATCTTTTTACGGAGTCTTCCTTCAGATTTATAAAATCTGCAATCAATGTCATCATGTTTTGTTCCTCTGGAGTCACTTCTGTAGTTGGCTTGTTGTTAGTGAACTTGAAGTTTTTCGTCCTGACTTAAACTATTTTGTGAAAGAGGTTCAACTATGTAGCCGCTGATTTCCTTCAAAACGTTATAAGACTAGCAACACTACTTAAAAAAAGCTAATATCTTTAATAGCGTTGCTACAGTCTTATTCTATCATTTCGTAACAGCAGGATGAACTATTACTTCCAACTCGTTAGACTCAATATCTCCGACTTTACATTTGTACAAGCCGGTATGGTCTGTTTCTAGCGTCTTTATAATTAAAGTCGCGCCATCCAGAGCAAAACTGATAAAAACTGTTTGTTGGTTTTTCTTTTGGTTTTTCTTGTGGTTTGGTGTAGTTTTCGATCAAACCTCTGGCTAGTTTTAGTCGAAAGTTTCTGTGGCAATGATTTGTAACTGTATGATTCCTGTTGTAAGTTATATATGCGTTAATTATAGCCGAATCGAACATGAAAATAAAAAGGCGCATCCAAAATTTCCGCGATTTTCTGTCTATTGGATAAGAAGACCGGAAGTGGTTGAAATGATCCACCCCACCCATAGTAAGAGTGTAAGATGCAATTGCTGTAGGGCATAGGACATCCATCCTAGATCCGTTTTTTTGGGTCCATTTTACAATCGTTGTCTCTAGAGGAACATGTGCCGTCGTAAGAACAGTGACATCTTTATTATCGAACCACTTTACGGCGATTGACAATGACAATAGCCTTTATTTCCTCATTAAAATTACATTTACATGCATAACATTATTAAAAAACATATTAGATTTAAACATTAACATACATATTAATGTTTAATATTATTGATTATTAATTAATTAATTATATTTATTCATTCTGCTTTGGTCTTTATTGAGGTCCTTTCAAACATGTCCGAAAGTACCTCAATAAATTACGGCGGTTATGGGTTCGCAAGTCATGGATGCGAATTGGTGCTTTTTTTCGGATGGGCCTTCTTCAAAATGGGTGGCAAATCCTACCGATCACTCCGAACTGTACCCGCGGCAAATTTCCTTTCTCATACAAATTCTCCATTAGGTTGGAACTAGTAAAGAAGTTGTCAAATGCAACCAGGGTATCTCTAGGAAAGTCATTGCATAACTTCATGACTACATTATAGCCGAGTCCTTCATTTTCTACATCTCTCCTTTTCCCGTATAGATTTGAAATTCATACATGTAACCTGTTACGCTGTCGCATCTCGCCCAGACTTTATACCCTCGTTTAATGCTTGAGTGGCATATATTGTTTAAGGCTGCTACGGCCTTTAAATTTGACCATACATTCGTCAATAGATTGTTTGCTTGAGTTCGACATTTGTGATTTGAATTGGTCATTCATAGCAGTTATTAATGGCCTTAGCTTATGAAGCTTGTCATATTCAGGTGAGTCTTTTGGGGCCGCCAGTTCATTGTCATTCAAATGAAAAATTTTCAATGATTTTTTTAAATCTCGTAAGTGTAAACGTTCGCGAAATCTCAGGGTTATTATAAAAGGGATCACTTGACCAATAAAGTTCCATGTGTAAGAAAACCAAGTGGTAAGTATTTTACCTTTATTTAGTTAAAGGTTAAAAGAAGTAGAAAAACACTGATTCCTGTACTGTTTTTAATATTGTAAGGTTTTATTAACGACATTTCAATTCCCTACATTAGCTATACATATTATTGTTTGGTTTCTATTACTCATTTTTCCAAGTAATTCAAGTGGCCCAAAGGCTAAATTTATGGGCAGTTTCAAAGGAGTTTCCAATTAATTGTGGACAATGTATGACCTGAAAACAGGTTGTTACAATAAATCGGTTAAAGCAGATATTATTTTCCGAGAACGTTCAAAATCAAGCGTAGGATCTTTTTACGGAGTCTTCCTTCAGATTTATAAAATCTGCAATCAATGTCATCATGTTTTGTTCCTCTGGAGTCACTTCTGTAGTTGGCTTGTTGTTAGTGAACTTGAAGTTTTTCGTCCTGACTTAAACTATTTTGTGAAAGAGGTTCAACTATGTAGCCGCTGATTTCCTTCAAAACGTTATAAGACTAGCAACACTACTTAAAAAAAGCTAATATCTTTAATAGCGTTGCTACAGTCTTATTCTATCATTTCGTAACAGCAGGATGAACTATTACTTCCAACTCGTTAGACTCAATATCTCCGACTTTACATTTGTACAAGCCGGTATGGTCTGTTTCTAGCGTCTTTATAATTAAAGTCGCGCCATCCAGAGCAAAACTGATAAAAACTGTTTGTTGGTTTTTCTTTTGGTTTTTCTTGTGGTTTGGTGTAGTTTTCGATCAAACCTCTGGCTAGTTTTAGTCGAATGTTTCTGTGGCAATGATTTGTAACTGTATGATTCCTGTTGTAAGTTATATATGCGTTAATTATAGCCGAATCGAACATGAAAATAAAAAGGCGCATCCAAAATTTCCGCGATTTTCTGTCTATTGGATAAGAAGACCGGAAGTGGTTGAAATGATCCACCCCACCCATAGTAAGAGTGTAAGATGCAATTGCTGTAGGGCATAGGACATCCATCCTAGATCCGTTTTTTTGGGTCCATTTTACAATCGTTGTCTCTAGAGGAACATGTGCCGTCGTAAGAACAGTGACATCTTTATTATCGAACCACTTTACGGCGATTGACAATGACAATAGCCTTTATTTCCTCATTAAAATTACATTTACATGCATAACATTATTAAAAAACATATTAGATTTAAACATTAACATACATATTAATGTTTAATATTATTGATTTATTAATTAATTATATTTATTCATTCTGCTTTGGTCTTTATTGAGGTCCTTTCAAACATGTCCGAAAGTACCTCAATAAATTACGGCGGTTATGGGTTCGCAAGTCATGGATGCGAATTGGTGCTTTTTTTCGGATGGGCCTTCTTCAAAATGGGTGGCAAATCCTACCGATCACTCCGAACTGTACCCGCGGCAAATTTCCTTTCTCATACAAATTCTCCATTAGGTTGGAACTAGTAAAGAAGTTGTCAAATGCAACCAGGGTATCTCTAGGAAAGTCATTGCATAACTTCATGACTACATTATAGCCGAGTCCTTCATTTTCTACATCTCTCCTTTTCCCGTATAGATTTGAAATTCATACATGTAACCTGTTACGCTGTCGCATCTCGCCCAGACTTTATACCCTCGTTTAATGCTTGAGTGGCATATATTGTTTAAGGCTGCTACGGCCTTTAAATTTGACCATACATTCGTCAATAGATTGTTTGCTTGAGTTCGACATTTGTGATTTGAATTGGTCATTCATAGCAGTTATTAATGGCCTTAGCTTATGAAGCTTGTCATATTCAGGTGAGTCTTTTGGGGCCGCCAGTTCATTGTCATTCAAATGAAAAATTTTCAATGATTTTTTTAAATCTCGTAAGTGTAAACGTTCGCGAAATCTCAGGGTTATTATAAAAGGGATCACTTGACCAATAAAGTTCCATGTGTAAGAAAACCAAGTGGTAAGTATTTTACCTTTATTTAGTTAAAGGTTAAAAGAAGTAGAAAAACACTGATTCCTGTACTGTTTTTAATATTGTAAGGTTTTATTAACGACATTTCAATTCCCTACATTAGCTATACATATTATTGTTTGGTTTCTATTACTCATTTTTCCAAGTAATTCAAGTGGCCCAAAGGCTGAATTTATGGGCAGTTTCAAAGGAGTTTCCAATTAATTGTGGACAATGTATGACCTGAAAACAGGTTGTTACAATAAATCGGTTAAAGCAGATATTATTTTCCGAGAACGTTCAAAATCAAGCGTAGGATCTTTTTACGGAGTCTTCCTTCAGATTTATAAAATCTGCAATCAATGTCATCATGTTTTGTTCCTCTGGAGTCACTTCTGTAGTTGGCTTGTTGTTAGTGAACTTGAAGTTTTTCGTCCTGACTTAAACTATTTTGTGAAAGAGGTTCAACTATGTAGCCGCTGATTTCCTTCAAAACGTTATAAGACTAGCAACACTACTTAAAAAAAGCTAATATCTTTAATAGCGTTGCTACAGTCTTATTCTATCATTTCGTAACAGCAGGATGAACTATTACTTCCAACTCGTTAGACTCAATATCTCCGACTTTACATTTGTACAAGCCGGTATGGTCTGTTTCTAGCGTCTTTATAATTAAAGTCGCGCCATCCAGAGCAAAACTGATAAAAACTGTTTGTTGGTTTTTCTTTTGGTTTTTCTTGTGGTTTGGTGTAGTTTTCGATCAAACCTCTGGCTAGTTTTAGTCGAAAGTTTCTGTGGCAATGATTTGTAACTGTATGATTCCTGTTGTAAGTTATATATGCGTTAATTATAGCCGAATCGAACATGAAAATAAAAAGGCGCATCCAAAATTTCCGCGATTTTCTGTCTATTGGATAAGAAGACCGGAAGTGGTTGAAATGATCCACCCCACCCATAGTAAGAGTGTAAGATGCAATTGCTGTAGGGCATAGGACATCCATCCTAGATCCGTTTTTTTGGGTCCATTTTACAATCGTTGTCTCTAGAGGAACATGTGCCGTCGTAAGAACAGTGACATCTTTATTATCGAACCACTTTACGGCGATTGACAATGACAATAGCCTTTATTTCCTCATTAAAATTACATTTACATGCATAACATTATTAAAAAACATATTAGATTTAAACATTAACATACATATTAATGTTTAATATTATTGATTATTAATTAATTAATTATATTTATTCATTCTGCTTTGGTCTTTATTTAGGTCCTTTCGAACATGTCCGAAAGTACCTCAATAAATTACGGCGGTTATGGGTTCGCAAGTCATGGATGCGAATTGGTGCTTTTTTTCGGATGGGCCTTCTTCAAAATGGGTGGCAAATCCTTCCGATCACTCCGAACTGTACCCGCGGCAAATTTCCTTTCTCATACAAATTCTCCATTAGGTTGCAACTAGTAACGAAGTTGTCAAATGCAACCAGGGTATCTCTAGGAAAGTCATTGCATAACTTCATGACTACATTATAGCCGAGTCCTTCATTTTGTACATTCTCTCCTTTTCCCGTATAGATTTGAAATTCATACATGTAACCTGTTACGCTGTCGCATCTCGCCCAGACTTTATACCCTCGTTTAATGCTTGAATGGCATTGTATTGTTTAAGGCTGCTACGGCCTTTAAATTTGACCATACATTCGTCAATAGATTGTTTGCTTGAGTTCGACATTTGTGATTTGAATTGGTCATTCATAGCAGTTATTAATGGCCTTAGCTTATGAAGCTTGTCATATTCAGGTGAGTCTCTAGGGGCCGCCAGTTCATTGTCATTCAAATGCAAATTTTCAATGATTTTTTTGAATCTCGTAAGTGTAAACGTTCGCGAAATCTCAGGGTTATTATAAAAGGGATCACCTGACCAATAAAGTTCCATGTGTAGGAAAACCAAGTGGTAAGTATTTTACCTTTATTTAATTAAAGGTTAAAAGAAGTAGAAAAAAACTGATTCCTGTACTGTTTTTTATATTGTAAGGTAAAATCCCTAACATTAGCTATACATACTCGTATTATTGTTTGTTTTCTATTACTCATTTTTCCAAGTAATACAAGTGGCCCAACGGCTGAATTTATGGGCAGTTTCAAATGAGTTTCCAATTAATTGTGGACAATGTATGACCTGAAAACTGGTTGTTACAATAAATTGGTTATAGCAGATATTATTTTCCGAGAACGTTCAAAATCAAGCGTAGAATCTCTTTACGGAGTCTTCCTTCAGATTTATAAAATCTGCAATCAATGTCATCATGTTTTGTTCCTCTGGAGTCACTTCTATAGTTGGCCTGTTGTTAGTAAACTTGAAGTGTTTCGTCCTGACTTAAACTATTTTGTGAAAGAGGTGTGAAAGAGGTTCAACTATGTAGCCGCTGATTTCCTTCAAAACGTTATAAGACTAGCAACACTACTTAAAAAAAGCTAATATCTTTAATAGCGTTGCTACAGTCTTATCCTATCATTTCGTAACAGCAGGATGAACTATTACTTCCAACTCGTTCGACTCAATATCTCCGACTTTACATTTGTACAAGCCGGTATGGTCTGTTTCTAGCGTCTTTATAATTAAAGTCGCGCCATCCAGAGCAAAACTGATAAAAACTGTTTGTTGGTTTTTCTTTTGGGTGTATGTAGTTTTCGATCAAACCTCTGGCTAGTTTTAGTCGAAAGTTTCTGTGGCAATGATTTGTAACTGTACGATTCCTGTTGTAAGTGATATATGCGTTAATTATAGCCGAATCGAACATGAAAATAAAAAGGCGCATCCAAAATTTCCGCGATTTTCTGTCTATTGGATAAGAAGACCGGAAGTGGTTGAAATGATCCACCCCACCCATAGTAAGAGTGTAAGATGCAATTGCTGTAGGGCATAGGACATCCATCCTAGATCCGTTTTTTTGGGTCCATTTTACAATCGTTGTCTCTAGAGGAACATGTGCCGTCGTAAGAACAGTGACATCTTTATTATCGAACCACTTTACGGCGGTTGACAATGACAATAGCCTTTATTTCCTCATTAAAATTACATTTACATGCATAACATTATTAAAAAACATATTAGATTTAAACATTAACATACATATTAATGTTTAATATTATTGATTATTAATTAATTAATTATATTTATTCATTCTGCTTTGGTCTTTATTGAGGTCCTTTCGAACATGTCCGAAAGTACCTCAATAAGTTACGGCGGTTATGGGTTCGCAAGTCATGGATGCGAATTGGTGCTTTTTTTCGGATGGGCCTTCTTCAAAATGGGTGGCAAATCCTTCCGATCACTCCGAACTGTACCCGCGGCAAATTTCCTTTCTCATACAAATTCTCCATTAGGTTGCAACTAGTAAAGAAGTTGTCAAATGCAACCAGGGTATCTCTAGGAAAGTCATTGCATAACTTCATGACTACATTATAGCCGAGTCCTTCATTTTGTACATTCTCTCCTTTTCCCGTATAGATTTGAAATTCATACATGTAACCTGTTACGCTGTCGCATCTCGCCCAGACTTTATACCCTCGTTTAATGCTTGAGTGGCATTGTATTGTTTAAGGCTGCTACGGCCTTTAAATTTGACCATACATTCGTCAATAGATTGTTTGCTTGAGTTCGACATTTGTGATTTGAATTGGTCATTCATAGCAGTTATTAATGGCCTTAGCTTATGAAGCTTGTCATATTCAGGTGAGTCTTTTGGGGCCGCCAGTTCATTGTCATTCAAATGCAAATTTTCAATGATTTTTTTGAATCTCGTAAGTGTAAACGTTCGCGAAATCTCAGGGTTATTATAAAAGGGATCACCAGACCAATAAAGTTCCATGTGTAGGAAAACCAAGTGGTAAGTATTTTACCTTTATTTAATTAAAGGTTAAAAGAAGTAGAAAAAAACTGATTCCTGTACTGTTTTTTATATTGTAAGGTAAAATCCCTAACATTAGCTATACATACTCGTATTATTGTTTGTTTTCTATTACTCATTTTTCCAAGTAATACAAGTGGCCCAACGGCTGAATTTATGGGCAGTTTCAAAGGAGTTTCCAATTAATTGTGGACAATGTATGACCTGAAAACTGGTTGTTACAATAAATCGGTTATAGCAGATATTATTTTCCGAGAACGTTCAAAATCAAGCGTAGGATCTTTTTACGGAGTCTTCCTTCAGATTTATAAAATCTGCAATCAATGTCATCATGTTTTGTTCCTCTGGAGTCACTTCTATAGTTGGCCTGTTGTTAGTGAACTTGAAGTTTTTCGTCCTGACTTAAACTATTTTGTGAAAGAGGTGTGAAAGAGGTTCAACTATGTAGCCGCTGATTTCCTTCAAAACGTTATAAGACTAGCAACACTACTTAAAAAAAGCTAATATTTTTAATAGCGTTGCTACAGTCTTATTCTATCATTTCGTAACAGCAGGATGAACTATGACTTCCAATGCAGCCGACTCCATGTCACCGACTTTACATTTGTACAAGCCGGTATGGTCTGTTTCTAGCGTCTTTATAATTAAAGTCGCGCCATCCAGAGCAAAACTGATAAAAACTGTTTGTTGGTTTTTCTTTTGGTTTTTCTTGTGGTTTGGTGTAGTTTTCGATCAAACCTCTGGCTAGTTTTAGTCGAAAGTTTCTGTGGCAATGATTTGTAACTGTATGATTCCTGTTGTAAGTGATATATGCGTTAATTATAGCCGAATCGAACATGAAAATAAAAAGGCGCATCCAAAATTTCCGCGATTTTCTGTCTATTGAATAAGAAGACCGGAAGTGGTTGAAATGATCGACCCCACCCATAGTAAGAGTGTAAGATGCAATTACTGTAGGGCATAGGACATCCATCCTAGATCCGTTTTTTTGGGTCCATTTTACAATCGTTGTCTCTAGAGGAACATGTGCCGTCGTAAGAACAGTGACATCTTTATTATCGAACCACTTTACGGCGATTGACAATGACAATAGCCTTTATTTCCTCATTAAAATTACATTTACATGCATAACATTATTAAAAAACATATTAGATTTAAACATTAACATACATATTAATGTTTAATATTATTAATTAATTAATAATATTTATTCATTCTGCTTTGGTCTTTATTGAGGTCCTTTCGAACATGTCCAAAAGTACCTCAATAAATTACGGTGGTTATGGGTTCGCAAGTAATGGATGCGAATTGGTGCTTTTTTTCGGATGGGCCTTCTTCAAAATGGGTGGCAAATCCTTCCGATCACTCCGAACTGTACCCGCGGCAAATTTCCTTTCTCATACAAATTCTCCATTAGGTTGCAACTAGTAAAGAAGTTGTCAAATGCAACCAGGGTATCTCTAGGAAAGTCATTGCATAACTTCATGACTACATTATAGCCGAGTCCTTCATTTTGTACATTCTCTCCTTTTCCCGTATAGATTTGAAATTCATACATGTAACCTGTTACGCTGTCGCATCTCGCCCAGACTTTATACCCTCGTTTAATGCTTGAGTGGCATTGTATTGTTTAAGGCTGCTACGGCCTTTAAATTTGACCATACATTCGTCAATAGATTGTTTGCTTGAGTTCGACATTTGTGATTTGAATTGGTCATTCATAGCAGTTATTAATGGCCTTAGCTTATGAAGCTTGTCATATTCAGGTGAGTCTCTAGGGGCCGCCAGTTCATTGTCATTCAAATGCAAATTTTCAATGATTTTTTTGAATCTCGTAAGTGTAAACGTTCGCGAAATCTCAGGGTTATTATAAAAGGGATCACCTGACCAATAAAGTTCCATGTGTAGGAAAACCAAGTGGTAAGTATTTTACCTTTATTTAATTAAAGGTTAAAAGAAGTAGAAAAAAACTGATTCCTGTACTGTTTTTTATATTGTAAGGTAAAATCCCTAACATTAGCTATACATACTCGTATTATTGTTTGTTTTCTATTACTCATTTTTCCAAGTAATACAAGTGGCCCAACGGCTGAATTTATGGGCAGTTTCAAATGAGTTTCCAATTAATTGTGGACAATGTATGACCTGAAAACTGGTTGTTACAATAAATTGGTTATAGCAGATATTATTTTCCGAGAACGTTCAAAATCAAGCGTAGAATCTCTTTACGGAGTCTTCCTTCAGATTTATAAAATCTGCAATCAATGTCATCATGTTTTGTTCCTCTGGAGTCACTTCTATAGTTGGCCTGTTGTTAGTAAACTTGAAGTGTTTCGTCCTGACTTAAACTATTTTGTGAAAGAGGTGTGAAAGAGGTTCAACTATGTAGCCGCTGATTTCCTTCAAAACGTTATAAGACTAGCAACACTACTTAAAAAAAGCTAATATCTTTAATAGCGTTGCTACAGTCTTATCCTATCATTTCGTAACAGCAGGATGAACTATTACTTCCAACTCGTTCGACTCAATATCTCCGACTTTACATTTGTACAAGCCGGTATGGTCTGTTTCTAGCGTCTTTATAATTAAAGTCGCGCCATCCAGAGCAAAACTGATAAAAACTGTTTGTTGGTTTTTCTTTTGGGTGTATGTAGTTTTCGATCAAACCTCTGGCTAGTTTTAGTCGAAAGTTTCTGTGGCAATGATTTGTAACTGTACGATTCCTGTTGTAAGTGATATATGCGTTAATTATAGCCGAATCGAACATGAAAATAAAAAGGCGCATCCAAAATTTCCGCGATTTTCTGTCTATTGGATAAGAAGACCGGAAGTGGTTGAAATGATCCATCCCACCCATAGTAAGAGTGTAAGATGCAATTGCTGTAGGGCATAGGACATCCATCCTAGATCCGTTTTTTTGGGTCCATTTTACAATCGTTGTCTCTAGAGGAACATGTGCCGTCGTAAGAACAGTGACATCTTTATTATCGAACCACTTTACGGCGGTTGACAATGACAATAGCCTTTATTTCCTCATTAAAATTACATTTACATGCATAACATTATTAAAAAACATATTAGATTTAAACATTAACATACATATTAATGTTTAATATTATTGATTATTAATTAATTAATTATATTTATTCATTCTGCTTTGGTCTTTATTGAGGTCCTTTCGAACATGTCCGAAAGTACCTCAATAAGTTACGGCGGTTATGGGTTCGCAAGTCATGGATGCGAATTGGTGCTTTTTTTCGGATGGGCCTTCTTCAAAATGGGTGGCAAATCCTTCCGATCACTCCGAACTGTACCCGCGGCAAATTTCCTTTCTCATACAAATTCTCCATTAGGTTGCAACTAGTAAAGAAGTTGTCAAATGCAACCAGGGTATCTCTAGGAAAGTCATTGCATAACTTCATGACTACATTATAGCCGAGTCCTTCATTTTGTACATTCTCTCCTTTTCCCGTATAGATTTGAAATTCATACATGTAACCTGTTACGCTGTCGCATCTCGCCCAGACTTTATACCCTCGTTTAATGCTTGAGTGGCATTGTATTGTTTAAGGCTGCTACGGCCTTTAAATTTGACCATACATTCGTCAATAGATTGTTTGCTTGAGTTCGACATTTGTGATTTGAATTGGTCATTCATAGCAGTTATTAATGGCCTTAGCTTATGAAGCTTGTCATATTCAGGTGAGTCTTTTGGGGCCGCCAGTTCATTGTCATTCAAATGCAAATTTTCAATGATTTTTTTGAATCTCGTAAGTGTAAACGTTCGCGAAATCTCAGGGTTATTATAAAAGGGATCACCTGACCAATAAAGTTCCATGTGTAGGAAAACCAAGTGGTAAGTATTTTACCTTTATTTAATTAAAGGTTAAAAGAAGTAGAAAAAAACTGATTCCTGTACTGTTTTTTATATTGTAAGGTAAAATCCCTAACATTAGCTATACATACTCGTATTATTGTTTGTTTTCTATTACTCATTTTTCCAAGTAATACAAGTGGCCCAACGGCTGAATTTATGGGCAGATTCAAAGGAGTTTCCAATTAATTGTGGACAATGTATGACCTGAAAACTGGTTGTTACAATAAATCGGTTATAGCAGATATTATTTTCCGAGAACGTTCAAAATCAAGCGTAGGATCTCTTTACGGAGTCTTCCTTCAGATTTATAAAATCTGCAATCAATGTCATCATGTTTTGTTCCTCTGGAGTCACTTCTATAGTTGGCCTGTTGTTAGTGAACTTGAAGTGTTTCGTCCTGACTTAAACTATTTTGTGAAAGAGGTGTGAAAGAGGTTCAACTATGTAGCCGCTGATTTCCTTCAAAACGTTATAAGACTAGCAACACTACTTAAAAAAAGCTAATATCTTCGAACGAATTGGAACGAATTGGAAGTAATAGTTCATCCTGCTGTTACGAAATGATAGTCTTATTCTATCATTTCGTAACAGCAGGATGAACTATTACTTCCAATTCGTCCGACTCAATATCTCCGACTTTACATTTGTACAAGCCGGTATGGTCTGTTTCTAGCGTCTTTATAATTAAAGTCGCGCCATCCAGAGCAAAACTGATAAAAACTGTTTGTTGGTTTTTCTTTTGGGTGTATGTAGTTTTCGATCAAACCTCTGGCTAGTTTTAGTCGAAAGTTTCTGTGGCAATGATTTGTAACTGTACGATTCCTGTTGTAAGTGATATATGCGTTAATTATAGCCGAATCGAACATGACAATAAAAAGGCGCATCCAAAATTTCCGCGATTTTCTGTCTATTGGATAAGAAGACCGGAAGTGGTTGAAATGATCCACCCCACCCATAGTAAGAGTGTAAGATGCAATTGCTGTAGGGCATAGGACATCCATCTTAGATCCGTTTTTTTGGGTCCATTTTACAATTGTTGTCTCTAGAGGAACATTGTGCCGTCGTAAGAACAGTGACATCTTTATTATCGAACCACTTTACGGCGGTTGACAATGACAATAGCCTTTATTTCCTCATTAAAATTACATTTACATGCATAACATTATTAAAAAACATATTAGATTTAAACATTAACATACATATTAATGTTTAATATTATTGATTATTAATTAATTAATTATATTTATTCATTCTGCTTTGGTCTTTATTGAGGTCCTTTCGAACATGTCCGAAAGTACCTCAATAAATTACGGCGGTTATGGGTTCGCAAGTCATGGATGCGAATTGGTGCTTTTTTTCGGATGGGCCTTCTTCAAATGGGTGGCAAATCCTTCCGATCACTCCGAACTGTACCCGCGGCAAATTTCCTTTCTCATACAAATTCTCCATTAGGTTGCAACTAGTAAAGAAGTTGTCAAATGCAACCAGGGTATCTCTAGGAAAGTCATTGCATAACTTCATGACTACATTATAGCCGAGTCCTTCATTTTGTACATTCTCTCCTTTTCCCGTATAGATTTGAAATTCATACATGTAACCTGTTACGCTGTCGCATCTCGCCCAGACTTTATACCCTCGTTTAATGCTTGAGTGGCATTGTATTGTTTAAGGCTGCTACGGCCTTTAAATTTGACCATACATTCGTCAATAGATTGTTTGCTTGAGTTCGACATTTGTGATTTGAATTGGTCATTCATAGCAGTTATTAATGGCCTTAGCTTATGAAGCTTGTCATATTCAGGTGAGTCTTTTGGGGCCGCCAGTTCATTGTCATTCAAATGCAAATTTTCAATGATTTTTTTGAATCTCGTAAGTGTAAACGTTCGCGAAATCTCAGGGTTATTATAAAAGGGATCACCAGACCAATAAAGTTCCATGTGTAGGAAAACCAAGTGGTAAGTATTTTACCTTTATTTAATTAAAGGTTAAAAGAAGTAGAAAAAAACTGATTCCTGTACTGTTTTTTATATTGTAAGGTAAAATCCCTAACATTAGCTATACATACTCGTATTATTGTTTGTTTTCTATTACTATTTTTCCAAGTAATACAAGTGGCCCAACGGCTGAATTTATGGGCAGTTTCAAAGGAGTTTCCAATTAATTGTGGACAATGTATGACCTGAAAACTGGTTGTTACAATAAATCGGTTATAGCAGATATTATTTTCCGAGAACGTTCAAAATCAAGCGTAGGATCTTTTTACGGAGTCTTCCTTCAGATTTATAAAATCTGCAATCAATGTCATCATGTTTTGTTCCTCTGGAGTCACTTCTATAGTTGGCCTGTTGTTAGTGAACTTGAAGTGTTTCGTCCTGTCTTAAACTATTTTGTGAAAGAGGTGTGAAAGAGGTTCAACTATGTAGCCGCTGATTTCCTTCAAAACGTTATAAGACTAGCAACACTACTTAAAAAAAGCTAATATCTTTAATAGCGTTGCTACAGTCTTATCCTATCATTTCGTAACAGCAGGATGAACTATTACTTCCAACTCGTTAGACTCAATATCTCCGACTTTACATTTGTACAAGCCGGTATGGTTTGTTTCTAGCGTCTTTATAATTAAAGTCGCGCCATCCAGAGCAAAACTGATAAAAACTGTTTGTTGGTTTTTCTTTTGGGTGTAGTTTTCGATCAAACCTCTGGCTAGTTTTAGTCGAAAGTTTCTGTGGCAATGATTTGTAACTGTACGATTCCTGTTGTAAGTGATATATGCGTTAATTATAGCCGAATCGAACATGACAATAAAAAGGCGCATCCAAAATTTCCGCGATTTTCTGTCTATTGGATAAGAAGACCGGAAGTGGTTGAAATGATCCACCCCACCCATAGTAAGAGTGTAAGATGCAATTGCTGTAGGGCATAGGACATCCATCTTAGATCCGTTTTTTTGGGTCCATTTTACAATTGTTGTCTCTAGAGGAACATTGTGCCGTCGTAAGAACAGTGACATCTTTATTATCGAACCAATTTACGGCGGTTGACAATGACAATAGCCTTTATTTCCTCATTAAAATTACATTTACATGCATAACATTATTAAAAAACATATTAGATTTAAACATTAACATACATATTAATGTTTAATATTATTGATTATTAATTAATTAATTATATTTATTCATTCTGCTTTGGTCTTTATTGAGGTCCTTTCGAACATGTCCGAAAGTACCTCAATAAATTACGGCGGTTATGGGTTCGCAAGTCATGGATGCGAATTGGTGCTTTTTTTCGGATGGGCCTTCTTCAAATGGGTGGCAAATCCTTCCGATCACTCCGAACTGTACCCGCGGCAAATTTCCTTTCTCATACAAATTCTCCATTAGGTTGCAACTAGTAAAGAAGTTGTCAAATGCAACCAGGGTATCTCTAGGAAAGTCATTGCATAACTTCATGACTACATTATAGCCGAGTCCTTCATTTTGTACATTCTCTCCTTTTCCCGTATAGATTTGAAATTCATACATGTAACCTGTTACGCTGTCGCATCTCGCCCAGACTTTATACCCTCGTTTAATGCTTGAGTGGCATTGTATTGTTTAAGGCTGCTACGGCCTTTAAATTTGACCATACATTCGTCAATAGATTGTTTGCTTGAGTTCGACATTTGTGATTTGAATTGGTCACTCATAGCAGTTATTAATGGCCTTAGCTTATGAAGCTTGTCATATTCAGGTGAGTCTTTTGGGGCCGCCAGTTCATTGTCATTCAAATGCAAATTTTCAATGATTTTTTTGAATCTCGTAAGTGTAAACGTTCGCGAAATCTCAGGGTTATTATAAAAGGGATCACCTGACCAATAAAGTTCCATGTGTAGGAAAACCAAGTGGTAAGTATTTTACCTTTATTTAATTAAAGGTTAAAAGAAGTAGAAAAAAACTGATTCCTGTACTGTTTTTTATATTGTAAGGTAAAATCCCTAACATTAGCTATACATACTCGTATTATTGTTTGTTTTCTATTACTCATTTTTCCAAGTAATACAAGTGGCCCAACGGCTGAATTTATGGGCAGTTTCAAAGGAGTTTCCAATTAATTGTGGACAATGTATGACCTGAAAACTGGTTGTTACAATAAATTGGTTATAGCAGATATTATTTTCCGAGAACGTTCAAAATCAAGCGTAGGATCTCTTTACGGAGTCTTCCTTCAGATTTATAAAATCTGCAATCAATGTCATCATGTTTTGTTCCTCTGGAGTCACTTCTATAGTTGGCGTGTTGTTGGTGAACTTGAAGTTTTTCGTCCTGACTTAAACTATTTTGTGAAAGAGGTTCAACTATGTAGCCGCTGATTTCCTTCAAAACGTTATAAGACTAGCAACACTACTTAAAAAAAGCTAATATTTTTAATAGCGTTGCTACAGTCTTATTCTATCATTTCGTAACAGCAGGATGAACTATTACTTCCAATGCAGTCGACTCAATGTCTCCGACTTTACATTTGTACAAGCTGGTATGGTCTGTTTCTAGCGTCTTTATAATTAAAGTCGCGCCATCCAGAGCAAAACTGATAAAAACTGTTTGTTGGTTTTTCTTTTGGGTGTAGTTTTCGATCAAACCTCGGGCTAGTTTTAGTCGAAAGTTTCTGTGGCAATGATTTGTAACTGTACGATTCCTGTTGTAAGTGATATATGCGTTAATTATAGCCGAATCGAACATGAAAATAAAAAGGCGCATCCAAAATTTCCGCGATTTTCTGTCTATTGGATGAGAAGACCGGAAGTGGTTGAAATGATCCACCCCGCCATAGTAAGAGTGTAAGATGCAATTGCTGTAGGGCATAGGACATCCATCCTAGATCCGTTTTTTTGGGTCCATTTTACAATTGTTGTCTCTAGAGGAACATGTGCCGTCGTAAGAACAGTGACATCTTTATTATCGAACCACTTTACGGCGGTTGACAATGACAATAGCCTTTATTTCCTCATTAAAATTACATTTACATGCATAACATTATTAAAAAACATATTAGATTTAAACATTAACATACATATTAATGTTTAATATTATAAATTAATTAATTATATTTATTCATTCTGCTTTGGTCTTTCTTGAGGTCCTTTCGAACATGTCCGAAAGTACCTCAATAAGTTACGGCGGTTATGGGTTCGCAAGTCATGGATGCGAATTGGTGCTTTTTTTCGGATGGGCCTTCTTCAAATGGGTGGCAAATCCTTCCGATCACTCCGAACTGTACCCGCGGCAAATTTCCTTTCTCATACAAATTCTCCATTAGGTTGCAACTAGTAAAGAAGTTGTCAAATGCAACCAGGGTATCTCTAGGAAAGTCATTGCATAACTTCATGACTACATTATAGCCGAGTCCTTCATTTTGTACATTCTCTCCTTTTCCCGTATAGATTTGAAATTCATACATGTAACCTGTTACGCTGTCGCATCTCGCCCAGACTTTATACCCTCGTTTAATGCTTGAGTGGCATTGTATTGTTTAAGGCTGCTACGGCCTTTAAATTTGACCATACATTCGTCAATAGATTGTTTGCTTGAGTTCGACATTTGTGATTTGAATTGGTCATTCATAGCAGTTATTAATGGCCTTAGCTTATGAAGCTTGTCATATTCAGGTGAGTCTTTTGGGGCCGCCAGTTCATTGTCATTCAAATGCAAATTTTCAATGATTTTTTTGAATCTCGTAAGTGTAAACGTTCGCGAAATCTCAGGGTTATTATAAAAGGGATCACCAGACCAATAAAGTTCCATGTGTAGGAAAACCAAGTGGTAAGTATTTTACCTTTATTTAATTAAAGGTTAAAAGAAGTAGAAAAAAACTGATTCCTGTACTGTTTTTTATATTGTAAGGTAAAATCCCTAACATTAGCTATACATACTCGTATTATTGTTTGTTTTCTATTACTATTTTTCCAAGTAATACAAGTGGCCCAACGGCTGAATTTATGGGCAGTTTCAAAGGAGTTTCCAATTAATTGTGGACAATGTATGACCTGAAAACTGGTTGTTACAATAAATCGGTTATAGCAGATATTATTTTCCGAGAACGTTCAAAATCAAGCGTAGGATCTTTTTACGGAGTCTTCCTTCAGATTTATAAAATCTGCAATCAATGTCATCATGTTTTGTTCCTCTGGAGTCACTTCTATAGTTGGCCTGTTGTTAGTGAACTTGAAGTGTTTCGTCCTGTCTTAAACTATTTTGTGAAAGAGGTGTGAAAGAGGTTCAACTATGTAGCCGCTGATTTCCTTCAAAACGTTATAAGACTAGCAACACTACTTAAAAAAAGCTAATATCTTTAATAGCGTTGCTACAGTCTTATCCTATCATTTCGTAACAGCAGGATGAACTATTACTTCCAACTCGTTAGACTCAATATCTCCGACTTTACATTTGTACAAGCCGGTATGGTTTGTTTCTAGCGTCTTTATAATTAAAGTCGCGCCATCCAGAGCAAAACTGATAAAAACTGTTTGTTGGTTTTTCTTTTGGGTGTAGTTTTCGATCAAACCTCTGGCTAGTTTTAGTCGAAAGTTTCTGTGGCAATGATTTGTAACTGTACGATTCCTGTTGTAAGTGATATATGCGTTAATTATAGCCGAATCGAACATGACAATAAAAAGGCGCATCCAAAATTTCCGCGATTTTCTGTCTATTGGATAAGAAGACCGGAAGTGGTTGAAATGATCCACCCCACCCATAGTAAGAGTGTAAGATGCAATTGCTGTAGGGCATAGGACATCCATCTTAGATCCGTTTTTTTGGGTCCATTTTACAATTGTTGTCTCTAGAGGAACATTGTGCCGTCGTAAGAACAGTGACATCTTTATTATCGAACCAATTTACGGCGGTTGACAATGACAATAGCCTTTATTTCCTCATTAAAATTACATTTACATGCATAACATTATTAAAAAACATATTAGATTTAAACATTAACATACATATTAATGTTTAATATTATTGATTATTAATTAATTAATTATATTTATTCATTCTGCTTTGGTCTTTATTGAGGTCCTTTCGAACATGTCCGAAAGTACCTCAATAAATTACGGCGGTTATGGGTTCGCAAGTCATGGATGCGAATTGGTGCTTTTTTTCGGATGGGCCTTCTTCAAATGGGTGGCAAATCCTTCCGATCACTCCGAACTGTACCCGCGGCAAATTTCCTTTCTCATACAAATTCTCCATTAGGTTGCAACTAGTAAAGAAGTTGTCAAATGCAACCAGGGTATCTCTAGGAAAGTCATTGCATAACTTCATGACTACATTATAGCCGAGTCCTTCATTTTGTACATTCTCTCCTTTTCCCGTATAGATTTGAAATTCATACATGTAACCTGTTACGCTGTCGCATCTCGCCCAGACTTTATACCCTCGTTTAATGCTTGAGTGGCATTGTATTGTTTAAGGCTGCTACGGCCTTTAAATTTGACCATACATTCGTCAATAGATTGTTTGCTTGAGTTCGACATTTGTGATTTGAATTGGTCACTCATAGCAGTTATTAATGGCCTTAGCTTATGAAGCTTGTCATATTCAGGTGAGTCTTTTGGGGCCGCCAGTTCATTGTCATTCAAATGCAAATTTTCAATGATTTTTTTGAATCTCGTAAGTGTAAACGTTCGCGAAATCTCAGGGTTATTATAAAAGGGATCACCTGACCAATAAAGTTCCATGTGTAGGAAAACCAAGTGGTAAGTATTTTACCTTTATTTAATTAAAGGTTAAAAGAAGTAGAAAAAAACTGATTCCTGTACTGTTTTTTATATTGTAAGGTAAAATCCCTAACATTAGCTATACATACTCGTATTATTGTTTGTTTTCTATTACTCATTTTTCCAAGTAATACAAGTGGCCCAACGGCTGAATTTATGGGCAGTTTCAAAGGAGTTTCCAATTAATTGTGGACAATGTATGACCTGAAAACTGGTTGTTACAATAAATTGGTTATAGCAGATATTATTTTCCGAGAACGTTCAAAATCAAGCGTAGGATCTCTTTACGGAGTCTTCCTTCAGATTTATAAAATCTGCAATCAATGTCATCATGTTTTGTTCCTCTGGAGTCACTTCTATAGTTGGCCTGTTGTTGGTGAACTTGAAGTTTTTCGTCCTGACTTAAACTATTTTGTGAAAGAGGTTCAACTATGTAGCCGCTGATTTCCTTCAAAACGTTATAAGACTAGCAACACTACTTAAAAAAAGCTAATATTTTTAATAGCGTTGCTACAGTCTTATTCTATCATTTCGTAACAGCAGGATGAACTATTACTTCCAATGCAGTCGACTCAATGTCTCCGACTTTACATTTGTACAAGCTGGTATGGTCTGTTTCTAGCGTCTTTATAATTAAAGTCGCGCCATCCAGAGCAAAACTGATAAAAACTGTTTGTTGGTTTTTCTTTTGGGTGTAGTTTTCGATCAAACCTCGGGCTAGTTTTAGTCGAAAGTTTCTGTGGCAATGATTTGTAACTGTACGATTCCTGTTGTAAGTGATATATGCGTTAATTATAGCCGAATCGAACATGAAAATAAAAAGGCGCATCCAAAATTTCCGCGATTTTCTGTCTATTGGATGAGAAGACCGGAAGTGGTTGAAATGATCCACCCCGCCATAGTAAGAGTGTAAGATGCAATTGCTGTAGGGCATAGGACATCCATCCTAGATCCGTTTTTTTGGGTCCATTTTACAATTGTTGTCTCTAGAGGAACATGTGCCGTCGTAAGAACAGTGACATCTTTATTATCGAACCACTTTACGGCGGTTGACAATGACAATAGCCTTTATTTCCTCATTAAAATTACATTTACATGCATAACATTATTAAAAAACATATTAGATTTAAACATTAACATACATATTAATGTTTAATATTATAAATTAATTAATTATATTTATTCATTCTGCTTTGGTCTTTCTTGAGGTCCTTTCGAACATGTCCGAAAGTACCTCAATAAGTTACGGCGGTTATGGGTTCGCAAGTCATGGATGCGAATTGGTGCTTTTTTTCGGATGGGCCTTCTTCAAAATGGGTGGCAAATCCTTCCGATCACTCCGAACTGTACCCGCGGCAAATTTCCTTTCTCATACAAATTCTCCATTAGGTTGCAACTAGTAAAGAAGTTGTCAAATGCAACCAGGGTATCTCTAGGAAAGTCATTGCATAACTTCATGACTACATTATAGCCGAGTCCTTCATTTTGTACATTCTCTCCTTTTCCCGTATAGATTTGAAATTCATACATGTAACCTGTTACGCTGTCGCATCTCGCCCAGACTTTATACCCTCGTTTAATGCTTGAGTGGCATTGTATTGTTTAAGGCTGCTACGGCCTTTAAATTTGACCATACATTCGTCAATAGATTGTTTGCTTGAGTTCGACATTTGTGATTTGAATTGGTCATTCATAGCAGTTATTAATGGCCTTAGCTTATGAAGCTTGTCATATTCAGGTGAGTCTTTTGGGGCCGCCAGTTCATTGTCATTCAAATGCAAATTTTCAATGATTTTTTTGAATCTCGTAAGTGTAAACGTTCGCGAAATCTCAGGGTTATTATAAAAGGGATCACCTGACCAATAAAGTTCCATGTGTAGGAAAACCAAGTGGTAAGTATTTTACCTTTATTTAATTAAAGGTTAAAAGAAGTAGAAAAAAACTGATTCCTGTACTGTTTTTTATATTGTAAGGTAAAATCCCTAAAATTAGCTATACATACTCGTATTATTGTTTGTTTTCTATTACTATTTTTCCAAGTAATACAAGTGGCCCAACGGCTGAATTTATGGGCAGTTTCAAAGGAGTTTCCAATTAATTGTGGACAATGTATGACCTGAAAACTGGTTGTTACAATAAATCGGTTATAGCAGATATTATTTTCCGAGAACGTTCAAAATCAAGCGTAGGATCTTTTTACGGAGTCTTCCTTCAGATTTATAAAATCTGCAATCAATGTCATCATGTTTTGTTCCTCTGGAGTCACTTCTATAGTTGGCCTGTTGTTAGTGAACTTGAAGTTTTTCGTCCTGACTTAAACTATTTTGTGAAAGAGGTGTGAAAGAGGTTCAACTATGTAGCCGCTGATTTCCTTCAAAACGTTATAAGACTAGCAACACTACTTAAAAAAAGCTAATATTTTTAATAGCGTTGCTACAGTCTTATTCTATCATTTCGTAACAGCAGGATGAACTATGACTTCCAATGCAGCCGACTCCATGTCACCGACTTTACATTTGTACAAGCCGGTATGGTCTGTTTCTAGCGTCTTTATAATTAAAGTCGCGCCATCCAGAGCAAAACTGATAAAAACTGTTTGTTGGTTTTTCTTTTGGTTTTTCTTGTGGTTTGGTGTAGTTTTCGATCAAACCTCTGGCTAGTTTTAGTCGAAAGTTTCTGTGGCAATGATTTGTAACTGTATGATTCCTGTTGTAAGTGATATATGCGTTAATTATAGCCGAATCGAACATGAAAATAAAAAGGCGCATCCAAAATTTCCGCGATTTTCTGTCTATTGGATAAGAAGACCGGAAGTGGTTGAAATGATCGACCCCACCCATAGTAAGAGTGTAAGATGCAATTACTGTAGGGCATAGGACATCCATCCTAGATCCGTTTTTTTGGGTCCATTTTACAATCGTTGTCTCTAGAGGAACATGTGCCGTCGTAAGAACAGTGACATCTTTATTATCGAACCACTTTACGGCGATTGACAATGACAATAGCCTTTATTTCCTCATTAAAATTACATTTACATGCATAACATTATTAAAAAACATATTAGATTTAAACATTAACATACATATTAATGTTTAATATTATTAATTAATTAATAATATTTATTCATTCTGCTTTGGTCTTTATTGAGGTCCTTTCGAACATGTCCAAAAGTACCTCAATAAATTACGGTGGTTATGGATTCGCAAGTAATGGATGCGAATTGGTGCTTTTTTTCGGATGGGCCTTCTTCAAAATGGGTGGCAAATCCTTCCGATCACTCCGAACTGTACCCGCGGCAAATTTCCTTTCTCATACAAATTCTCCATTAGGTTGCAACTAGTAAAGAAGTTGTCAAATGCAACCAGGGTATCTCTAGGAAAGTCATTGCATAACTTCATGACTACATTATAGCCGAGTCCTTCATTTTGTACATTCTCTCCTTTTCCCGTATAGATTTGAAATTCATACATGTAACCTGTTACGCTGTCGCATCTCGCCCAGACTTTATACCCTCGTTTAATGCTTGAGTGGCATTGTATTGTTTAAGGCTGCTACGGCCTTTAAATTTGACCATACATTCGTCAATAGATTGTTTGCTTGAGTTCGACATTTGTGATTTGAATTGGTCATTCATAGCAGTTATTAATGGCCTTAGCTTATGAAGCTTGTCATATTCAGGTGAGTCTTTTGGGGCCGCCAGTTCATTGTCATTCAAATGCAAATTTTCAATGATTTTTTTGAATCTCGTAAGTGTAAACGTTCGCGAAATCTCAGGGTTATTATAAAAGGGATCACCAGACCAATAAAGTTCCATGTGTAGGAAAACCAAGTGGTAAGTATTTTACCTTTATTTAATTAAAGGTTAAAAGAAGTAGAAAAAAACTGATTCCTGTACTGTTTTTTATATTGTAAGGTAAAATCCCTAACATTAGCTATACATACTCGTATTATTGTTTGTTTTCTATTACTCATTTTTCCAAGTAATACAAGTGGCCCAACGGCTGAATTTATGGGCAGTTTCAAAGGAGTTTCCAATTAATTGTGGACAATGTATGACCTGAAAACTGGTTGTTACAATAAATTGGTTATAGCAGATATTATTTTCCGAGAACGTTCAAAATCAAGCGTAGGATCTCTTTACGGAGTCTTCCTTCAGATTTATAAAATCTGCAATCAATGTCATCATGTTTTGTTCCTCTGGAGTCACTTCTATAGTTGGCCTGTTGTTAGTGAACTTGAAGTGTTTCGTCCTGTCTTAAACTATTTTGTGAAAGAGGTGTGAAAGAGGTTCAACTATGTAGCCGCTGATTTCCTTCAAAACGTTATAAGACTAGCAACACTACTTAAAAAAAGCTAATATCTTTAATAGCGTTGCTACAGTCTTATCCTATCATTTCGTAACAGCAGGATGAACTATTACTTCCAACTCGTTAGACTCAATATCTCCGACTTTACATTTGTACAAGCCGGTATGGTTTGTTTCTAGCGTCTTTATAATTAAAGTCGCGCCATCCAGAGCAAAACTGATAAAAACTGTTTGTTGGTTTTTCTTTTGGGTGTAGTTTTCGATCAAACCTCTGGCTAGTTTTAGTCGAAAGTTTCGGTGGCAATGATTTGTAACTGTACGATTCCTGTTGTAAGTGATATATGCGTTAATTATAGCCGAATCGAACATGACAATAAAAAGGCGCATCCAAAATTTCCGCGATTTTCTGTCTATTGGATAAGAAGACCGGAAGTGGTTGAAATGATCCACCCCACCCATAGTAAGAGTGTAAGATGCAATTGCTGTAGGGCATAGGACATCCATCTTAGATCCGTTTTTTTGGGTCCATTTTACAATTGTTGTCTCTAGAGGAACATTGTGCCGTCGTAAGAACAGTGACATCTTTATTATCGAACCAATTTACGGCGGTTGACAATGACAATAGCCTTTATTTCCTCATTAAAATTACATTTACATGCATAACATTATTAAAAAACATATTAGATTTAAACATTAACATACATATTAATGTTTAATATTATTGATTATTAATTAATTAATTATATTTATTCATTCTGCTTTGGTCTTTATTGAGGTCCTTTCGAACATGTCCGAAAGTACCTCAATAAATTACGGCGGTTATGGGTTCGCAAGTCATGGATGCGAATTGGTGCTTTTTTTCGGATGGGCCTTCTTCAAATGGGTGGCAAATCCTTCCGATCACTCCGAACTGTACCCGCGGCAAATTTCCTTTCTCATACAAATTCTCCATTAGGTTGCAACTAGTAAAGAAGTTGTCAAATGCAACCAGGGTATCTCTAGGAAAGTCATTGCATAACTTCATGACTACATTATAGCCGAGTCCTTCATTTTGTACATTCTCTCCTTTTCCCGTATAGATTTGAAATTCATACATGTAACCTGTTACGCTGTCGCATCTCGCCCAGACTTTATACCCTCGTTTAATGCTTGAGTGGCATTGTATTGTTTAAGGCTGCTACGGCCTTTAAATTTGACCATACATTCGTCAATAGATTGTTTGCTTGAGTTCGACATTTGTGATTTGAATTGGTCACTCATAGCAGTTATTAATGGCCTTAGCTTATGAAGCTTGTCATATTCAGGTGAGTCTTTTGGGGCCGCCAGTTCATTGTCATTCAAATGCAAATTTTCAATGATTTTTTTGAATCTCGTAAGTGTAAACGTTCGCGAAATCTCAGGGTTATTATAAAAGGGATCACCTGACCAATAAAGTTCCATGTGTAGGAAAACCAAGTGGTAAGTATTTTACCTTTATTTAATTAAAGGTTAAAAGAAGTAGAAAAAAACTGATTCCTGTACTGTTTTTTATATTGTAAGGTAAAATCCCTAACATTAGCTATACATACTCGTATTATTGTTTGTTTTCTATTACTCATTTTTCCAAGTAATACAAGTGGCCCAACGGCTGAATTTATGGGCAGTTTCAAAGGAGTTTCCAATTAATTGTGGACAATGTATGACCTGAAAACTGGTTGTTACAATAAATTGGTTATAGCAGATATTATTTTCCGAGAACGTTCAAAATCAAGCGTAGGATCTCTTTACGGAGTCTTCCTTCAGATTTATAAAATCTGCAATCAATGTCATCATGTTTTGTTCCTCTGGAGTCACTTCTATAGTTGGCCTGTTGTTGGTGAACTTGAAGTTTTTCGTCCTGACTTAAACTATTTTGTGAAAGAGGTTCAACTATGTAGCCGCTGATTTCCTTCAAAACGTTATAAGACTAGCAACACTACTTAAAAAAAGCTAATATTTTTAATAGCGTTGCTACAGTCTTATTCTATCATTTCGTAACAGCAGGATGAACTATTACTTCCAATGCAGTCGACTCAATGTCTCCGACTTTACATTTGTACAAGCTGGTATGGTCTGTTTCTAGCGTCTTTATAATTAAAGTCGCGCCATCCAGAGCAAAACTGATAAAAACTGTTTGTTGGTTTTTCTTTTGGGTGTAGTTTTCGATCAAACCTCGGGCTAGTTTTAGTCGAAAGTTTCTGTGGCAATGATTTGTAACTGTACGATTCCTGTTGTAAGTGATATATGCGTTAATTATAGCCGAATCGAACATGAAAATAAAAAGGCGCATCCAAAATTTCCGCGATTTTCTGTCTATTGGATGAGAAGACCGGAAGTGGTTGAAATGATCCACCCCGCCATAGTAAGAGTGTAAGATGCAATTGCTGTAGGGCATAGGACATCCATCCTAGATCCGTTTTTTTGGGTCCATTTTACAATTGTTGTCTCTAGAGGAACATGTGCCGTCGTAAGAACAGTGACATCTTTATTATCGAACCACTTTACGGCGGTTGACAATGACAATAGCCTTTATTTCCTCATTAAAATTACATTTACATGCATAACATTATTAAAAAACATATTAGATTTAAACATTAACATACATATTAATGTTTAATATTATAAATTAATTAATTATATTTATTCATTCTGCTTTGGTCTTTCTTGAGGTCCTTTCGAACATGTCCGAAAGTACCTCAATAAGTTACGGCGGTTATGGGTTCGCAAGTCATGGATGCGAATTGGTGCTTTTTTTCGGATGGGCCTTCTTCAAAATGGGTGGCAAATCCTTCCGATCACTCCGAACTGTACCCGCGGCAAATTTCCTTTCTCATACAAATTCTCCATTAGGTTGCAACTAGTAAAGAAGTTGTCAAATGCAACCAGGGTATCTCTAGGAAAGTCATTGCATAACTTCATGACTACATTATAGCCGAGTCCTTCATTTTGTACATTCTCTCCTTTTCCCGTATAGATTTGAAATTCATACATGTAACCTGTTACGCTGTCGCATCTCGCCCAGACTTTATACCCTCGTTTAATGCTTGAGTGGCATTGTATTGTTTAAGGCTGCTACGGCCTTTAAATTTGACCATACATTCGTCAATAGATTGTTTGCTTGAGTTCGACATTTGTGATTTGAATTGGTCATTCATAGCAGTTATTAATGGCCTTAGCTTATGAAGCTTGTCATATTCAGGTGAGTCTTTTGGGGCCGCCAGTTCATTGTCATTCAAATGCAAATTTTCAATGATTTTTTTGAATCTCGTAAGTGTAAACGTTCGCGAAATCTCAGGGTTATTATAAAAGGGATCACCTGACCAATAAAGTTCCATGTGTAGGAAAACCAAGTGGTAAGTATTTTACCTTTATTTAATTAAAGGTTAAAAGAAGTAGAAAAAAACTGATTCCTGTACTGTTTTTTATATTGTAAGGTAAAATCCCTAAAATTAGCTATACATACTCGTATTATTGTTTGTTTTCTATTACTATTTTTCCAAGTAATACAAGTGGCCCAACGGCTGAATTTATGGGCAGTTTCAAAGGAGTTTCCAATTAATTGTGGACAATGTATGACCTGAAAACTGGTTGTTACAATAAATCGGTTATAGCAGATATTATTTTCCGAGAACGTTCAAAATCAAGCGTAGGATCTTTTTACGGAGTCTTCCTTCAGATTTATAAAATCTGCAATCAATGTCATCATGTTTTGTTCCTCTGGAGTCACTTCTATAGTTGGCCTGTTGTTAGTGAACTTGAAGTTTTTCGTCCTGACTTAAACTATTTTGTGAAAGAGGTGTGAAAGAGGTTCAACTATGTAGCCGCTGATTTCCTTCAAAACGTTATAAGACTAGCAACACTACTTAAAAAAAGCTAATATTTTTAATAGCGTTGCTACAGTCTTATTCTATCATTTCGTAACAGCAGGATGAACTATGACTTCCAATGCAGCCGACTCCATGTCACCGACTTTACATTTGTACAAGCCGGTATGGTCTGTTTCTAGCGTCTTTATAATTAAAGTCGCGCCATCCAGAGCAAAACTGATAAAAACTGTTTGTTGGTTTTTCTTTTGGTTTTTCTTGTGGTTTGGTGTAGTTTTCGATCAAACCTCTGGCTAGTTTTAGTCGAAAGTTTCTGTGGCAATGATTTGTAACTGTATGATTCCTGTTGTAAGTGATATATGCGTTAATTATAGCCGAATCGAACATGAAAATAAAAAGGCGCATCCAAAATTTCCGCGATTTTCTGTCTATTGGATAAGAAGACCGGAAGTGGTTGAAATGATCGACCCCACCCATAGTAAGAGTGTAAGATGCAATTACTGTAGGGCATAGGACATCCATCCTAGATCCGTTTTTTTGGGTCCATTTTACAATCGTTGTCTCTAGAGGAACATGTGCCGTCGTAAGAACAGTGACATCTTTATTATCGAACCACTTTACGGCGATTGACAATGACAATAGCCTTTATTTCCTCATTAAAATTACATTTACATGCATAACATTATTAAAAAACATATTAGATTTAAACATTAACATACATATTAATGTTTAATATTATTAATTAATTAATAATATTTATTCATTCTGCTTTGGTCTTTATTGAGGTCCTTTCGAACATGTCCAAAAGTACCTCAATAAATTACGGTGGTTATGGATTCGCAAGTAATGGATGCGAATTGGTGCTTTTTTTCGGATGGGCCTTCTTCAAAATGGGTGGCAAATCCTTCCGATCACTCCGAACTGTACCCGCGGCAAATTTCCTTTCTCATACAAATTCTCCATTAGGTTGCAACTAGTAAAGAAGTTGTCAAATGCAACCAGGGTATCTCTAGGAAAGTCATTGCATAACTTCATGACTACATTATAGCCGAGTCCTTCATTTTGTACATTCTCTCCTTTTCCCGTATAGATTTGAAATTCATACATGTAACCTGTTACGCTGTCGCATCTCGCCCAGACTTTATACCCTCGTTTAATGCTTGAGTGGCATTGTATTGTTTAAGGCTGCTACGGCCTTTAAATTTGACCATACATTCGTCAATAGATTGTTTGCTTGAGTTCGACATTTGTGATTTGAATTGGTCATTCATAGCAGTTATTAATGGCCTTAGCTTATGAAGCTTGTCATATTCAGGTGAGTCTTTTGGGGCCGCCAGTTCATTGTCATTCAAATGCAAATTTTCAATGATTTTTTTGAATCTCGTAAGTGTAAACGTTCGCGAAATCTCAGGGTTATTATAAAAGGGATCACCTGACCAATAAAGTTCCATGTGTAGGAAAACCAAGTGGTAAGTATTTTACCTTTATTTAATTAAAGGTTAAAAGAAGTAGAAAAAAACTGATTCCTGTACTGTTTTTTATATTGTAAGGTAAAATCCCTAACATTAGCTATACATACTCGTATTATTGTTTGTTTTCTATTACTCATTTTTCCAAGTAATACAAGTGGCCCAACGGCTGAATTTATGGGCAGATTCAAAGGAGTTTCCAATTAATTGTGGACAATGTATGACCTGAAAACTGGTTGTTACAATAAATCGGTTATAGCAGATATTATTTTCCGAGAACGTTCAAAATCAAGCGTAGGATCTCTTTACGGAGTCTTCCTTCAGATTTATAAAATCTGCAATCAATGTCATCATGTTTTGTTCCTCTGGAGTCACTTCTATAGTTGGCCTGTTGTTAGTGAACTTGAAGTGTTTCGTCCTGACTTAAACTATTTTGTGAAAGAGGTGTGAAAGAGGTTCAACTATGTAGCCGCTGATTTCCTTCAAAACGTTATAAGACTAGCAACACTACTTAAAAAAAGCTAATATCTTCGAACGAATTGGAACGAATTGGAAGTAATAGTTCATCCTGCTGTTACGAAATGATAGTCTTATTCTATCATTTCGTAACAGCAGGATGAACTATTACTTCCAATTCGTCCGACTCAATGTCTCCGACTTTACATTTGTACAAGCCGGTATGGTTTGTTTCTAGCGTCTTTATAATTAAAGTCGCGCCATCCAGAGCAAAACTGATAAAAACTGTTTGTTGGTTTTTCTTTTGGGTGTATGTAGTTTTCGATCAAACCTCTGGCTAGTTTTAGTCGAAAGTTTCTGTGGCAATGATTTGTAACTGTACGATTCCTGTTGTAAGTGATATATGCGTTAATTATAGCCGAATCGAACATGACAATAAAAAGGCGCATCCAAAATTTCCGCGATTTTCTGTCTATTGGATAAGAAGACCGGAAGTGGTTGAAATGATCCACCCCACCCATAGTAAGAGTGTAAGATGCAATTGCTGTAGGGCATAGGACATCCATCTTAGATCCGTTTTTTTGGGTCCATTTTACAATTGTTGTCTCTAGAGGAACATTGTGCCGTCGTAAGAACAGTGACATCTTTATTATCGAACCACTTTACGGCGGTTGACAATGACAATAGCCTTTATTTCCTCATTAAAATTACATTTACATGCATAACATTATTAAAAAACATATTAGATTTAAACATTAACATACATATTAATGTTTAATATTATTGATTATTAATTAATTAATTATATTTATTCATTCTGCTTTGGTCTTTATTGAGGTCCTTTCGAACATGTCCGAAAGTACCTCAATAAATTACGGCGGTTATGGGTTCGCAAGTCATGGATGCGAATTGGTGCTTTTTTTCGGATGGGCCTTCTTCAAATGGGTGGCAAATCCTTCCGATCACTCCGAACTGTACCCGCGGCAAATTTCCTTTCTCATACAAATTCTCCATTAGGTTGCAACTAGTAAAGAAGTTGTCAAATGCAACCAGGGTATCTCTAGGAAAGTCATTGCATAACTTCATGACTACATTATAGCCGAGTCCTTCATTTTGTACATTCTCTCCTTTTCCCGTATAGATTTGAAATTCATACATGTAACCTGTTACGCTGTCGCATCTCGCCCAGACTTTATACCCTCGTTTAATGCTTGAGTGGCATTGTATTGTTTAAGGCTGCTACGGCCTTTAAATTTGACCATACATTCGTCAATAGATTGTTTGCTTGAGTTCGACATTTGTGATTTGAATTGGTCATTCATAGCAGTTATTAATGGCCTTAGCTTATGAAGCTTGTCATATTCAGGTGAGTCTTTTGGGGCCGCCAGTTCATTGTCATTCAAATGCAAATTTTCAATGATTTTTTTGAATCTCGTAAGTGTAAACGTTCGCGAAATCTCAGGGTTATTATAAAAGGGATCACCAGACCAATAAAGTTCCATGTGTAGGAAAACCAAGTGGTAAGTATTTTACCTTTATTTAATTAAAGGTTAAAAGAAGTAGAAAAAAACTGATTCCTGTACTGTTTTTTATATTGTAAGGTAAAATCCCTAACATTAGCTATACATACTCGTATTATTGTTTGTTTTCTATTACTCATTTTTTCAAGTAATACAAGTGGCCCAACGGCTGAATTTATGGGCAGTTTCAAAGGAGTTTCCAATTAATTGTGGACAATGTATGACCTGAAAACTGGTTGTTACAATAAATTGGTTATAGCAGATATTATTTTCCGAGAACGTTCAAAATCAAGCGTAGGATCTCTTTACGGAGTCTTCCTTCAGATTTATAAAATCTGCAATCAATGTCATCATGTTTTGTTCCTCTGGAGTCACTTCTATAGTTGGCCTGTTGTTAGTGAACTTGAAGTGTTTCGTCCTGTCTTAAACTATTTTGTGAAAGAGGTGTGAAAGAGGTTCAACTATGTAGCCGCTGATTTCCTTCAAAACGTTATAAGACTAGCAACACTACTTAAAAAAAGCTAATATCTTTAATAGCGTTGCTACAGTCTTATCCTATCATTTCGTAACAGCAGGATGAACTATTACTTCCAACTCGTTAGACTCAATATCTCCGACTTTACATTTGTACAAGCCGGTATGGTTTGTTTCTAGCGTCTTTATAATTAAAGTCGCGCCATCCAGAGCAAAACTGATAAAAACTGTTTGTTGGTTTTTCTTTTGGGTGTAGTTTTCGATCAAACCTCTGGCTAGTTTTAGTCGAAAGTTTCTGTGGCAATGATTTGTAACTGTACGATTCCTGTTGTAAGTGATATATGCGTTAATTATAGCCGAATCGAACATGAAAATAAAAAGGCGCATCCAAAATTTCCGCGATTTTCTGTCTATTGGATAAGAAGACCGGAAGTGGTTGAAATGATCGACCCCACCCATAGTAAGAGTGTAAGATGCAATTACTGTAGGGCATAGGACATCCATCCTAGATCCGTTTTTTTGGGTCCATTTTACAATCGTTGTCTCTAGAGGAACATGTGCCGTCGTAAGAACAGTGACATCTTTATTATCGAACCACTTTACGGCGATTGACAATGACAATAGCCTTTATTTCCTCATTAAAATTACATTTACATGCATAACATTATTAAAAAACATATTAGATTTAAACATTAACATACATATTAATGTTTAATATTATTAATTAATAATATTTATTCATTCTGCTTTGGTCTTTATTGAGGTCCTTTCGAACATGTCCGAAAGTACCTCAATAAATTACGGTGGTTATGGATTCGCAAGTAATGGATGCGAATTGGTGCTTTTTTTCGGATGGGCCTTCTTCAAAATGAGTGGCAAATCCTTCCGATCACTCCGAACTGTACCCGCGGCAAATTTCCTTTCTCATACAAATTCTCCATTAGGTTGCAACTAGTAAAGAAGTTGTCAAATGCAACCAGGGTATCTCTAGGAAAGTCATTGCATAACTTCATGACTACATTATAGCCGAGTCCTTCATTTTGTACATTCTCTCCTTTTCCCGTATAGATTTGAAATTCATACATGTAACCTGTTACGCTGTCGCATCTCGCCCAGACTTTATACCCTCGTTTAATGCTTGAGTGGCATTGTATTGTTTAAGGCTGCTACGGCCTTTAAATTTGACCATACATTCGTCAATAGATTGTTTGCTTGAGTTCGACATTTGTGATTTGAATTGGTCATTCATAGCAGTTATTAATGGCCTTAGCTTATGAAGCTTGTCATATTCAGGTGAGTCTTTTGGGGCCGCCAGTTCATTGTCATTCAAATGCAAATTTTCAATGATTTTTTTGAATCTCGTAAGTGTAAACGTTCGCGAAATCTCAGGGTTATTATAAAAGGGATCACCTGACCAATAAAGTTCCATGTGTAGGAAAACCAAGTGGTAAGTATTTTACCTTTATTTAATTAAAGGTTAAAAGAAGTAGAAAAAAACTGATTCCTGTACTGTTTTTTATATTGTAAGGTAAAATCCCTAACATTAGCTATACATACTCGTATTATTGTTTGTTTTCTATTACTCATTTTTCCAAGTAATACAAGTGGCCCAACGGCTGAATTTATGGGCAGTTTCAAAGGAGTTTCCAATTAATTGTGGACAACGTATGACCTGAAAACTGGTTGTTGCAATAAATCGGTTATAGCAGATATTATTTTCCGAGAACGTTCAAAATCAAGCGTAGGATCTTTTTACGGAGTCTTCCTTCAGATTTATAAAATCTGCAATCAATGTCATCATGTTTTGTTCCTCTGGAGTCACTTCTATAGTTGGCCTGTTGTTAGTGAACTTGATGTGTTTCGTCCTGACTTAAACTATTTTGTATCGTTTTGCGAATAAAATAAGAACTTGCTTTCTTCCTTAAGAGGGAGTTGTCCTCCTTATATTAAAACAAAATTTTTCTAGCGTTTCTATCAGCGAATTCTCCCATTAAGTTATCAAAGTCGATGTTTTCAGAAAATATCTTTTTCGATTGATAAAGTTGCCAAGTTTAGTTTCCTTCGTTTTGTTTGTTTGAAGTATTCGCTTTCATCCTTGAAAGAGGGTTATCCCCAAAATAATTATAATCAGGAGAATTTTGAAACTGGTCATTAAAAAAAATTATTGTTACTCGTCTTTAGGTACTGACTGATTGCATGTCTTAATTTTATAATATTTTGCCAACATCTTATGGTTTGTGTTGCGAATCCTTTCAATGGGAAGTTAAATGCTGACTCTGGTATCCGCTTATAATATGTAGTAGTTGTAATAAAAAATGTTACATGTCAAAAAAAAGTCGGATCTACTAAATAAAGTAAATAAAACAACAAAATGCAAAATTAAATAACTGTAGCAAAAGAAAAATACGAAGTTCAGCCTCCTTGATAACATTACTCCCAGAACGTTCAAAATAAGGCTTAGGGTCTTTTGACGAAGTCTTCCTTAATATTTTGTCAATTGGCTAAAACAAGTGTCGTTTGATTTGATGTGTTTTAGTTGTATTTTTAAGGACATTGGGCGACGACAGCTTCCTCGTTGTATTATAAAAATGGAATGGAAGAAAAGTGTTTCATGGCAAAGGTTCAGGCTCAGATTACAAATACCACGTTGCGTTTGTAAGAAATTGACAATTCATTAGATTCTATCAAAACTGATGCAAAGAAAGACGTCGACTTTTTGAAAGCATTAGTTGAAAAGTGTAATATGATTCTAACTGATTTTTTTTAGCAAAGGCCTATTTGCATTTACTTTTCGGTAATCTCCATTAATTGGCTCATGGTGATGTTTTAAAGTAGTGGAGCTTCCTGGACCTGGTTTTCAACACTATCTGTTAGCTGGATTTGGGACCTAGTCTGTGTCAAGATCGTACATCTTCCATTTTTGTCTACTGTTGTAGAGCCGTTGCTTCTAGCAGCGATTATGAACAAGTATTCAGCAAATTCCAGGATGACTGGCCTCGCTTTCGCGTCGTCTAGTAGTTTTTGGAACTGGATACCATCCAGCCTCGGAGGATGATTCTAAACTTAATCTCTTGAAACAATCATTATGAAGAATGAAGCTATGCAAAAAACCTCGAAATCGATCATCTAATTACCTTTCTATCCAAAATAAGACCGACGGCCAATATTCGACATCAGACAGGAACATAATTTTTCCTGTAAAATTAGTTGGTTTCTATATACTTGCAGGTCAAGGAAAAAAAGATACAACAAGTTGACAATAAAACTACTTCAATACCTTCGGAATTTTGCTGACGAAGTATGGCAACGTACAAGGCATGATTTTTTAAACTCCACTCATCTCTAAATAACTTTGTTTTCTGTTTGACGGTGAACACTGTATACATGATTTTTTAAAATAAGCAATGTTTTGCCTTTTTGACGTATATTTAACAGCATTTTAGTGTTATTATAACAAACGACGGATGGCACTCGATTAATTATATTTTCAAAGTTACACGTTTCCTCATATTCCTCCACTGACCGATAACCGCTTGACCGATTCGTCTCAAATGGTTTATCAACTCATTATTTTGAATGACTTGCAAATTTCTTGTTATTCCAATATTGCGATAGTCGGTATAACAATATAACGTCATTATGCTACTATTTATATGTATTACTCAATTTCAACAGACTAAATCCGAGAGATTCTCCATGTTCAAGAATTCGTACAAGAATGTCCAGAGTTGCGAGCGTGGCGACTTTGAGATTAAATCTATCTTAGACTAGCTTTCCGCCCGGGACTTCGTTCCCGTGGCACTTTTTTAGTTTTTTCTTTCATAAGAACCTTCTCCTGACAATAAGGAACACAACAAAAAAAGAATCATCCAAATCGGTCCAGCCGTTCTTGTGTTTTGCGCTTACCAACAGATTTAGTGATTCATTTTTATATATAAGATTGTGGTAATTTATATGTAACTCTTTATATAATTTTATATATCTTAAAGAGGTATAAACATAAAAAAAATAATGTTACTGAGAGTTTAATTTAATTATGAGATAAATCGAAAAGTCTGATGAATACCGCCCTTAATTTTAATAAAAGGTAAACCATCAGGGTGCTGGTACCCATGCGTAACTCCCAGTGCGAGAAATGAAAACAAGGTACGAAAACTGTATGATAAATACCCGTGTTAGGCAGGAAAACGCATTCAAATTTTTTTTTTTAATTTCTCAATACATTTAGTCTAGCGATGTTGTAACTTTTCAATTAAGCCATCAAAAAAAGTGATTTATCGAACTCCGCAAAATATGCCGTTGTTTCGGCGATGATTTCTTCGTTTGACAAGAATCGCTTTCCGCGAAGCCATTTTTTCATGTTTGGAAACAAAAACAAATCGAATGAGGCCGAATCTGGAGAATAAGGTGGATTAGGTAGTAATTCGTGACGTAATTCGACCAGTTTTGCTGTGGCGATAAAAAAATAGTTAGGGCTCAAGTCAGGGCTGTAAGGCGGATGATCTAAAATTTCGATATTTTGGCTACTCAGAAACGTATTTGTTTGGCGAGCGGTGTGTGCGCTTGTATTGTCATGGTGCAGTTTCTTGAGATGTAGCAAGTGATGTCAGATTCTTTGTTATCCTGATGAATATTCGATATTAAAATAGGTATTTTATTCTTAGCAGCTTTAAAAGTTCCCATAAATCGCATGTCACACCTCTCTTTCCCTAATACCTATCTATATGATGATTGTTTCTTCTTACGCATCACTCTCTGCCATTTCTCGTAATTTTCTGTTTCGCAATCCTGTTGCGACTTACTTGCGATATTATTAACATTCTATGGTGGACGTTCAGAATAGGCGCATAACTCGGCGGCGCTCAGCTGTTTACTCGGTACATTGAGAACATAAACAACTGAAGCTAAAAAAACACAATTTATTGAAATATAAAAAAGCACACAGAGAACTTTAACTAAAATATACTGGATGACATTAGTTAGCGAAGATTCTGGATGTGAATCAACCAACTTAAGGGACGTTTTGAGGTTCAGTTTGAGGGGCATGAATCGCCCCTCAAACTAAAGTATCGCTTACGACTTCAAGTCACTCTAACGTAAGATTAAAAAAAAAGGCTTTTGCCTTGCGATGAAACAACATAGGCCAACAAAAAAAATAGTTAGTTGGTAGGTACGCTACGTTATGAGGTGACTTTATAATCTACGCGGGATAAGATAAAAGGTCCCACAAGGTGGACTGTCGCCACTAAACTGTCATGGGAATTTTGACGATAAGAATTGTTTATTTCATACAATAATCATAGCTACTTGATATTTTTGTTGTAACAGCATTTAATATTGCATCGCACCTTGCCCAAACCTTAAAACCTGTTTATGGGTTTCTTGGGCATGTACTTTTTTAAGAGAACTTCGTCTCTTAAACTTAACCATACACACATCTATGGATTGTCTAAATGAGTTAGACTTCTGGTTTTAAAAAACTTAATTTAAAGCATCTATGACCGTCTGCAATTTTTACAACTTATCTAGGAGAGTATCTCATGTAGAAACTTAAAAAACAGTTTTTTTTTAATTTAAAATTTCGCATTTGGACAGTAAGGAGAGCTCTGGTGTATTCCAGGAATTTCATGATGTTGTCAATTTTGACGATCCACTAAAACAAAAGGTGCGAATCAGCTTCTAGTTAGAAGTGATCTGATTAGTCATCCAGGTGCTACTTACGACAAGGATACTTCGACCAGTCCTGATGGGGCGATCCACTACCCTCTACGGCAGGACGTTGAGCATATCCAGTGGACGTCGTCGATATGGATGACCCATAGGACTACAAGTAGAGGGTTCAAGAACGGGAAGTCCAGCATCATTACTCCAGTCCGCATTTGGCGAGGAATGAACGGCAGACCCACCAATTCCTGTGGCTTCAACTGCTGTGCGTTTCGATAAAGATTGTATGCGTGGATGAGGTGATCTTAATCTGGCTGTCTGTTGGCATCGCAAGCTAAGTTATTGAACGGCTCCCGGCAGCTCAAGTCGTCCAGGATTAGGGTTCTTACCACCAGGATTAGGATTAGGGTTGACCACCCTCAAGAACCTGGATCTCGTTCATTTGTGTGTGATTTGGTGTCGAAGGAGAGAAAGTACTGATAGCTTGGGCGGTGAACTTAGATGGCGCCAAAATTCTGGTGGACTCTGAGATTGGGTTGACGCCGTCAGGCACATCTACATAAAATTCAGGAATCTCTGGCTCGGACCTAATACAATTGTTTTTGACACCGTTGAAGAATAAGGTGGTTATCTGTCTTTTTCCATCCTCAGACGTATCAGGTAGTTGACATACAGAAATAGCCGTGCCATGGAAACCAGATCCCTTGCTGGTTGTACTACTTGTTGCGTGATCAATATTATCGACGGCTGTTACGGTAAATAGCTTATGCTTGAGGTTATTGGGGCAAACCACATTTTTCTTCCGACTGTTTCACAACCATGTGGCACAGTGATGTTACTTCCATTACCCTGTCCGATGACACTGTAATTCCCCGTTTGTGCAGCTCATTAATGTTGGCCTTGTCACGACCTTTTCCATACAAGGACAAAGCCATGTAAAGGGTAAGGGAGATTCTCGATCTTTTTTATTTCTCACAATACCTGCTTTAGGAACGGATTCGTGAAAATTTAACATGATTAATTGGCAAATACTTAGCGCAGGTTGAGATGCTTCTCACAGATCGTTTACAGGTAATCCATAAAGTAAGGAATTCACCACCGTGAGCAAATGAGTACAAGATTCATCACAGCCTTCCGAAAAACTACCGGCAAATGATACCTTGGTTTCTTGGACAAATTTCCTGACTCTTGAGAAAATTTTGCATATAAAAAGCGTTTTTACTTCCTGTTTTTTTTGCACAGAAAACATGGCTATCCTTCACATTAACCAAAGGAGACGGCACGTGTTGTCCTTTTTTTGTTGTAGTTAGTGATTTAGTCACAGGCTGTTATTTTATGAAAAACAGCTTTTATTTGTCTACAAAAAATAAAATGTTAATGTAACGTAAGAACTTTGCATATTTGATGTTCATTTCGCAAAACCCAATTTCGCAATTCCGCAAAACCAATTCCAATTTCGCAAAACCTCCCGAATTTATTGACCTTGAAAACTATTATAGATTATCTATGATTTTGCTGTACATACAAATTATAAACGCAGGACTACGCTCTGCCCTTGACGTGTTCCATTGGAAAGACAAATATCATAATATCACAACTAATTATATGAAACTTATGCGCAACTTTTGACTAAACCCTGAATTTTGAGTTGAGGTATGGATAAAAAAAATTGCATGGAAATAAATATTTAATAGCTGTCTGAAGATACTGCAAGATTGTAACAACGTTCCTCTTTCGCCTTTGTTTCTTTTTCTCGGTCAATCAGGGACTATCAAGATTATAGCTACAATAAGACGCCAGCAAAATATGTCATTCTTTGTAAATATCATACAGTTGTTATGAGCGAAAGCTTTCAACATGTGGTTGCTCTTATGAAACCACTTGTTTCATAAATAGTAAAAAAGACGCATAAAGTATTTCCATTTTCTTACGCCCAGTTGGACCTGAAAACGTTCTATGCAAAAGATCAGAGCTTTTCCGTTATGCAACGACATCGAAACCGGCTGTAAGGATTATCCTACCTCCAGTATTGCAGCCAAGGTTCCAACGACAAAGGAACCTGATTTCGGGGTGATTCTCTACAAAAGTGACAGTGCCTCAGCTTAAAAGAAAATGTATGTATCTTACTTTCACATATTTTAGAAAATTTAACTTCAATATTTAATAAAGCAGTTAAGTGAAACAATATTTTTCTGGGATGTTCTGTTTATTTTGTTGCTTTTAACTTAATGATTACATTTATTTTATTGATTTAAAATCTGAAGATTACAAAAAATAATGCCTTAATTACAATTAGGTTAATGAAAGTTAATTTTGAAGGACGTATAACATTAATTTTGCGTCTTCTGCCTCAGAAACTCTTCGGAACGTTTCTAAGTCACTCACTGACTCCTTCATGGATTTCAAATCTTCAAAATCGATTTCTTCATTTTGATGTAGTTTGTTGTAAACAAACCACAGTTTTTTTTGAATACCAATTAATTTTATTTTGTGCGAAACAACTTTCGCTAGCCATCTTGTCTCTTTTATTTGACGAATAAGACGGTTGTCTGGATGTCCACTCCGTTACGTATTAAAAAACCTGGTTCACTTTCCATTAAATCTTTTGTAGAAAGCATTCAATTTCTCTATAGAATCCCCTATTTTTTGCTTTGCTGCTTTTTTGTTTTGCTGTTGGATTGTTTGGGTTGGGGAAGAATTCGCTGGTGTCTACGTTCTGAGAGGTGAAAAGCTTGGAGAAGCTCTTATGCTGGTTATCCATTGATCTGCTGATACCTGGTTCAGTCAGCGCTGCACTAATTCCTAAAAAGAAACGGACAATTAATTAAATAAATTACAAAAAATCTACTGTCCTACCTTTTTCAAAATAAATTAAGTTAGAGACTTGATGACCTATTGAAAAAGCACACAGATTTTATACAACACTTCTTACCAGCCGTGATGGCAATAAAAACGCTCTAAGTAACTGCCCTGATGAACATCTTGATTTCGCTTCTCAAGTGATTATGAAACAACGAAGAATTAACAGGCTTTTTTATATACCTTAATTTTATTAATATTAAAAGCTCAGTTTTTACCAAGGTACCGACACTTTTTCAAGACGTCCTCGGAAAATACGTCTTTGGTCAGTAGTCGCGCCAATGTGCAACAGTTTTTGAAGATCTCAAACAATGGTATAGAATAGAATAGAATAGAAAAATCTTTATTTTATAGGACATTCAGGATGTCACTTAAAACAAGTCAAGTTTACAATGAAATACATACAAACATACATTAAACGGTTTAAATACATACATACGCATTCGTTCCTCTGATCCTACTGACTCTACGCCTATTTGCAAAGGTGCAGTCTTCCTCAGAGAAGAACAGGCAAGAAACTCTGAGGTTGCTCTTTTAAATCGCGTTACAAATTTTCTTATTTACTAATTTTAACTAAATCTGAAATAACTCTAGAGCTGAGCAGTTCATTCCCATGGCTGCCTGTCTGATAGATAATCAGAAATTTTGTAATAGCCCTTTTTGCAAAGTTTTTGTTTAATCACTGTCTTAAATTTATCCAAAGGTAAATTTTGAATACACATGGGAATCTTATTATAGAAACGTATACATTGACCCATAAAAGAGTTCGTGACCTTGTGGTGACGACTGTCTAGTACATCCAGTTTATGCTGGAGTTCTGCCTCTTCAATGTATACTCCAGTATTAGGCAAGGGTTCGATTAGTCCCGGTGAATCGATGCTTCAATGTCCAGTTTCCATTTGCAGATGAGTCACTAGTAGTCCCATGTGGAATATGTATGTCCAGTCCTTTATTATGTGATGTCCAATTCTGATTCAACTTTCGGGATCTTATCGATAGATCCAAAGGAACGTCATTATCACTATCGACGTTTTGGCTCATTGAGCTTCTTAATCCTTCAGATTGTCGGCTGATATAATTTTGTTTCATTTTTCGCAGCACGAATGATTAATCAGCTGACTAATTTTTCATCTGTGTGACTCTTCTTCGCCAATGGGCATGTATTATTTTCATCTCTTTTCAGTTGGTTTGCAATCGGCCATCGTTGCAACCGAAATTGTCCAGTCGGGTTCTTTTTGCTGGAAAGGGGCAACGAAAGTCTGCCCAGTATTATTCGGTTGAGTTTGTATTGAATTTCCATTGCAGTCGAGTAAACTGAAAATAAACAAAACGAATAAGTTAAAATTACATTAAAAAATTTTTTTGGTAAAACACTTTAATGGATAATTAATTATGAGTTATTGTTGACAAAAAAAAAATTAATACCAAGTAGACAAAACATTGCTATGCCATAGAAACAAAGAATTTGAAGCTATTTCGGTGGCAGTACTTCTAGAACATACTGCAACGCTGATGTTACTGATATCATGGGGCAACGAAAGTCTGCCCATTATAGTATGGTTGAGTTTGTATTGGATTTCTATTGCAGTCGAGTACCCTGAAAATAAACAAAACGAATTATTTAAAATCATATTAAAATTGTTTATTTGGTAAATACACTTTAATAGATAATTAATTATGAGTTATTGTTGAAAAAAACAAAATATAATTTTTTTTTTTTTATTAAAACATTATTTTCATTATCATACTTCGGAAAAACTCGTAAAAATGGTTACTATTTGGATTGGAAATATTAAAAATCATTAGACTCTTTTTATAATCTATCTTCAATAACATAGGTAATTCCATCTCAAATAGTTTTGGGAATCGACCCCCTCCGATTTGAATGAATTTTGGTGGAGAGTTTCCTCTTTTTCTGTTTTTTCAAAAAATTCTTCTTTTCAAAAGTTATGCAAAATTGACAAGTTCACTGTTTTACCAGGTTTTCATGTTTATTTTTCTAATATTTGGGGAACTATTGTATCTTTTGAAAAACTCGCTGGTACATTTAAGGAGGATTGAAGTACATATTTTGAAAATTACCAAAATTAGAAATAAAGTTAGGAGGATTGAAGTATTTTGAAAATTACCAAAATTAGAAAATTAAACATTTTTAAAAATCATAAAAATTAAAGTTCGTCATTCAATTTTGGGCTCAAAATTTTTTATATTATATTTCTTACATATTAACTGGTGTTTTTTGTTTTTTTAAAACGAAGAATTTTTGAATTGTGAAAGAAAAATAAAATGGTTTGTAAATTTGACACGACCTACTTACTAGCACGTATTTTAACCTGCTGAATCCAAATTTTGGGTCAGTCTAGACCATATACCCTTAAAATTTTGAGTAAATTGAAAAAAAAAAACCATTAAAAAATAGCGGAAATTCGCATGATTTTCATGTACGTTAATTCCCTGAATCCAAAGCTGATAATTATTTAAGCCAGAAGCCGTAAAATTTTATAGGCGTAAACGTCATTGTAAATGATGGTATTATCCGCGGACGATCTTGTATTTTCACTTTCAGCCCGGAGATCGGTAGAAATGTCACAGCTGAGTCATTGGATGGTCCAGGAACTGGTTCCTCTCTACTGAGTGATAAGAGGTCTATGGCTTGCTCCTGCTCAATTTCAGTTCCCTGAACTGCTGCTTCTTCTACGACAGTCTTTATATGTGTAACGTTTCGGGATGACATTCTTAAAACTAAAGATCCGGTAACATTATAAAGTAACCACTTAAATCACTTGCTAGAATTTTTTAAAGCAGCGAAACGCGATAACCTCTTCCTTTGAAAGTCTGAATGTATACTGAGCTCAGTCTAGTAAATTGATCTAAAGTTTATTGAGTATCAATGTCCTTGCCGTAATACTCGTATAACCCAATATGTGTCCACGAATCGACAGGGCTGTGATTATTAATGTTGTGATATTCTTGTTTAGACTTCCGAATTTCTGGCTTTTTTTTCGGACGCCATAAAAAAATAACAAAAAAAAATCTTTCCATCCATATCTTCACCAGTTATTCATTGATATTGAATAACTTACAAAATAAATAACAATAAAAACAGTTATTAGTAATTCTTAAAGAAGGAAATAGTTATTGAACTACGAGAGATTTTTATTATAAACTAAGTTACGTTGTTTCCCGCGGGATTTTTTTTTAAACTGCTGTTAGTACAAATCGATTTGATCTACTCTGGGCCGCAAAAATTCCGGGTTGCTTATAAAAAGTGTGATAGTTTTTTAACTACACAACACAAACTAGTGAAACTGTAGTATGTTATAGATGACTGACTTATAAATAAAAGAAAATACATAACACGTTTGTAAACTGCATAATTTTATAGATTAGATTAGATTAGATAATTTTATTTCATAACAAAGCATACAATGTCAAATTAAATTAATTAGTCAGTTCAGCTTAAGTTATGATCGTCACAAAAAACAATAATAATAATAAAACGTATTTAAAATAAAATAAATTAAATTAAATGTCAACAGTAAATGATAAAGCAATGTCAAAAGAAATAAATTAAAATATAAATTGTATACATAAGTACACTACCTCAATTACTAATTAAAATTAAACAATTTTATAAGCGATATAAACATGCATTTTGAGATATTTCAAAAAATTATCAATGTCAAAATTTAATGTCCATATATTCTTTTAATGTATAAAATTCATTTTCCAATAAAAAGTTTTTCAGTCGGCGTGTAAACGTTTCTTCGTTACTTTCCTTTCTTATTTCAGTAGGCAGGTGCTCATAGTAAGTGGGTCCAATCACACGCGGGTTTTTCGTAGCCATTTTTGTACGGCGTGGAACACACGCTAATCGGCCAGTACTTCCGAGTTTCATACTTCCACCTTTTCGGCAATCAAAGGAAGTTACGTTTCACCTAACAAACATTATTATTTCAAAAAGATACTGAGACTGTAAGGTCATAATGCCGTTCTTGTAGAACAAAGACCTACACGAATCTCGGGGTTTTTCGTTTTACAAAATTCTGATCGCTCTTTTTTGGAGAACAAAGACTCGGTGATAGTGAGTAGAATCACCCCAAAGAATCAAACCATATGAAGCAAGTGAGTGAAAGTACGCGAAATAACTTTGTCGTAGCATGGAATCTGTTACAAGAGGCCTAAGTTTTCGAAGGGCGAAAGTCGCACTACGGAGTCTCACACAAAGTGAATCTACGTGTAACTTCCAATCTAAATGTGAGTCGATCGTGAAACCTAAGAACTTGCAACTCTCACACATTGGGATAGTACCTACTTCGTCAACTGGTTTTTGGGCCGTTTTCCCAGTAAATAATATGATGTGTGACTTAGACTCATTTAGTAAAAGTCCATTTGATGTAAACCATTTTTTTAACTGCTTACAAACATTAGTCACTTTTACGTTCAAACTATCATAAGAACGATCGCAAATAATCACCGTTGTGTCATCAGCAAATAATATTGTTAATCCATTTGTGATAGAGGACGGAAGGTCGTTAACAAATGTTAAAAACATGGTGTTCCCTAACGATGATCCCTGAGGAATGCCTATTGTGACTGAACCTGCCTGAGACCTAAGTTTCCGACCGTTTACTGATACTTCCACAGTTTGCTGTCGCGTTGAGAGGAAGGATTCAAACAAGTCATGTGATTTTCCCTTGATTCCATAGTGTTTTAACTTTTCCAATAGGAGATCATGTTTTGTGACATCGAATGCTTTTGAGAGATCACAGAAAATGCCAGCTACCTTGTATCCATCATCGATCCCTGTAAGAATACAGTCTACCACTTGTTGAGCTGCGGTGGTAGTGGAAAGATTTTTTCTATAAGCGTATTGGTTACCGGATAATAATTCATTTCTTTCTAAATGTCCCATAATGCTTGATGAGAGCAGAGACTCAATGATTTTTGACAACATCGGTACAATAGTTATAGGTCTGTAGTTATCAACTACGTTCTTATCACCTTTCCCTTTATAAACTGGACAAATTCGCGAGTTTTTCAAAATGTTTGGATAGACAACCTTGTTAAACATTTCATTTATTAAATGCAGTAATAAATTGCATATAACTGGCCACACAGAGATTAATATTTTTAAAGATATGTCAAATAGATCGAGAGTCTCCGATTTCTTCATCATATTTTTAAGTACTTCGTTTAAACTGTCTGCCGTAACCACAGGTAGTTCAAACAAAGGTACAGTAGTGTCCAAAATGCATCGGTCAAGATAATTCATGGCATCGGTTTTGTTACTTTGGCAGGTGCATTTCGATGCCACGGTAAGAAAATGTTTATTAAAACAGTCTGGCACTTCGCTGTCTGATAGATAGACTCCCTCATTTTTTAATTCTATCTTTGCACGACAAGAAGATTGCGCCATATTCCTTTGACAAATTTTTCGAGTTGGCCAACCGCGTTCCTACATATTTTCGTTGGTCACGTAGATTTGTCGCTTTAATGAGGTCATGGTAGTGAGATATACAGGCCGCAATCAACTCGTTTTCGGGATACTGGCGTTTGATCTCACAAAAGCTCTCGAAGTTTTTCATATAGGAAGCCAATTCATTGCTCACCCGAGGTACTTTTTTATGCTTTTTAATTATGACTTTTTTGATTGGAAAGTGAATGTCAATATAATATGTCAAAACGCGTATTAATGAATTAAATTTTTCAGATATGTCAATATTAAAATCATAAATAAATGTCCATTCATAATAACTGATGTCAAAATAAAATGATTGAAATGAATTTTCAGTATATAATCGACGTTCAATTGATGAACTATAAGTTTTAGTGGCTCCCCGTATGATCCCCGATAGCGGTGTCTATGTACTGTGCCGTGACGTCATCATCATTACACGACACGATTCCACAGTCGATAGACGAACGACTGTCTTTGTAGATTCTGGTGGGAAAATCAACGATGTTATGAGCATTGTAACTATACAATAAATCGTCCAACTTATCCCTGAGTAAGTTTTCCGTTAACACTCTCAACGCCACCAAACAAAAAATGTTTCTACTTTACCTGGCCACGTGGGCTGCTCGCGCCCCACGTCCTATCTTTAACTCCAAGCCATGGTCTATCTTAAGCATCTTTTGTGGCACGCCACGTGGTACGCCTGCGGGACACGATATAAACTTTACCGGCAGGCCGTGTGGTCCGCTGCGACCCCACGATTTCATATATTTTTACTGCCTTTGGCTTGCGTGATAAGGATTTCAAAAGTGTTTTTTCAAGAAAATTTATTAATAATCTTTAAGTCAAAAAAAAACCGGCGAAATTTGAGCTTTATTTACAAAACCTAAAGGACTTTGAATGAAACAAGATGAAGTGCAAATCAAAAAACATATTTATTTATTTTTAGCACAAATCAATGAAAATGAGTAATTAAACTGCAATTAAAGTATTTTAAAAGGTTACTTATTCTAGAAATTAATTATTTTTTGTAATTTGCTTATGAATTTCTCCATAGCATTCAGCGCAAACGCTTGGCTGGGACAGACACTTAAGACAGACAGTGTTTACTTTTTTTGTTTTATTCCTAGCTTCTAGTGCTGATAAGCCAGCAGATCTATACTTTTCATAGCAATGAATGCACCGACGGCGAACTAATCTGCCTCTGTGGTCTGTGAGCAGTGACTTGCCGAACTTATGTTCTGGCTGCCGAAGTGAGTTCTCTGCTGGATTAGGATTGTTTATTCCCAGAATCTGTAGACAGAGGTTCTCCCTAAATTTTGTAATGGTATAAGTCTTGCTCCGCAGATTCTTGTGTTTTTTATAGGCAATGTAGGCATTTGTGACAGCAGTAGAAAACAGTAGATCAACAGCTAATTTCTGAAACCAACGAATATTTCTTCTAGCTGGACTAGAGTAACTCGCCAATTGATCTGATAAATCTATTGAACACTTGTGTTTATTATAGTCAGCAATTGTGGAAGGTTTCAACACTATCTTGTTGGGATTCCTCTTGCTTTTGCAACTAACAAAGCCATTGGAGTGTTTCGTCGACAAAGCCAAAACTTCACGTTTGTCTTTCCATTTGAGAACGAGAATTCCGTCACTGTTTTCCATTGCAATCATTTCACCCTTCTTCAACTTTTCCTGAATAACTTTCTTCGGCAACCCTTTTCTATTCTTGCGAAGAGTCCCAATCAGATGAGTATTGTTATCCAAAAGCTTTTTTGCTAGATCAACACTGGTGTAAAAGTTATCTGTGACCACACTTCTGCCAACTCCCAAATAAGGTTGGCATAGCTTCATCACTACGTCTGTGGCTACACTGTCCTGTCTGTTTGCTGTTTTACCTTCGTACACAATGATGTCGATCGCATAACCATCATCGTCACACAGCTTAAAAAGTTTTATTCCGTATTTGTGGCGTTTGCCAGGAATGTATTGCATAAATGATATACGTCCTCTAAAAGCTACCATGCTTTCGTCTATGGTTACATATTCACCCGGTGTTTTCACGTTATGAAAATTTCTTGTAAGTAGCTCCACAAACCGCCTAATCCTTATGAGGCGATCAGCATGATTAGGTCCAAGGAAAATATTGTCTTCAAAGTGCCAACACCTGAGCAACAACTCGAATCTATTTCGGCTCATAACCTGGCGACATACTTGGCTTTCGTAAAGAATGTTTTTACTCCAATAGTCACTAATTTTAGGTAATTTCTTTAGTCCCATGTAAAGCAGAAGACCTAGGAATTTCCACATTTCTTCTGGTGTACAGTCAGTCCATTTTGACAGCCTCATGTTGCGTGTGACACGATTAAGTGTTAATGTTTTATTAGCATAACAATTAGTCATATGCACCATGAGATCCATTACGTCTTCAGTAAGAAATAGCCGGTATGTACTCAATTCTGAATCACAATCGTTCGGAACATTGATACCTGGTTGAATGTCCAGTGGGAACTGCTTTTGTCGCGAACCATCACATTGATACCAATTTGAAGTCGGCGTCGGAGCTCTCGGCCGAAGTGGACGCAAATCTTCTTCACTATATGACGAACTTTCATCGCTAGATGATTCAGATTGCGAAGGTTGATAGTCTGGATCACTTTCTGAGTCCGACATTTTGAAAACGTGGCGCGCGGGGTGAAAAGCGCGCGAAATTCTCTTCCTGCAGGCTACGTGGGCGGCGCGCGGCCAACTGACCTAATTACACTGATGGCGTGCATAATAAGTAGCAAAAAAAAATAGTACTTAGAAAATTCGGCTGTGATTTGGTGGGAGAGTTGTGGTGCGCCGGCCGCCCACATGGCTTGCCCGAACAAAATCAAAAATCTGCAATGGCCGGCTGCACTCGAAGTTTTGTGGGCGGCCGGCGTATCACGTGGCGGTGAGAGTGTTAAGTAGTCTACATTTACATCGCCGACTATAATAAACCTTTTATTTTCGTCAACCGTCGTTTACCTAGAAGTAACTCAAATGTTTTTAAAAATATTTCAAAATTGCATTTTCCACTGCTATATGTTCCTATAATCAATAGTTTACACTTTAACAATTCGATAACACTAAATTCACAGTGAAACTCAACTGCATAGGTCTGCAAGTCGAGTTTATGTTTATATGCAGTTCCATGTCGCACATACAATGCAACCCCACCATTTTTCATGCGCTGCCGACAGAATGTAGCGGCGAGCTCGAAGCCACGCAGACCGACGCGTTCAATTCACCGTGTTTACACCAAGTTTCGGTACATACTAATACATTTGGTTCATGTTTGTGTAAAATAATATTTAGTAGTCCTGTTTTGTTACATATAGACTGAACATTATGATGTAATATTTTCGTGTAATGGTGTGCAGTTCCTGAGCGTTTATTGTTTGAGGTTATGTTTTTGGATGAACTTCATTGAATTTACGAATTGAAACACCTTCCGGCCACAACTTGCCGTCACGAATACATTTTAATTTGTGCACTGGGACATCCAAACGAAATGAAGTGTACTTTCCTCTCGTCGGTAGCTGTTGGCATCTCATAGTTGCAAGTCCAGTCACGTTAGATTTTAAGTGGCTCATGATGTCATCAGGGCCAGTCTCCTCACTGAAATTGAAGAGGTGGAGGCTGGCGATACGTGGAGGTGCTGCTCGGAGGCCACGAGAGGGACGGGGTGTCTGTGTGGTATGGGCATCTACAGCGGCAGGTGGCACGGCGGCTACTCGCGTGGTGGCTGGGGCGCTGGAAGCCGTATCAGCCCATCGACGACCTGACTGCTGGCTTATATCCTTGATCTGAGGTGCAGGGACAGATAACACTGAAGAAGTGTCGGGGCCCATAATGTTAGCCCGCGGTATGGTAGGCGCCGGTGTGGCAGCTGCAGAATCCACGAAACCCAGTGCTTGAGGACCAGAGTCATTTAGTGTAGTGAACATACGAGGTTGTAGACGGTTTGGCACAGGTGTAGTGACGTTAATGGGTGTTGGAGTCACAGAACGAGGTGAGTTTCTCACATCTTCATTTGAACGAGTATTTCTGATTAGGTGCAAGAGTACTGTGTGTTCTGCTAACATCTTTTCTTGACGATTTATAGTTGCATTTTGTTCCGAAATTATGTCATAACAACTTTTTAGTTGGTCTTTCATGACTGTTACTGTCGATTCTAAATTATTTATAACGGTCACTAACCTTTCCAGGGCAGTAGATTTCACTGGTGCCATTTTTACGTCTCTCTTTTAACAGGACACAAAATACAGTCGAATAATTAACTGATTTAAGTGTTTCAGTGATTTTTTTATATTAAAATGTAATTAATATTAAATAAAAACGGAGAGAAAATTAAATTCAGAACATTCTATCTTCCCTAGTACTAAATAAGTACTAAAGAAAACAAAAAAATAACACTTCTAACTTTTGACAACGACGGTGAATATAAAGGGCACATGGAAGTTAAAAACTCTGTTTCTAAATATTTTAAAATCTCGCTTAGTGCCCGTTAATGGTTTCGACAATCCATCGGCACATGGTAATAAGGCGAGATTTGTTTGCTTTTTCGGTTGAGTTTCATCCCGCGATTTTGGTGGAGGCATATGAGCTTCATATCCATGCGATTCTACTAAAGGGACTGAATCGCGAAAGACTCGGTCAAAAATAAAAATGTCGCCTTGTTCAAAAAAAATAATTAAATGCGCTATCTTCCTTTATTTATGTAAGCTGTAACTGCGTCTTTGAAACAAGAAGTTTGGGCTTTTTTCAACAGAAAACTTTCCAGCAATAGTCCCACTGGCCGATAGTCCACGGCCAGGAACCACCGCTCCGCATCGAAGCAAGGCAATCCATTGCATCCCAGAATGGGAATACGGAAGTCCTCCCCACGCCCCCGCGCCGTGGGTAGTGATAAAATCCCGCAGGGCACACCACACCTTCCACCAGCAACTTGACGACCTCCATTTGTATTTGAAAAGTATTTAAAAAAAGGGAATGGAGAAATTAAGTAGCGCTGCGATTCGCGTACGAAAGGCACTATAGGCGCTGGGGTGGACATTTTGGCGGGAACGGTAGCCTCCAGAGTGGGCAAAACATCTTCTTAGGCATCTGATGCAGCAGTCGAGCGTTCAAAATATTGCGCATTTACACGATATTTATAAATATTTCTTTATTTCGATATTTATCTATCGTCTCCAACGCAACATCAATCCAATTTAACTTCTTCCACTAACTCAGGTAAGTCATTCATTAGAAATTCCAAGTAATTGTGTCCATTCAGGTTGCCAGGTAAATAATACGGCCCTATTAACCGGTTGTCGTTGACTTCTGCCAAAACATTAACGCTCAATCTTCTTCGGAAAGCCCTTTTTCTCTTGACGCGTGGGTTATCTTCTTTTAATGACCAGTGGTATAAATTGTGATAGTTTACGATTCCCTCCTTCTCGTATTTGGATTCATAGGTCCAAAGAATTCTTCTTAAAAAGTTGATGTCAACGATATCGGTGTGGAGCAAATGGCTATCCTCAAGACAAACAAAACAAGAAAGCAACTAACAAAATAAGAATTGAATTCACTACTTTCGAAACAAAATCGAATTCGATTCTATAAAATTGAACATTACTCTAGTTTAGTCATGACATAAAGTCGTAAGGTCGTTATCTCGATGACTGCGGCTGCGGTGCATTGCGTGGCGCGCCGACACATTTCTTTGTTTGTCGCCGCTCCCCGCGCCGCCGCATAAAACATAAGTAGGTAATATCATTTTTTAAATTTTTTTCAACATGATATTTTAAGCTATTTTATGATGCTATTGTAAGAACGGTAGGACGTTTACTCAATTAAACTCAAAAACTCTGGAAGTGTTCGCCGAACAATTCATTCACAGATTTATCAGTTTGTTAGTTCACTGCGCTCTCACTGCAAGGTCCATTTCAATTAAGGCGTGGTTCAAAATGACGTCCTCCTTGTTCTACACAGAGTTTAGCCTGTCGGGGTACGGCCTGCGTTTCATTCTGGACCATCGTCGGCGTGATAGACGCGAACACTGACCGCGGGCGTTGCTCCATCTCTTCCATAGTAGGACAGTCCGCGAAGAACACTCGGTCTTTTACATAGCCCCATAAAAAATGGAAAGGAGTTATATCTGGTGAACGAGCAGGCCCTCTCGGCGGATCCAACCTCTAAGAAAACGAGCGTTAAGGTGCTCTCGAACCTCCCAAGCGAAATGCACCAGCGTTCCATCATGCATAAAACTATGTTTGATTGGTTTTCAAAGTATTTAGTCTCTGCTCGGTCGGTATCAGCTCCTGTGTCCGGCGGTTATGATACGGATGTTGGCCGTTTTCTCGTAAAATTCGCCAAACTGTTACATGGATCATATTCAATCTTGCCGCAGCACGTCTCTTGCTGGTAATAGGTTCCTGCTCAAAGTGCTCTAACACTTCCGTGACCCTGTCTTCATCGACAGTGCTCGGACGTACACTGTCACCTACGGGATTAAAATTCCCCGTGCTATGTAGACGTAACGCCATGTTCCGGAAGACTTTATAACATGGTAATCGTCATATCGTTGTTGGTAGAGTTAGCGGACACAATTTAGATTTTCGTCTTCGTGTCCCACACACATCATGTCATAATACTCGGAATTACTTAATATTTTTCGGATAACCAATCACGCTGAAAGCTTGAGAACGACTAATTTGTAATGTGACAGTTAGGTCAAAGGGCAGCCGATATTTCAATCAAAAGAAACTGACAGGTGCGGTAAAACTCATAAGAATTGTTGTGAACTCTCATGGCAAACCCATTAGATTTTAATATTTTGTGTATTCAGAGGTTCTACTCTAAGATATATTTTTTTAAAGTCACACATTCAAAGGCCCACACTAAGGTTTTCCCTTGTGTCGTGGGTCTCTTGGAACATAAACATAGACGGACACAAACACCCATGACCATGACCCCAGAAAAAAATATCTGTTTTATAATTACCTATGTCGATACAGTTCAATAATGTATAAAACATTTGGTCGCATGTGCTCATGACAGTATGATCTAGCGATCCTTAGTTGATATGTGACCAACGTAAATAGGATTAAATCCTCATATTTTAATTGAGGAAAAACATCGAAAGCCGCATCATTTGCATCAATTGGCATGAAGGACACTCTTTGCCGTTTAAAATTGTTATGTTAAACGTATTTCGCAAACTCATCATCTCTATTATATTTAAAAGTAATTATGTTTCTATAGGCAAACCTTTGGTCGTATTGTGCCCAATGACCTTTTACGCCTTTCTTTTTTTTTCTAATACGATGAATTGGTTGTAAGGCAAAGGAAAATTGGTTTAAATAAATAAATAATAAATAAAATAAATTTTATTACAGGTTAGGTACATTGTACATTCCCCATAGCAGTGGCGTGCATAGACATTTTAGGCAGGGTAGGCAGTGAACTTTGAAAATTATGAAGATTTTAGAATGTTAGTTAAAACAACTTGAGGTTATTCAAATCAAAATAACCTGTGCTGTTCCATACTTTTATATAACAGTTTGAAAACAAAATGCACGGAACACAAAATTATCGGTTAGTAATGCACACAGCCCGTGAGCCAATTATGAATGTCGTTTATTTTAGTATTAAAATGTCTTAATGTGGTACCTTTTTTGCGTCAATCTGGGCACGCATCGGCCTTTTGCGATAATGTTTACTTTTTCTTGAAAAGGTAAAGTTGAAAAATTACACAGTTTCGGCAAACAAACATCATCACCATACTTTTCACAACTTATTTTAAACTCATAAAACAATAATTTGCAAAAGTTTTCGTTCGTAGTTGCAAAGAAAAACAATCCAATAAGAAAAAAATGCCGCAAAATTAAAAATCTATAACAGCCCTTCCAAACTTACCGAATATTGACACTTCTCAATTTGGTAGCATCGCTTTATAGGCAGAGCTTTTTTCGCCATACAATCAGTTCGTTAATTTTTGTCGGGGTAGGCGAAACAGCCAATCAGAAGCCAGCATTTTTCAACAAAAAAGGCATTTCAAACGAGTGCTTATAAGCTTCGCCATCTAGCGGCGGCGGCGAGCGGCACGGCTCTCTCTTCTTACTAGTTCTAATGTTGAACTAGTAATTAGTTTAGATGGCGCTGTTTTGAAAAAGTTTAAATTCGGTAAAAATATAATCTAGGTAACGTGATGTAGTAAAACGTTTATTCGTTTCACAAATTTTGATTCTGTGATCGTTAGTGTACATTATATATTTAATGTTTGTTTTATTTTCCTTTAATACCCTAGGGTAGGCACTGATTTTCTGCTTGTATGGAATGCACGCCACTGCCCCATAGTTTATAATAATAATACTCATAATACTCATAATTATAGTTTAACAATAATTACTTAATTTAATATTATATTATATGTATTCATTTATTAATTACTTATATTAAATTTAGCAAGGATATTTTACGTTGTACATAGGTGGTGCTGTGTACAGACGTCACAATTTGGTTATTTCATTTAATAAGCCTCATATGGAATGAGGCTCTGAGTCTCCGCATAACTGCATAAAAGTCATTTACCCTGTTCATGGCGAACATGCCCGACGCACTACACCGCCAGGGCAGGTGAAGCATGGCCCGAAAAGCGTTGTTATATTGTACACGAAGCGAGTTAAAATGTCGCTTCGTGTAATTGTACCAAAGGTGGCTAGTGTAGAACGCCTGGCAGTACGCCCTGAACAGGGTTATTTTGACTTGTTTCGAACAATTACTAAATCTTCTAGCCAGCATGTTACTTCTACATGCAATGCTTCGTCTTTGCCTTTCCAGGTCCAAATCGTCCATTAGGTTATCTGTTAGTATGTGTCCAAGATATTTAAATTTATTAACAATTTTTAAAGTAGAATTACATAAATTTATATATTTTTTTTTTAATAAAGCCTGTCGCTTTGATATGCTTTTTATTTTTATTTTTTATCTTTTCGCCAAGTACTATGTTATGCCCGGTCCGGTATTTTTAAGTCTTTTTTGGTAATCTTTTTTATTTATTCATACGTGGTTGGTTTAAGAGGGCTCGGGGGCGGGTTTCGGAGGCTCGGAGGCGGGTTTCGGAGGCTCGGAGGCGGGTTTCGGAGGCTCTGCGCGGGTTTTAGAGTCTCGGAGGCGGGTTTCGGAGGCTTGGAGGCGGGTTTCGGAGGCTCGGAGGCGGGTTTCGGAGGCTCGGAGGCGGGCCATGGTGGTATTGCAGACACATCATATACCGAACCTAAAACAAAAGAAACACAATTTTAATATGTTAATATTAGACACACAACTTACAATCTTATTCCGGTTATTATAATCACAACTTTTTTACTAAAGGCCTAAAAATTACGTTAGGACTACAAATCTAATGGTTACCTTGCAAAACCGTTAGATTTGTAGGCCTAGCGACGATTGAAGGAAGGGAATACGAGCACCAAGGGCACAGCTGTAACTGGTAAACAGTGATTTTGTTAAATAAAATAATGTCGTTTTTTTTTAAATACTACTACCTACCTGCATATAACCCTCATACTTCGTTTTGTGAAATCACCCTCAGTTTTCATTATACATCGACTAGATTGGTTACACGAATTTTACTTAGCGGCGTGTGTTTTCGATAAATTAAAATTAAAGGGGGATGGCGGATTTTGTATGAACTCCGTCCCCACCCTTCAACAGTCATGGGATACATGTCAATTTGTTCATTGGGATCCAAAAAAGCCTGAAGTGCCTGTGTTAGTTGCAAAAGCAATGGGGTTTATTTACAAAAAAAAATAACTTTTCGACATAAATGAATTTATTTTGTTCACACTATTTAAAATATTTTGTTCACACTAAAAAAAGCATATTTCACGTAAACAAATTAGAATTCTATATAGAAAAAATACTTGGTTCTCGAATGAAAATCATTGAGTAATAATAACAGTGTTAAAAGTTAATTAATATACCTATTAAGTCATTACAGCCAAAAGCATGTCAAACGATACGCTACTAGCTTGTGTTAAGCTTTGATTTTTATACTGCGTGCCATACAAAACAGAGCTAGTCTAAAGTATCAAGCTTGAGCTGCTCTTGACTGTACTAACAATTACATGAAGTCGTCTATTAAAATAGTATCAAGCATTTGTGCTGGTGCATTAAAGTTACCATGACGCCCTAACCCCATATACCATACAATCGATATTATGTGCGCACAACTTCCCACAGTGCGATTGCCTGTAAGGCAAGTGCAGTACCAATGCGCAATAGCATGTCTGTCAGCCAAATCCCGGTCTATTAAAATATAACTGTAATAAATACGGGAACGTACATGGCGTGACTGAATCCGTACTCTGAGAAGCCAAACATTATTTAGCCGGATATTGCATCGCGGCTTGACGATGCGTATGCGGCGATCACCGGGGAGGTGAAGGCGGGGAAGGAGACGCGGGACCTCTGCGCATGTCCCGACAAGCTTAAACCGGTTTCCTAAACCTTCATATGTGACGCTATTAGCGTACTAGCGTAATACTATTTTTATTGCGAAGTTATTGGATCTGCTAGGTCTTTACAGAATGAGATAATAAAAATTTTTTTTTTTATGGTCTTACAAGTTTTTTTTATAAAATATATGGGTTTTTGTAACCTAAAATAAAATAAATAAATAAATAAATGATCAAATGTGTAAGTAAAAAAGAATATTATATAAAATAAAATAAAACTTATAAGTATTATAAAACCTTAACCCCATTTATTTTGAAATATGTCACCATAGTAAAAAGTTCTCTATTCTAATAGATGTTTCAAATCACACTTGTTTCAAATCTGTTGGATGGTGGGGAAGTTTTTTCCCAATGCCCTTTTTGAAGTTATTTTTTTTTTGTGATTGATGTTTCTATACATTGTAATAAGATATTCAGAGTGTGTGTGAACCATCCTGATAACTTTTGTTTTAATTTCGTCAACTTACTGTTAAAAGTCAAAGTCGTAGTTTGACGCTATATTGGTTAAAAACTATTTGGTTCTCCGGTGCGAAATTTGGACAAAACTTGTATTCCTAATGTTTGCTGTGCACAGTATGTTTATTAACATCATAGGCTAAATGACCTCGTCATATACCGTTCACAGTTCCAATGATATGGTCCGAACCGAAAGAGCATGCCAAACTTCTTTGTTACTTCTGCCAAACTTCTATAAAGGTAGACACACTGTGAACTATCTAAATCTAGAACCTGCTCAGAGACCTATTTTTAGCTGATAAAGATTTTGAAAATAAACTTAATACGATCGAAAAATCCACATAGACATGTTTTCGAAGTTCGTAATTGTCTTGGTAACCATAAGGCCAAAAACTATATAAAATTGGTCAAAACCTCTTAACAGCTTACAAGAATATGATGCAATATGAGATACAATTTTTAACCGTATTTACCTTTAAAAATGTTAACTGTTGTTGCAAAAAAATTGAGGGCGACTGAATTTTTGGTTAAATGCAGATAATTTACCGGCTAGCTGTAGATACAAAATAATCCACTCAATTTCATTTTTGCCTTTTATATGCGACGAGCACCTCTCCCATATGCTTCCTCTCATCTGTTATCATCGCAAGAAGTATCCTTTCGGGATGCGCCAAATAGCCTCTCATCTGTTATCGCAAGAATCTGTCTATCTTTGCATGACGTTTTGTTCTTAATTATATTGGCACATTATGCTGAGAAAGCGCCTATTTTTTGTATAAATTTTATTGCGATAGACTTTTATTTTTTGTCTATTTATAATTGTGAGCATGTGTTTTGATGACTGTTGTTTCTTGAACGCAAGAAGAAATTCCGTTAAAAATGTCGGTTAAGTCTAGTCGTGTTATTGAAGTGAAGGGCAGACAGACCACAACTAACTGCTCGTATCTCTGCCTCGTGGACACGTAGCGAAAACAGATGGTGTATAAAAGGAAATGCCGAGCAAAGCAGGATTTAATAGATATCATCCAGATAATGCCTAGCATCATCCAGAAAGAAAAAAGGGACAAGGATCTCATGTACATTGGTATTATACCAAGCCATGACCGCTTTAGAAACAGCATATCGATTCGTCTCCGAAACGATATGCATGAATATGCCGCCATCCCAATATTGCCGTAGCGCAGCATATGCACTTTCGATTGGAGTAGTTGGCCCTGTTTCCCGAGGAAAAAAAGTTTCCCTCTCAGTTTGAAAGGTATCCATGGGACACCACTTAAACTGGAGGGCACTTTTGTCTCCAACAAATAGGGCGGCATTTCCACCCTAACCGCGCCAGAAAACTCATCGTCTTCCACCTTTGCATCCTTCGCCCTCCTCATTGTCCTCTGCCGCACCTGTTTTCTGGCATAAACATTCATAACCATCTCCCTTAAAAACCAGGACGGTGCATAGAATTCAACCACAAAAGTAACCAGACTAATCAAATTTTCCGTCGTATTTTGTTGCCACATACAAACGTAGTATTCGGTTGGCACGTGTGACCCAACGGGCATGTGAAAGTTAACCTGGGGATTTGTTTTCGAGGTCTTGTGGGAATACACCTAAAATTACCGTCGAGACAATTTTGTGCAGGTACTGCTGATCGGTACTCAGATCATTGACCATTTCTGGTAACATTTGTCCTTCAATGCAAATGGTACCGGAAATGGCCAATGATCTGAAGTGAGTGCGTGCTTCAATTTTTACATTTTATTTGTCTACCGGTTAAAAGATCATAATGTGATCTAAGTATAGTGCAGGACGATGAATCGTCTCTTGGAGTCTGGCCCATGAAAGAAACCAGACGACAGTCATTCATTATAACGGGTGATTTTTTAAGAGCTTGAGAACTTTTATAAAAAAAAAAACGCATAAAATTTGCAAAATCTCATCGGTTCTTTATTTGAAACGTTAGATTGGTCCATGACATTTACTTTTTGAAGATAATTTCATTTAAATGTTGACCGTGGCTGCGTCTTAGGTGGTCCATTCGGAAAGTCCAATTTTTGGCAACTTTTTCGAGCATTTCGGCCGGAATAGCCCGAATTTCTTCGGAAATGTTGTCTTCCAAAGCTGGAATAGTTGCTGGCTTATTTCTGTAGACTTTAGACTTGACGTAGCCCCACAAAAAATAGTCTAAAGGCGTCAAATCGCATGATCTTGGTGGCCAACTTACCGGTCCATTTCTTGAGATGAATTGTTCTCCGAAGTTTTCCCTCAAAATGGCCATAGAATCGCGAGCTGTGTGGCATGTAGCGCCATCTTGTTGAAACCACATGTCAACAAAGTTCAGTTCTTCCATTTTTGGCAACAAAAAGTTTGTTAGCATCGAACGATAGCGATCGCCATTCACCGTAACGTTGCGTCCAACAGCATCTTTGAAAAAATACGGTCCAATGATTCCACCAGCGTACAAACCACACCAAACAGTGCATTTTTCGGGATGCAAGGGCAGTTCTTGAACGGCTTCTGGTTGCTCTTCACTCCAAATGCGGCAATTTTGCTTATTTACGTAGCCATTCAACCAGAAATGAGCCTCATCGCTGAACAAAATTTGTCGATAAAAAAGCGGATTTTCTGCCAACTTTTCTAGGGCCCATTCACTGAAAATTCGACGTTGTGGCAGATCGTTCGGCTTCAGTTCTTGCAGGAGCTGTATTTTATACGGTTTTACACCAAGATCTTTGCGTAAAATCTTCCATGTGGTCGAATAACACAAACCCAATTGCTGCGAACGGCGACGAATCGACATTTCACGGTCTTCAGCAACACTCTCAGAAACAGACACAATATTCTCTTCTGTACGCACTGTACGCATTCGTGTGGTTGGTTTAATGTCTAATAAAGTAAACTGAGTGCGAAACTTGGTCACAATCGCATTAATTGTTTGCTCACTTGGTCGATTATGTAGACCATAAATCGGGCGTAAAGCGCGAAACACATTTCGAACCGAACACTGATTTTGGTAATAAAATTCAATGATTTGCAAGCGTTGCTCGTTAGTAAGTCTATTCATGATGAAATGTCAAAGCATACTGAGCATCTTTCTCTTTGACACCATGTCTGAAATCCCGCGTGATCTGTCAAATACTAATGCATGAAAATCCTAACCTCAAAAAAATCACCCGTTATAAGCACAGACACCAATAGTTCTTCTACCAGCCAAGCAATTACAGCAGTAATTATTATTGCTTATTCTTCCCTCTGAGTTCCCATCTATTAAAATTTAGCAAAATATTTTCTTGCGGTACTTTTGATTCGCGCTCTTTGTTTTATGAAATTGGTTAAAAAACAAAGGAAAACAAAAAAAAACAATTTCAATATGTCTTCAGTAAATTATCGACAGTATCGATAGACTTCTCTCCCCAGCGTCATGTCAAACGTAAATAATGGCGGTCGATACAAGAAATTCTTTTCTGGGTAACTTGTTAGAAAATCGAATAAAAAAGTGCACAAACGGAAATATGTGAAATTGAATAAGAATACAAAATCATGAATAATATTACTGCACTACAAATTGTATTGTGTGTTCAATACTGTTTTTATTCAACATAATCCCAAAAAAAATATGTTCCTCCGTAACCAAATTTTACAAGGCAATTTTTCGAAGTCCAATACAAATATAAAAACAATAAATACACGCCAGTAAACAATCAGCATCTTGTCTGGCACTACACGTTCCAATTAAAGATTTTCCATATTCCGTGGTTTGACTGTGCCGGTCTCTCTCGCGAGCTTCTGGTGACAGCTTTCAGACTGCGGTCTGGCCACCTGCCTTTAAATAAATTTTTACATATGATGCATGTTTCATCCTCGGATCTTTGCTCATGTTGTAAAAAGACCGAGGATTTATGGCACTTTTTGGTTGAGTGTGACCTTACCAGAGTCAGTAGAGTCAAGTTTTTAGGTACAGGAGTACTCCAAAATGGAGAAGTTAATGTAAGGCTAGCTGTTCCACTAGTGCAAAAAAAATGATGTTTCGGTTTCAGTCTGCATTGAAAGAGATCATGATATATGTTGTTGATATTCGGAAATTATTGTTTTCAAATAATCAGTTAAATCCTCGGAAAAGGTCTGAGATAAAAGCAAGTCTGTAATCTTAAGTAATAAAAGTTAATAACGCCATACGGCATCACATGTCTAAACCAAATCCGCAACAAAAAAAAACAGCTTTCGGACGAGACAACATTTCTGAAGCGTACATGATATTGACAAAATGCTGATTGTTTACTGGCGGAGGTTTGTTTTTTTCAGATGATTTATAATTGAAATATTTGATCCTAGAATTTAAATGTTCTAATGAAAAATATTGGTTGTCAATTACAACTGCTTGAAATAATTGACATTTCTAACCATTTGACACACTATTAGGTAAAAAAAATGAATTTCTTGGTCATAAATTCATTGTCTTATTTTAAGTAAGCATTATTTATTTGGAAGATTGGAAATGCTTGAAACGAAAATGCAACACGAATAATGGACCGACAAAATATATTTTTTCTTTATGTAATTGTCCACTGCCTTGGTTCTTTTTCTCCCGGCGCATAGGAAACAAACTTCATAATTCGAAAAGCTGGATTCTGGACTCCAATTGTAGGAACGAATGGAGCAGCCATGTTAAAGTTACTATGTATTTATAGTAGCCTGCCAGCCCTATGGTAAAGCGCCTTTAATGAGATAATAGAGGCCCCTTGCTGCGGCAGTTCTCTCTCGTCTCAGGACAGTCACATTAATCTGGCTAGCTGTGGTGGTTCTGCTTTTTCTTTAACCTGTGAGCGTCGGGCGTTTCTTCAGGAACGAGCACATACTGCACGTTTCCAGTTAAAGTTTTTGGAACGATGTAATTACGCATACTTGGAGATGATCTTCCTAAGTCGTGCACCTTAAAGCGGGTACGCAATTCGGTTACTAATGGAGAGATGTAGCATTTGTAATATTGTGCGTTTGCGCGTTTACTGGTCTAAAAGAACCATGAGGCACTCCATCCTGCTCCTCCTGCGGCACTGCAATATTAGGAAGATTAAATTTAACTTCCTCTACCGCCACAGTAACGGTGTTCCCAATGTCAGTCATGTAGTGAATTACGAATAACGAGGTCTTCAGGCAACAAATCTTGGCATCTAGTTGCGCCAATCTTGTTCTTACCGTTATCACATTTGACATCCAGTAGATAGCAATTTAGGATTGTACACATGGAATGTTGAGACATAGAAAAAGGCAGGTGCCTGTCCAACGGGGATCTATGCCCCTCAACGATTCATAGGTGCGCTCTACCTGATCCACGAACCCAGCCATTTCAAGGTTTTGAGAATATATCTCTTGTACTGGGATTGAGCTGGTGTGTGGACCAAGATCGTATAACGGTGTGTCAACTGGGCTTGTTTCGTCTTTAGCCCTGAAGTCGTAAGCGGCCGCTGCATCATGTTTTTCTTGACGGGATTGCGGTGCGTTTTTCTTTTTTAAATTCTGTGTCCAAGTAGTGCTACGCGAGGTGGGACCCCTTGGTTTAACCGGACGTTCTTCAAACTCCCGGGCCTCGCTCCAACGATTCGGCGGCGCGCTGTTGCTGATATTCGTATGCTCGCCGTTGGCCTCTGTTGCCACCTGAGCTCCCACTAGCGGGCTGTCCACGCTTTAGCTGTTCTTCCGTTATTACGGGAATGCGACATCCTGTTTACAATATTTTTGTAATTATATGAAAATGTTTTTCACGTCATTAAAACGACTTTTGATTTGAGAGAGTTTGTTGTTGATATGACAATATAGTTAATTTGTTTAAGTTTTTTTTTTAAATTCTGTTGATTGAAGCATTCATTTCGTTTTGATATAAAATTAATTTCTTAGATTATAATTATACGTCAAGAATAGCAATTTGTTGCATTTAGAATAAACGAGCATTATATCTAAAAGATTTTTTTCAAATTATGTGGAATTGTCTTGAAGATAAGAAATAATTCAAGATTATCAGTTTTCTCATCTATAGACAACTCTTTTTTCTGTGTACACACAATCTTATTAGCATACACAATATTCCATAAGTACAAGATTAATGTATAATATTAATAGATGTGTTCCAAGTTAACATATGACATCATTAGCCCGGAAAATATGATAGCAATCATTTTTTCGTTTCCTGTACGATTTGTACTTGTAAGAACAAGCTATTTGTACGCAATTAATCTTTGTCGCGTTAAAAATATCCATTAAGTTAATGACGTCATTGTACTGATACACGTACTCCAAAAAAATTCTACTTGAAAAGCTACTTGACTTGTCTTTTCACGACTGACTTCATAATTAAAATTTATACATTTAAAATATCAAAACTATTAAAATCATTATTTATAACCACGAATCCAAATATATTCTGATAAGCATCAGAATACGGGGTCAGAGGAAAATGAATAATTAAACAAAATATAATGAGGTACTTATTTATTTCAATCTTACAAATGCCTTATCAATAAACTAATTTTTTAGGGTTATAAAAATAGTCCAGCTCTTTCAGACTGAGACAAGGTTTCGCCTTCGCTAGACTGATCTTCGTATTTTCAATCCTCTTGGCGGCTGCGTCTATCTTATCCTTGGCACTTTTTTCATCAGCCTCAGCATCTCGGACCTTATGGAGCAAAAAAAACGTCTGTTAAGACTTAAACGTTCGCAAGTATGCTGATTTTGGATCAGAAACTGAAGATGGAGGCTATTATTGAAAATCTTGTGCAGTATTAGTGTAAACCAAAGACTGGTGGGATGTCTTACCTAGAAATTGGCCAGTTTCCAACCACAAACCAAGAAAAAGTGTAAGAAAACTCACGTTTTTTTGGCTTCTTCAGGGGTCAATGTCTTTAGCCGCTCCCTGATGTCTGAAATTAGACTCACTTATTACACCACCACTATTTGTACTCACTAGGTATCGTTGGGACTGTTCTTATCGACAGTCGATCCGAATTATTAAACGGTAGAGGCATGCGCAAAACATCGTATCAGAAACTGAGTAGACTAACCAACAAATTTTGATTATTATAATACAATTATTGTTATGGTCGCCCACTGACAATTTTTGTTCCGCCTGTGTTGAGAGCTCGAGAATAACTAACGTTATGCGAATCTACATCTATGGTCGAAATTGAAGTTAATGGCCTCAAACTTAGCAACAAATCGCGGGATCTAATAGTTTACTGAAACTGTCACCGTTGCAATTAATCAGCGACTTGTTCATCTCAAAATAATTAAAATAGTGCTCTAGGTACTTACTTTTATCTAGACGTGCGCAGGAGAAATGCCGGCGGAACACTGCACACGCGTTTATATACCAGTGGCTCTTTTATGAAACAGAACTTTAGGGTCCACAGTTCATCACTTCTATCACCTAGAGCCTACAATTGCGCAATTTTTTTATGGAGGCACTATATGTCAAAGCAGGCTATCAATTTGTAATTTAACAGGTGATTCAAGTGGTTTTAATAGCATTTATCGCAGGTATACAAAAACTGTAACAGTGAATTTTATAGTCTACTTACACCGCGCTCAGCTTATTATCTTTTGGCGCACATTGAGGTGTACAATAATGTCGCGTAACTTGAATTAATTTGCTCATACTTATGTTTTTATTACGTTTTTAAAAATAAAAAATTTGAAGCTAAAAGTTTTTAAATTTCGACTTCAGAAACAATACTTGTTTGTCGCCTTTTTCTCATACAAATTTTATGTAATTCATGACAGGTTACAAGGTAAATTTTCAATCTCGAAATCTGGGGACTTAGACATTTCGCTGGATTATATGCTGGAATATTGTTCAGTTTTTTGTTCATTATTTAAAAAGCTTTAAGATTCATATTATAAAACATTTCATTTATAGACGCAGCGCCTCTGCAAATTGTCTCTGCTGATAGCAGTAACAATTGGAAAAGCTTAAACATAAAGCAGGGCTTTAAATACCGGTAACACATTGGTATCATTACCACTGCTCGAGAGCGCTAACGTTAAAAAAATAATAACGATATTTTATTGAACTTTATACCAAGCAATTTTACCGTTAAAGGAAGAAACGTTAAGATCGATTTAACGATAATTTTATCGGTAAATTATTACCGTTATCTGACATTATGTTGCCGTCTCTTACTTTTATTTCTAGTTCAGCTCAAACGGTTGCCGTGCGCTGTTCAACGTTCCACTTTATTTTTATCCTATTAGAATTAAATCTGTGAAGTACTGTGTGAAAATGGGTAAGTTATTACTTTCCTTTTGACGTTTAAGGACCACTTCTTTCTATGACTTCTTCTGGATACGACCTTTTCTGGATTCGACCACTTATTTATAAGACCGTTTCTAGGTTGGACCATTTCTGCTTTTGACCACTTCTTTATTTGACTACCTCTAGTACAGTGTGCAAAATAAACACAAAATGAGGATAAGCCGGATTCCAAATCTCGGTTGATTGAGGGTAGGTACCTACCTAAAAGTGTTAAAATACTATTAAATGAAACAAGCCTCCAATTACAAATGAATATATTAAACTTTTAATAAACTAAACAACAAAAAGACATTTCACGTCGAAAAAATAAAACGTTATTTGATCTCAAGTTACAAAATTTTTAATACTTATTTGCTACATTTGAAATTAAAAATAACTCTCCAATAATCAATAGCGTAACTTCAAATATTTAATTTTGTTCAGGAATTGAATACTCGTTATTTTGCCCTGTTCTAAGTACTCCAATAAAGTTTTCAATTCTTTATCAAATTTAATATCAATTTGCCTTCGGTTCTTTTTCAATTTTAAAAATAAGCTTCTTTTTATTTTAAAATCGTTGTATTTTGCTTCTTTCCTTAAATAAGCCACATATGCAAAAAATGTAGGTTTTCGAGGTATTCTTGCATTTAAACGTTTGTGCCACCCTTCTGCTGGGTTCGTGGTACAACGGCAACAACGGCAGCAAAGTAACCAGTCTAATGAAGTTACGTTCTTCTTTATTTTCATTAACTTTCAATTTTTTCGCTTTTTTCCATATATTTTTGTTATAATGATAGTAGCATGTTGTTATTTGTCAATTTTCGTACACAGTGCGTATAGCATTCATGGCAGATATATCGAAATCACATTTGAATTGATTTATGTATATTCCTAAGTGATCTCTGATCAAAGTAAAAAAACGATTATTTATAACCACGAATCCAAATATATTCTGATAAGCATCAGAATACGGGGTCAGAGGAAAATGAATAATTAAACAAAATATAATGAGGTACTTATTTATTTCAATCTTACAAATGCCTTATCAATAAACTAATTTTTTAGGGTTATAAAAATAGTCCAGCTCTTTCAGACTGAGACAAGGTTTCGCCTTCGCTAGACTGATCTTCGTATTTTCAATCCTCTTGGCGGCTGCGTCTATCTTATCCTTGGCACTTTTTTCATCAGCCTCAGCATCTCGGACCTTATGGAGCAAAAAAAACGTCTGTTAAGACTTAAACGTTCGCAAGTATGCTGATTTTGGATCAGAAACTGAAGATGGAGGCTATTATTGAAAATCTTGTGCAGTATTAGTGTAAACCAAAGACTGGTGGGATGTCTTACCTAGAAATTGGCCAGTTTCCAACCACAAACCAAGAAAAAGTGTAAGAAAACTCACGTTTTTTTGGCTTCTTCAGGGGTCAATGTCTTTAGCCGCTCCCTGATGTCTGAAATTAGACTCACTTATTACACCACCACTATTTGTACTCACTAGGTATCGTTGGGACTGTTCTTATCGACAGTCGATCCGAATTATTAAACGGTAGAGGCATGCGCAAAACATCGTATCAGAAACTGAGTAGACTAACCAACAAATTTTGATTATTATAATACAATTATTGTTATGGTCGCCCACTGACAATTTTTGTTCCGCCTGTGTTGAGAGCTCGAGAATAACTAACGTTATGCGAATCTACATCTATGGTCGAAATTGAAGTTAATGGCCTCAAACTTAGCAACAAATCGCGGGATCTAATAGTTTACTGAAACTGTCACCGTTGCAATTAATCAGCGACTTGTTCATCTCAAAATAATTAAAATAGTGCTCTAGGTACTTACTTTTATCTAGACGTGCGCAGGAGAAATGCCGGCGGAACACTGCACACGCGTTTATATACCAGTGGCTCTTTTATGAAACAGAACTTTAGGGTCCACAGTTCATCACTTCTATCACCTAGAGCCTACAATTGCGCAATTTTTTTATGGAGGCACTATATGTCAAAGCAGGCTATCAATTTGTAATTTAACAGGTGATTCAAGTGGTTTTAATAGCATTTATCGCAGGTATACAAAAACTGTAACAGTGAATTTTATAGTCTACTTACACCGCGCTCAGCTTATTATCTTTTGGCGCACATTGAGGTGTACAATAATGTCGCGTAACTTGAATTAATTTGCTCATACTTATGTTTTTATTACGTTTTTAAAAATAAAAAATTTGAAGCTAAAAGTTTTTAAATTTCGACTTCAGAAACAATACTTGTTTGTCGCCTTTTTCTCATACAAATTTTATGTAATTCATGACAGGTTACAAGGTAAATTTTCAATCTCGAAATCTGGGGACTTAGACATTTCGCTGGATTATATGCTGGAATATTGTTCAGTTTTTTGTTCATTATTTAAAAAGCTTTAAGATTCATATTATAAAACATTTCATTTATAGACGCAGCGCCTCTGCAAATTGTCTCTGCTGATAGCAGTAACAATTGGAAAAGCTTAAACATAAAGCAGGGCTTTAAATACCGGTAACACATTGGTATCATTACCACTGCTCGAGAGCGCTAACGTTAAAAAAATAATAACGATATTTTATTGAACTTTATACCAAGCAATTTTACCGTTAAAGGAAGAAACGTTAAGATCGATTTAACGATAATTTTATCGGTAAATTATTACCGTTATCTGACATTATGTTGCCGTCTCTTACTTTTATTTCTAGTTCAGCTCAAACGGTTGCCGTGCGCTGTTCAACGTTCCACTTTATTTTTATCCTATTAGAATTAAATCTGTGAAGTACTGTGTGAAAATGGGTAAGTTATTACTTTCCTTTTGACGTTTAAGGACCACTTCTTTCTATGACTTCTTCTGGATACGACCTTTTCTGGATTCGACCACTTATTTATAAGACCGTTTCTAGGTTGGACCATTTCTGCTTTTGACCACTTCTTTATTTGACTACCTCTAGTACAGTGTGCAAAATAAACACAAAATGAGGATAAGCCGGATTCCAAATCTCGGTTGATTGAGGGTAGGTACCTACCTAAAAGTGTTAAAATACTATTAAATGAAACAAGCCTCCAATTACAAATGAATATATTAAACTTTTAATAAACTAAACAACAAAAAGACATTTCACGTCGAAAAAATAAAACGTTATTTGATCTCAAGTTACAAAATTTTTAATACTTATTTGCTACATTTGAAATTAAAAATAACTCTCCAATAATCAATAGCGTAACTTCAAATATTTAATTTTGTTCAGGAATTGAATACTCGTTATTTTGCCCTGTTCTAAGTACTCCAATAAAGTTTTCAATTCTTTATCAAATTTAATATCAATTTGCCTTCGGTTCTTTTTCAATTTTAAAAATAAGCTTCTTTTTATTTTAAAATCGTTGTATTTTGCTTCTTTCCTTAAATAAGCCACATATGCAAAAAATGTAGGTTTTCGAGGTATTCTTGCATTTAAACGTTTGTGCCACCCTTCTGCTGGGTTCGTGGTACAACGGCAACAACGGCAGCAAAGTAACCAGTCTAATGAAGTTACGTTCTTCTTTATTTTCATTAACTTTCAATTTTTTCGCTTTTTTCCATATATTTTTGTTATAATGATAGTAGCATGTTGTTATTTGTCAATTTTCGTACACAGTGCGTATAGCATTCATGGCAGATATATCGAAATCACATTTGAATTGATTTATGTATATTCCTAAGTGATCTCTGATCAAAGTAAAAAAACGAAAGTAGGTTTGCTCGCTTTTGTTCGGCAGTAAAGCGAAAATGACAGGGATGACAGTGGTTGTATATTTATTGGAATTTAAGTCAACATGTAATGTGTAGAGTTGATAAAACTGACTTGGAACGCATCGGAAAGTTCCATCACCAAAAAATATTATGTTATTAATAGTTCTTTTCAACAGTCGTCTTGATGTTTTAGAACAAAAAAAAAATATTATTCTCCATCAGCACAAATAAAGAAGTTTTTCCCTAACCCTTTTGGAACTTCAACTTCTTCGATCGATTTAAAATTTATCAGATCAGACTCAAAAAAATTTTTCCGGCTATTATACAAACTATCTTTTATAGACGAAAATGTCGGCACACATTCAAGTTCATCAGATGAACAGTTTTCCTTAAGCTTTTCAAATTGAGTCTCATAAATTTTTTGAACAGGTTCAAAATTTCGCCAAACTTCTTCTTTGCATGCATTAATTGTAAGTAATACTTTGTTATCTATACTGCGTGGAGAGCATGTGTGCTGATTCTCTTTAAGAATCGCAGTTTTTTCTTTATTTAAAGTAACAGTCGTGCTGCACTCATCGCGATTCACACAGCGCCATCGAGATGTTCCATTAGAATTATATACACTTAGATTATATCGGTAATCACCTCGCAGCAATGTTTCTTGGCCTCTTTTATTTTTTGTAAACGTAAATTCTTCCTTTTCCATTATTTCATTTACCTATTTTCAGTAATTAATTGTAGTTGACAAATCAATTCTAATAAAGCCAAAAACAATAGAAAACCTATGCCCAGTAATGTCATGCATGATTATCATTTTTATCATCTAATCAACTTTTCTAAGTGGTCAGCGCTCCAAGAAGATTAAGGACGTATAAGTAAGTATAAAACATTCATAGGTTGGATATTGGAACTCTTTGGTTGCAGATAAAAGTTATTAAACATATAAATCATTCATACGCTTTCTATTTCGTCTGTATTCATACGATATCAAATGAAGTACCAGGATAACATAAGTCAGCAAAAGGTTTTTTAAATGTTTAATGCAAGGTTTAAAACCAACTTCTGTATTCGTTAGTTACAAATCCGGCAATGTAAGACGTATTTGCGAAAATCGGCGAATACGCAACGCCAAGTGTAGTGCTAGCATGAGAAAAGGAAACAAAATATAATGCATATAATATCATTCATATGATTCCAAATCAACTAAAGTACCAGGATAACATAAGTATGTCAACCTTTTTTAAATGTTTGTATTAGATTTTAAATCCAGTTGTGTTTTGACAATCGATAGTCAATCTCTACTCTGGGCCTACTCTGTACTCGGACGGACCTCTCTGTCTCGCGCTATACAGATGACAGTGAAAGATAGTGAGAATATACGGCCGTCCGTTGCCCGTAAGTAGTACGGAGTAGGCCTGGTACGAGGAACGAATCGAAAAAGACATTAAAATAGTTAACTCTAAATGTGGTATTGTATTGTAACTCTCCATCGATCAGTAGCGTAAAATATAAAATTAGTAGGGATATTTTGCATACTGTACCAGGGGTAGTCAAATAAAGAAGTGGTCAAAAGCAGAAATGGTCCAACCTAGAAACGGTCTTATAAATAAGTGGTCGAATCCAGAAAAGGTCGTATCCAGAAGAAGTCAAAGAAAGAAGTGGTCCTTAAACGTCAATACCATTACTTTTGATATTTTTGTTTAAAGGAGGTCTAAAATGCGCGTGATAGAAGGGGTAAATTATAATTCGAAATAAAACGTCACGCGTCAGTTCTAATCGCTCTCTAATTCAGACTGTTTTGTTAAACCTATGAGTACATCTTAGTTCTACCATATCAATGACAAATAACAAAGGACTTAAGTCAACCTTAGACAATTACTTACTTGAACTACAACCTTATTTCTATACGCTTACGATTAACTATATTTAAACGCACGCCGGTGGTGTGGCGTGGCTATCACGGCCTTCCTGCCCCAAGCTTTGCTCTCAAAGCTTGTCTCTATTTTACCTGAAAACAGAAAAATATTAAAACAAATGCATACAAAACATATTTAGAAGTATCTGAGGGACACTTCTTTTGTCATATTATTATTTGGCTCGGTCAACGACCCGATTCATAAGTGCTTTTTTGTCATAATTCAGGCGCGGTCTACGACCCTACTGAAGTACATTTTTTGTTGAACTGCCAGGTGCAGTTCCCTCAGCACTTTTTTTTTACATTTGAGTATTATTTTTGTTTTGCGATTCTGGCACACTTACATATTTTGTAAGTTGCTTACGCCACTTAATTATTTTATTGTTACTGAACTGCGATCCCAGCGCACTATTTCGAATAGTCGCTTACGCTTTGTTTATTAATAGTATTTTTTATGCGGTCCTAGCGCACTGTATCAGCCGCTCGCGCTACACTTTATATATATTTTTTTATTTTTTTTGTTGCGGTCCTAGCGCACTGTGTCAGCCGCTCGCGCTATACTTTATATTTTTTTTTTATTTTTTTTTTTATTTACCTTATCTATTGGGCTATCACGGTCCCAACATTTTCGCCAGCTTCTCTGTGCCAAAGCCTGATTCTATCTTTGGGTACAATCTGTATTGTCTTTTTTTGTACATTTCTGACTTTGTACCTATCTTTAGGCAAGCTCTTGATAATTAAAAATGGCCCTTTATAACGTGGGTCTAGTTTGCTCAAGCGGGTTCGTTGTTGCTGAACGTAAACAATGTCGCCTTCTTTCAATTGCAAGTTGTTTCTTCGCAATTTATCAAACCTTTGCTTTGATTTCAATGCATTATTTCTGAGTCTTTCCTCTGCTGTAACTCGTAATTGATGAACATCAACAGCTGACTCAATATCAGGTAAATTGGCACTTAATCGCCTCAAAGCAGGTACTTCCGAACGAATGCCTGTTAATAATTCTATCGGTGTGCAACCGATGCTTTTTTGTAACGTTGTGTTAAGTGTTAATTGTAATTTCCATAGAACGCTCGACCATTCTGATCCTTTTTCTACTTCGCAAGCCAGTAAGTTTAAAACTGTAGCAACGTATCTTTCAGCTTGGCCATTTGCTCTGCTGGCGCCGGTTGCTATATAATGTACTTCAATGTCCATTCTTTTGAAAAGTTCTTTTGTTTCTCTGCTTGAAAAATTTGTTCCTTTATCAGTAATGATTCTTTTTGTGGTTCCAAACAAGCTGAGTTGTGGTTCTAAGGCTTTGACAAGTTGCGAGCTCGTGAGGCTCTCCAGTGGAACCAATATAATGAATTTGGTATAGGCATCCACGAGTAATAATATGTATCTATAAAGATCATTCGATGTACCGAATGGACCTGTACAGTCAGCGTGTACTGTGTGAAAAGGGATTGGTAGTTTTTCTATTGGGTGTAGCAATCCTTGTTTTGGTCCACTCGGGCGTTTTGCAGATAAACAGGTGATACAGTGGCCGATATATTTTCTCACGAAAGATGTCATTTTAGGAAACCAATATTTGGCTTTCAATGATTCTATTGTTTTGTCTACGCCGATGTGGCATTGTTCATCGTGATACAGTCGAGTAAGGTTAAATCTCATCGAAGACGGTACATAATACCGTGTTATATTCTCATTTTTTCTCATCAATATTCCATCTTTTATCGTATATTCTTTCAGTTCATCAGGGTTTTCTTGTACTCGTCTCATTAAATCCATTGTTTCTGGATCTCCCTTTTGTGTGGCTTCCAGCCATGTCACTTGATCATTTATTAGAACATTTTCTGTGTCAACTCTTGATCTTGATTGGTCCTTCTCAGTTACTGGATTTCTACTCAGAAAGTCTACATGCTGTATGCTACTGCCTTTCCTGTACTCTATATCAAAATTAAAATCTTGTATGTATGCCCACCATCTCGCTACTTTTGGCAATAAGTCTCTTTTCTTTGATGTCGCTTTAACAGCATTGCAGTCTGTAACTAGCTTGAACTTGATGCCTAATAAGTACACTCGGAAGTATTTTAAAGCATATACGATTGCAAGTGTCTCGAGTTCATAGCTGTGATATTTAGATTCTTCCGGGGAAGCCTTTTTGCTATAATATGATACCACCCGTAGATCTTTGTCATGTCTTTGAAATAGTATTGCCCCAAATCCTAGGCTGCTTGCATCTGAATGCAATTCTGTTTCACGGTCAGGATCAAAGACTACCAACAATGGTTGGCTAGTTAATTTTTCTATCAAGTACTTTCGTGATATTTCACATTCTTCGGTCCAGTTGAATTTTATATCCTTTCTCAGCAGATTGGTAATACATGCTGTTTTTGTCGCAAACTCTGGTATATATTTACGGAAGTAACCAGCTAAGCCCATCAATTGTCTAACTTTTTTTACATTTGTTGGTACTGGAGCATTTTTCAAAGCTTCAATCTTTGCATTTCCAGGACGAATTCCATCTTTAGATACAACTCGACCCAAATACTCAATTTCCTCTTGCAAGAATTTGCACTTTTTCAAGTTTAAAGTAAATCCAGCATCATCTAATGCTTTGAGAACTAAGTCTAGACGTTCTAGGCCTTGCTCTATGGTCATGGAAGGTATTATTACGTCATCAATGTATGAGAGGGCGATGTCATCTTTCAACCCTTTGAGCGCAGTATTGGCGGCCCTTTGAAAGGTACTGGGTCCGTTACATAAGCCAAAGGGAACTCTCATCCACTCATAGTGTCCGTCCGGTGTGACGAAGGCAGTTTTCTCAATTGAATCTTTTCCTTTGATAGGTATACCATGAAAACCGGAAGCCATGTCAAGAACAGTGTAAAATCGCGCTTTTCCCAATCTGTCCAACTGATCGTCAATCAGAGGTAACGGATATCTATCCTTTACAGTAACACGATTCAGTGCACGATAATCTACGCACAATCTGTCGCTTGAGTCCTTTTTCTTTACTAATATTATAGGCGACGCGTAAGGTGAAGTGGACTCTCGTATAATATTATTATTAAGGAGCTCGGTTATTATTTCTTGTACTTTAGAACGTTCAGATGCCGACAAACGGTATGGATGGTAAACAATTGGTTCACAAGTCGTGGTTCTAATTTCCATGCTGCCTGTTTTGATTTCACGGATTTTGTTCTTTGAAGCAATAAGTCCAGAGTACTTTATCAACAGTTCTCGTAACTGAGCTTGAGCTTGTACAGGAACGTGACTAACACAGTTTTGTATAGCGTCCTCCAAGTTATAAACAGTTTCATATTTCTGGAACTGGGAGCGTCGAACAATTGTAGTACCTTTGCAGGAAGTTATGAACATTATATCGGTTGAAGTTATAGCGTCTCTGCCTACTATTGCGTCGTACCGTATTTCTTTGTCTTGCACAATATAAAAATCAGTTTCTAATGAGACATTTTCTAACTGGATTATGACAGTAATTTTTTCCGTAGAAGTTAGTATCTCATTGGAAAGTCCACAAAGGTAAATATGCGAAGGCTGCCGGTGTACACCCAAAGATTTCGCTAATGATTCTTTTATCAAAGAACACGATGCTCCGCTGTCAATTAGAACATATATGAGTTTTCCATTTACTATAATAGGAGTGGTACATACCCGTCCGTTGGAAACAGAGTTGATATCTTTGGTTCGTTTATCCATTCGTTGTTTTGTCCAGCACTGTTCCGTATTGTGGCCTCTCTTGTGGCAAAATGTACAGTTCTCAGATTTCATTTTCACGTCTTGTCTACTTGTTGAAGGTCCATCGCTTATGTCGGTACTCTGCGTAATTGCTTTATTTGGCAGCTTGTCCACACTCGTTCGGCATTCACGTAAAAGATGTCCAATTCGATTGCATCGATGACACCGCTTCAATTCTCGCATAATTCTCGGTCGTTTAAAACCTTTTGAATCATAAAATGATTCAGAATTATCTTCGCTGTTTTTTTCTGTGTTTGTATTAATTGTTGGAAAAGTTGGGATATAACGAGCTAACTTCTCATAGAGCATTGGGATTGTAATGGCACTACTCGCAATTGATTTTGCATGAGGATCGGTGATGCCTCCCGTAATCAGCTCAATTATCTCACTTTCTTCAAATTTAAGTCTCAACTGTTTCAGAATTCGATGTTTCTTTGCAGCATAAATCGACACTGTAGAGTATTGATCACTTCTCATATTTGCAGCAATCTTGAAGTCTCTGTGCAAGTCTCTACATTTTGGAAAAGTGGTGGTCAAATCTTCCTTAAGTGCTGGCCAGGTCCGATTAACTGGGGTCCACTCCTTGTAAAGATCTTTTGCTGGTCCCGCCAGAAACGGTACACACCTTGCGATTGTTTCAACATCATCCCATTTGTGTCTATTTGCTAAAGCTTGCACTTCACTGCACCATTCATGGGCCTCGATAGCTCCGATAGTAGGATTAAAAGTTGGCAATGCAATAGCTTTACTTGTAGAGTTAAAAAATGGTTGTGTTTCTAGTTCATTCACTTCAGTCACTACACTATCACGATTGTTATTCTTTCTTTTTCTATTTTTATCACTCATTTTTACAAACTATAAAATTTATTGTCCACTTAAACTTTTATTATTGTCCTTACTTATATTTTATTTTTAAATTGTGGTGCGCGAATCCCACTTCTGATGATAGAAGGGGTAAATTATAATTCGAAATAAAACGTCACGCGTCAGTTCTAATCGCTCTCTAATTCAGACTGTTTTGTTAAACCTATGAGTACATCTTAGTTCTACCATATCAATGACAAATAACAAAGGACTTAAGTCAACCTTAGACAATTACTTACTTGAACTACAACCTTATTTCTATACGCTTACGATTAACTATATTTAAACGCACGCCGGTGGTGTGGCGTGGCTATCACGCGTATTTAGATTTATGTTAGGCCTACTCAATCCTACCTATCTACTCAATTCTTCATGTTTTCGTGGTTTTTCTATATTAAGTTTTCCTATTCACACAAAATAATGATAATAAATAGTAGATAGGTAGAAGGCGCTTAGTAAGTAAGATCAACAAAACATTTTTTCCGCAATATGTGCTCTGTTTCTTAACTGCCAAACTAATTTATTTATTTCTTTTTTTACTGGCATTACGTTATAGCAATAGTTTATTACAAGTCTACCCTCATTTTGAAAAATATGTTTTGTTTATCTTCCTTACTAAACGCTTCTAACTACCTACATACCTATACTATTTATTATCATTATTTTGTGTCATAAAATATCTAAAAACCACGAAAAAATTTGATAAAACATGGAAGAACTGTGAGGTACAGAGGATAAAAATTGTGCAATTAATTATAAAAATGTGTTTGACATACCTGCGTTCACGACTATAGCAATCCAAAAAACTTCCTTAGCCACACAACATGTAATGGAATATATATCACAAAAATTCTTATCTTATACAAAAAAATATAATTAAAAGTAAGTTTATATAAGTTTATCTACTATATGACATGTGATAACATTTCTGCTGAAAGATTAAATTCTATAGGTCGTCCTTTAGCTTATACCACAGGATAGATATAATGTGAGCATAACTACCAATGGTACGGGCTATTGTCAAACATGTGCGTAACTGCATGCCCATTAGTTAAAGCACGGCTTATTAAAAGATAGCTATAGTAAACACAGGACCTTACATGTTACATGCGACCTCCAACCAGTCATCAGCTGTTTCCATGTTATAACTTGGCAAGTCATCTAATTGATTTCCTCTGAATAATTCAATATTATAGATTTCATTGCGAAGATGTTCTGCACAGTACGATTTGGCAAGCTTTGTGTGGTAAGTCCCTAAAGAAAAATGTTGTCGTCAGACAGTTAGGGAAACTCCTCTAAATGGAGCTTATTGGTTTCCATTCAAAGATTCATTGGTATGTTTGTTTAGCACAAGTGGGGACGTTTTAAACTATTTAAACTCCTAGTCAAATAAATTTTATTTTTTAATGTGAGACGTTACACTGCACTTTGAAGCCATTTTAGGGCGTATTTTTATTTTACTTTATTAAGAAAACAAACAGCAATACAAATTTCTTTTACATAGCTTTGATATTAACTAAAACATATGCCAATGACAGGTTTCCCTATATAATCAATGCATATTTGCAACTATAAATAGGAGAGAACTAGTGCAGCGACAACTATCATACATAAACACGTATAAAGCTGGTTACCAGCGCCGATCTACAATTTTTTAAAATAAAATGCTGCACTAACAGTGGACTAAAAGGTACAGCAAGTTAAACTACATACTCGTATTTTATACAGATTAAACTTCGATCAACTATAGAAAACTAGATACACAGTCCCATACAAAATGAAATTTAAAAGTGTCCTAACTACAATACGTACTTAGATAGTTGTATACCACTTCATGTATTATGAAAAAGTTCTAAAGTGTCAAACATTTTAATCTAATTTAAACCTTAACGTAATACTATAAGGTCGAAAATAAAATCTGTTTAATTTGTAAAATACCACTTTGGGTTTTGAACAAAGGATAACGTAAGACAATTTGATGACACTGGCTGTCACGTAGAACATGGGAGGAGTGGAGTTGCCTTTGTTAATTTTAAAAATATATTAGTTGGGTCGATTTCACATATAAAATCTTCGTACAAACTTTTTAACAAATTCAAAATGCTACGAAATGGTGTGGTTTTCTTTTTAACCCCTGATTGTGTTGTGTGTGTATAGGAGCATCATAGCTCTCAAACTGATGATGTTAATGGTGCAGTTTATTTTATTCGAAAGCTTCTTCTTGCGCTGGATTTCAGATATGATTTATCAAAATTGGTTCAGCCGTTTACTTTTATGTTAGTTTTTATGGTCTTTTATTATTAAAAAAATCACATTCATTTCAAATTAACCGACGATTAATATACATTACAATTGATAATAACAGCCGCCGCCATTCTTCTTAATTATTGCTTATAAACCTAATATTCTATGCTTATTTTTTTATGAAATATGAAATAACTTATAAAAAAAGAAAAGAACTGTGTCTTTCCCGATTACACATATATTATGTTTTGCTTATTTAAAACTTAGTATAATTTTTTGAACAGAAATGACCTATTGAGATTTAAGAGAGGAAATTAGCTATGAAACTGAATAGATATTTAAGTACAAGTAATAATTTATTTAAAAAAAAGCAACTAACTCAAAAAAAAAAAAAAAACATTTGTCTTCTTCGCTGTCATCATCTTTGTCCTGAAGATGAAATATATTTATTTTATTTTATTCAATACAAGAAACTCCAAATCAAAAGTGATAAAAAGGTACATACTATTTGAGGTGCAGCTGTTTTGTGTAACCTTTTGACTCCTTTTGTAATGACATACGAGTCACTTTCTAAAAAATGCTTGGAGCAAAAGACACTACTTTGCGACGGCTAGAAAAAATCTTGACATTTTTGACGTGCGACCACGTATGTCCACTGTCCACATCGCACAGGATCTCTAGGAAAACTAAAAATCCAATAAAACTTTGTTTGTAAACGTCACGCACGTTAAATTTTTTATTAATTCAATTTTATATGATTAATGGTTTTGCCATAATACCTTTAATGTAAGTATAGAAAACAGAATTAATATATATACTCTTTACACTTTAATTTTATAACACAGATGAAAATGAAAAAAAAACAATATAAAAAAAGCGTCTCTATTTGTTTTAGAACAGAGTCACTGCATAACCCGAACAAATGATGTTGAAATACAACGGTATGGATTTGTAAGTTCCGCTAGTGTCTATTCAATTTAAAGGGTTATACTCTCGCCGAATGTTATTAAATTAAACTAAAAAAATGTTTTATGACCTTTTCTTGGCCAAATACCAAGATAATTTCAATTCACATATAATAATTACAAAACTACTTATTTAAAAAATGTCATTCCATATTCTTTTAATGTTCTGGAGGTGTGATTTTTACAATTTTCACTGCGCACTGAGGCATGCTTACTTTCGGAACGAACCAATGCTACTAAAAGAAAAGACAACCCAAAACGTCAAGTGGGTGATCATTTAGTGAGGGAACTTTTTTGTTGTGGATTGTGTATCTAGTTCTTTATAGTTGATCGAAGAGATTAAACTAAAAAAATAGAATCACACACCTTAAAAAATTAATAATAATAAATCACTAAAATTAAATACTTTAAAAACTATCCAATGAAAAAAAAAGAAAGAAAGCTTTTGCCTCTCTATGTCTAACATGTTTTGGTTGAATGTGTTGGGTTTTTTTTGCGTGGTACTGAGCTCTCTTTCGGTGATTCGGTGCTTGCTGATCTCTCTCTCGGTAATTCAGTGCTTGCTGATCTTTCTCTCGGTGATTCGGTGCTTGGGCGGGCTTGATCAGGATTTGGATCGTCTTGATCGAGATTTTAATCAGCTTGGACATAATTAGAATCACTGGTTTGTGTCTCAGATCCCACTGATAATAGACGTTTCGATTTGGTCAGATTTCCCAAAAGTTTTCCGAAAGGCTTAATGATATTTTTACAAACAGCAGGGATTTGTAATAAGGGCATTTTTTTTTCATAGGAAGTAGATGCTCCATCCCCAGAACGTAAAACTAGAATTTTTCCATGTTCGATTGCAAATTGGTCCCTCAAATATTTCCATTTTTTCCGAGTTTGTTCTCTGAAACATAAAATATTTTATTGTTATTTCAGCTGACAAGCGCTGGTAAGCGCTTATAAGTTTCCAGCTTTCTTTCTGTATACGGCCGTAGAAAGTTGGTTACCAGCGCCGATATTATATTTATTTATTTATAATTTTATAAAATGCTGCACTAACAGCAGACTAAAATGTACAGCAAGTTAAAAAACATATTTCATACAGTTTAAACTTTAAAAAATAGACTCGCATACATTAAAAAATTAATAATAATAAATCATTAAAATTACATAAAATTAAATACTTTAAAAAACATTTAACAATTTGACTGCCCACTGGTTTAGGGCTCCTCTGGGTGGGAACCGTTCAGTTTTTTTTTGGGATTTTGGCTTTTTTTTGACAAAATATGCAAAAGTATGTTGTTCCATAATTTCTTATGAAAAAAAAAATTGAAAAAAAAAAAAAATTTGCACGCCCTAAGGCGTGAAGGGCACCCAGATTGAAAATTTCATCCCAGGTGCCCTCCCGCCTTAGGGCGTGCAAATTAAGTTTTTTATGTATTTTAATTATTTATTATAATATAAACATTCAAAATCAACAATAGCGAACAAAATGAACATATTCATTATTCAGTAGAACAATTACAAAAAATAAAACATGAAAAGTAACGAAAATAATTAAGAAAATCGACTTTTGAAAATCGGGTAGGTAGGTACGCACGATACACTTGCGCGCGAGGCCACTGCGTAAACAACTTCTTTTCGCCGAAGCCGGCGGCGCACTGGCTCATAGAACTGGCAACGGCGCTAGCCCGCCTCAAGGCGAGAAGGGCGTCCCGCGCCCGCACCCCCTTCCCGCCCCAGGGCGAGAAGGGCAGTCAAGCTGTTAATGAAAAAAAAAGAAAATCACCGCTTTCCAGCGCTTATCTACCAGCGCTTATCGGCACCGATCCGCGCAGGTAATCTCTACATAAAGGAAGCGGGTTGAGTTGACGCTGGCTGGATGGCTCAGTAGCGTGCAAAATGTCGAGCTCATCAGACGAATTCAAGTCACTCTAACATAAAAAAAAAAGACTTTTGCCCAGCCATGAAATAACATAGGCCAACAAAAAAAAGTTAGTTGTTAGGTACCCTACGTTATTAGGTGACTTTATAACGTGAGGTAAGATAAAAGGTCCCACAAGGTGGACTGTCGCCACTAAACTGTCATAGGAATTTTGACGATAATAATTTTTTATACAAAAGTCATAGCTACTTGATATTTTTGTTGTGACAGCATTTAATTTTGCATCGCACCTTGCCCAAACCTTAAAACCTCTTGATGGGTTTCTTGGGCATGTGCTTTTTTAAGGGAACTTCGTCTCTTAAACTTAACCATACACTCATCGATAGATTTTCTAGATGAGATAGACGTCTGGTTTTGGAAAACTTAATTTAAAGTATCTATGACCGTCTCCAATTTTTACAACTTATCTAGGATTTTATGCTAATCAAATGGACAATAAACGCCGACATGGCTTCTTAATTTATACCTACGGCAGATAACAGACGTCACAACACTAAGATATTATTTAAATAACAATCAGCGTTGGTACTTGATAAAAAGCTAACATAGTTACGTTACTTTGTTTACAAACGGATTAAGGATTCAAAATAATTGTCTAGAAAACGAATTATTTTCACTACGACACTAAGGAGAGCTCTGGTGTATTCCAAGAATTTCATGGTGTTGTCAATTCTGACGATCCACTAAAACAAAAGGTGCGAATCAGCTTCTAGTTAGAAGTGATCTGATTAGTCATCCAAGTGCTACTTACGACAAGGATACTTCGACCAGTCCTGATGGGGCGATCCACTACCTAGACATCCACTACCCTCTACGGCAGGACGTTGAGCATATCCAGTGGACGTCGTCGATATGGATGTCCCATAGGACTACAAGTAGAGGGTTCAAGAACGGGAAGTCCAGCATCATTACTCCAGTCCGCATTCTGTACTTAATCTGTCACAGTACGATTTGGCAAGCTTTGTGTGGTAAGTCCCTAAAGAAAAATGTCGTCGTCAGACAGTTAAACTCCTCTAAATGGGGCTTATTGGCTTCCATTCAAAGATTCATTGGTATGTTTGTTTAGCACAAGTGGGGACGTATTAAACTATTTAAACTCTTAGTCAAATAAATTTGACTTCTTTTCTTTTTCAAATACTTCAGGTTTTGCCTCTCTATGTCTAACATATTTTGGTTGAATGTGTTGGGTTGGTAGTAACATGGCAACTGTAACATTAATTACCTACTTAATTTTTATTTTTACAATTTTTATTACACATTCTAATGGCACATCTTCAACGACCATCATACTGTGGCTGTGGCTTCCTGAAAGTCCAGTGATTTCCTAAAAAACAAGGGTTTCTTGAACATTGGATGACCCACTTGCCCATCTTCCTCCAACTAATGAAAAAAAATTTTCACCTGCAACAATAAGCTTTTTCAGCCTACGGGTGGTGGGACTGTATTCACTGCTTCCTATAAACAAAACAGACATGATGACGACCACTAACATAATGCATCAATAAAATAATTAATAAATGCATGCTAATGGTAGTTGGGAGATTTTTTGAAGTCTTTGGTAAAGAATTTTACATGTAGGTACCTACTGGAAATGGATTAATAGATATGTTCCTATCACCCTATCAACCTTTAACACACCCGTTGCCATCATTGTTGAAGACCAGAGCGATTTTTAACCATCCATTTCGCATCCGGGTCCTAGCATTGGCTGTACGGGCATGCCCAGTGGCAAGATATGATCTTTGGAATTGGCTCTTCTATGCCGCTCTTCGAAGAAGCAAATGATTTTGCTTCAAAAACTTTGTTAAAGGTGTTCCCCAACTTGGTGGTACTGGCGCTTAGCGATATGCTAAGCGATATTAGCGATATCAGCATCTCGGAGTCCATCTTCAGTTATATCTTCAAACAATACTCAGTACTGACCTGGTGTAAAGTTGTTTTAAGATTGACGCTGTAGATCGGGAAAGGTAATATTTATAATAGCTGTATATCGGGAAGAGATCATTACAATTGCGATAAAAGGTCAAGGAAAATCCACAACGTTTTTTTCAACCTATTTGTGTCGTTGTTATCGGGAGTGGTTGGAATGAATTGGCATATTTAATACTGTTACATTTTCAGTGTTCCCAGTCACCTTTTTAAGTCAGTTTTTTTAACTTATATGTCACTTATATGAAAGATTGTGAATTTTTTGATTAAATATTGGGACAATCATTGTGTGCTTTGTTTGTCTTTCTCCGCCCGTACTAAATGCTCAATGATCTTGTAAATGTACTCGTTTTGCCCGAGGGTCATAACGCTAGAATGTCGCATCCTTCGAACTGATATCACACTATCCTGAACAGAGATCTCTATTGTTTCCTCTCTTTGTTTATTAACTGTTGATAAAGGTTCAGCTACAACTTTCAGGTTTTCAGGTATACCGTGATTTGGTCAATCAAGATACCAATAGTGGGTTATTGGCCGTGACTCTCCTGTTGTGATGTCGATGATTTTCAGGTTTGATATTACGAAAGGAGATTCCATGATAAAATTAGTATTTAAGATACCTACGCTGGGACTTTTTCCAGTCATGATGTGTCTCTTGTATGGGTGACCAAACTAGCGCGGCATACTTGAGCTTAAGGTTCGAAATAAACAAAAAATACTCTAACAGGATCGAAAGTAAAGCTGCAACTTCATTGTGCGGGCAGAAAATCATCATTCCTATCCGGGGAAGAAAATGATCAGTTCCTGTTCGGTAACAGTCGCATGAGTCTGAAATTGACTAGTTTCGGTTGGCTCAACAGGCGTTGAAACTCGCATTTTCAATGCAGGTTATATAAAAAAATATTTTAATTTTTATAAAGCGTGAACTCAAACTCAATTGTTTCAGTCAACAGTGTCACTATTTATCTATACAAAATGTTTCAAATATCAAGCAAACAAGATATCATTTTTGATAACTCAAGAGATTAAAACTTACGTTCTAAGTTATAAAACTATGCAACTTAAATTAATTTAGTAAAAGGTGATTTGACAAAAAAACACGTGGTATCTTTCTGATGTAACGTATACGAAAATATTACAAAACTTTCCGTCACGCCGGGCGTGCCCGTTGCGATCAGACGGTGCATGCGTGTCCAGGCATCAATGCTACCAAGTGTACATAAATATCAAATATGGCATATCTATTTTAGTACCTGTACCTTATTCAAATTTCATTAAAAAAACTTACAAGTTATGTTCATATTTGTAAATTTTCGACTAATTAAAAAATTATTGGCACAGGAATGAAAATAAAAATAGATAACGTTAAAAACTTAACTAACTATGTTAACCAAAGAAGAATGTGCTCTTCAATTCCCCCTGTCCACCCTTTGGAACGCTTCTGTCAGCAATCTGCATGCGTCACCCGCTTAAAGCTTCAATTTAGTGTGTGTTGCTTCAAAACACTGAAAAACTTGGACATGGATTCCATATGACTGCTCAAGTTACCAAGATTCTCCAATATTTGTCGCTTTAAGTCAGGCATTGAGAGTTGTTTCACAGTTGCTTCGCTGTCTCGTTTTTAGAAGCTTCAGGCTCTGAATTTTCCACGAAATGGGGGCTCTGTCTCCATCATGGTTAAATAATGGAAAGACAGGCATTTCTGCATCATGACAGAACTCGACCTGTGGGCTAGGCTTGGTCAGTTTGTTAGGTTGCTACAACAGCTTCGTTTGTAAGAACACTTTTAAGTTGAATTTTACTTAAAAGTGTTCTAACAAACGAAGCAGTATTAAAAAATAAAAAATACAAAAACACATCTGAAACAGGCTTCGTCATAACTAAAAACTAAGATAAAATTATTCAGCAACATGCTTTGTCAATCCCGAAAAAATCCTAAAAAGATACAAAATTAAACCCTAGTCAAAAAACCCCGAAGTTCGCCCTGCTCAAAGGTTCCCATGACACTGGCCACATTGCCGCGCTGTAAGGCAAGCGAAATCCTTTGAACAAGGTACGTCCTAGAGCGTGGGTCGCCAGTGTTTTCGTGCAAATGCCTACCGATCTCGGCGACAAACTGCACGGCCTCCGCGCCCCAAATCCCCGTGGTCTCCACTGCCACTGGTACAGATAAATAAGAGGCCATTAACGCCGCATATTTGTCGTGCTTCAGTCTCGCCGAAGCTTTCGCCGCAGAGCCAGCCCGCTGCAATGACCCAGCCAAATGGGTAATGGGAACACTTTTTATTCATTGCTTGCTCAGAATGACGACTTCGGGATCCATTCTTGAGCATCCAGGCTCGGGTTTGGTGTTTTCTGGAACAGCAGCCTTCGCAGTTTTTTTTGCTGCCAGTTTCAGGAATCTGTCTAGAAGCTTAAAGTTTTACTAGATCTCTCAAGTACAACTTTAAGCTTCGTATTTTTTTCTATCAATTTATACGAGCAAAGCTTCGATACACTTTTTTGGTCTTCTATGTGCGATTTTCTGTTGGTTGTAGGCTTCGGTTGCGTATCTACGAGTAGAAATGAGTATGTCCGTGGTTGTGGAGTCTGCTGTGGAGTATGTTGTGGAGTTCGGGTGGTAATGGCTGGGTTGGTCACTGTACTTGCCACCACCTGTTTCTGATAGAGATTTGGTTACTAGAATAAAATGTGTCCCAAGTTGTATTAGCATGGGTGTACGTTTGTTTATTATTATGTGCAAATTGTTATGCGTTACATAATTAAAAGCAATTGTTATTTTTTTTCACCATACATGTAACCGAAATTTTAAACCTCTGCCATCTGAAAAGTTGGACTTTTTTTCTTGCAAAACAGGACAGGAATTAGAACTTTCCGTGCAAACATGGTGAATATTTATTGAGAAGCAAGTGTCTGGTTTATTTTCATCTTCCTCTGATGAGCTTTTTATCCAGTCTTTACTGAGACCGTTGTCCCAATCGCTATTACTCGGGCCTGTCTTTATCCAAGGTGTTTCATAATTATTATCGTATGACTGAAAACAAAGTTTTAAAAGTTAAATTCAGTACTACATGGCTAGTGTTGAATATGTACATTATTTTGCACTGATTAGAATCAAAGCTCTCACTTCTCCTAATAAGAGCGGAGGTATAAAGGCAATTTCTTCGATAGCGGTGTGAATGTAATTACAAATACTTAAATACGGTCCTACGGTGCGGACCGTATTGACTATTAACCGCTCCATGATAAAATAATTGAATAATAACTGAGGATCTATAACACTTCCTTTATTATGTGTAAAAAAAGGATAATTTTCAATAACGTGATTCAAAACCCGCAAAACCTATATTTGAAATTATTCACATATGTGACTGTTACGCGACATTACAGGCTAATCTAAAACCGACAATTATTTGATTCATTCACGAATCTTACTTAATGAGTCTTAGAAAGACGTTTGTATAGGAAGCTAGACTTGGAACTAAAAGGGACATACGATTTGTTAAGGCGCAAACTAGCATCGGATGTTTGTTATGTTGAACTTAACCCAGAAAAGAATTTCGAAATTCCATCCACAAAGGAAATTTCGGAGTTGTTCAACATTACCAAAAATGTTTGAATCTTGAATTATAATAAACACTTATGAAGATAGATAATAAAATTTAATTTTCCTTTCTATATTTTACGCCACGCAAAGCGGGCGGGAAACAGCTAGTCTTTAATAAATGTAAACTGAACTTACCGTTAATTTCACAAAAAAATATATAACGTGTTTAATAAATAGCACCATTTACAGAAAGATTCAAAAGTGAGGAAGGTTAGAATCCTAGCTTCTACTATGCCTTTGTAACATTTGTTCCAGTCTTGTGACTTCCTCTTTGTAGTAATTAATTTCTCTGGTCAGTTGTAGTTTTCCTTGGAGATTTGTTTTGGCATTTTGTTCAAGCTTAGCCACTAACAACTTCTTCTCAATGGCTAATAATTTATCTCGCAGCACCAGTAATTTTGGCTCGTGCATAATCCTGTAATACAAATGATTGTAGTTAGCTGTCATATACCTATAAATAAGTATGAAGAATTTTTAGGTTTACACTCACTTAGAATATTTGCTTTTCGAATAGAAATCTCATTCGATCAACCCCAACACTGATAGTTCAGACATAGCCCTAGGCACTTACACAAAAGACCTATCGAAAATACTAGATCACTACAGCGCTTTAAGAGAAAACCATTTAAATGTTTATCTGGTCCTGAGTAGTTTTTTAAAATCGTAAAATCGGCCAGAAAATGGCCGTTTTGAAATAAATTATGAACAGATTTTACGAGATTCAAATCCCAAAAATACAATTAGGAAAAAAATATAGAAAAATATGTTTATTTCCACACCTTAAAGAAAATTAGGTTACACAAGAGATATTAAATCAGTTAACATCTGTTACATTGTTTCCTTAAACCTTATTTAGCAGTTCACAAAAACTTTACATTATTGTTGGGGGCTGGTGCCTAAACTAGGTAATTAAACCTGTACTATAGGTCACCAGGCCTTTCCCTGGAATCTATACAACTGTCAAAAGGTAGGCATGGACTTAATATGTGTAGTATAAACATCTAGTGCAAAACAAACTAATAGCAAAAAAGACAATTGAAAAAGAAAGATATCTGCATGCATTTTGGTATGTGTCTACTTATGCTTGTGTGTGTATCATATAGATATGTGTATGCGTGTGTGTATATATGTGTGTGTATGTATGTGTAGAATTAAGGGGTGTTAAATATCGATAATTTATTATCGAAACAGTATTCAGTGAAGATTCTATGTTAATACAAAATGTCGTAAAATGTTAGTCACTACCTGGTGAATATAATACAAAAAAAAGAGCTCTACACCGATTTAAGTACTAAAGCAAAACTCGGTATAAGCTATGTAAGTGTTATATAAGTCCTCTGTAGACATGTGTCTAGAGAGAACGTATGCAATGTTTAGTTCCGGTAAAACGACCAAATGCAGTTCACGAAGGTTCCGAATATATTGTCACGAAATTAACACTGATAACACCAATTTACATAATGTTACTTGTAATGCGGCACAATATAAATTAAGTAGACAGTAGTCCACATGTTGCGTTCTGTGAAAATTATCATTGAGGTCTGATGCCTTCGTGGCTTCGACCATTTTTGTGACGTGCTTGTTGAAATTATGTTGGCTAAACACCGGCAACTGCTTCATCGACTGAGTTCGTTTCGCTCTCAGAGTCGCTTGCTATGACATGAAGTCGCCTACGTCTGCGCTTGAGCGGTGGCCTGATAACGTCATCGTCACTATTTTCTGTGTTGTCTTTTTCATTCAACGGATTTGTCGTCGAAGATTGATAAATGGTATCTTCAAAGATACTTGCTTCCAATAAATCGATATCCCGTAAATCTTCTTGCGAAATATTTACGTCATAAAAGTCAAAACTTAAGTCCGACAAAGCCATAATTTATTATTGTCACTGTCCAAACACAATGAACTGACACGCACGAAATAAAACTGACGCGTCCTACCCGTCCAAGCGTCGGCGACCGACTGAGGGGTGCGGGTCACCGGAGGTATGCCCTCACCGGCGCCTTTGTAACGGTTTTCAATTTTTTGACATTACAGCGCCACGTAGGTCACCGGTGACCTCAAAGTAGGGCTTCCAATCCCGCATGCCCTTGCGGGATCTCGGTATCGGCGGGACCAAGATTTTTTTCTGGTGCGGGATCCCGGTATAACGGGATCCCGCGTTTGTTGATAAAAAAAGGTTAAAAGTGAAACAAAGCATGGTAGGTGACCTAGTGAAACAAAGCATAGCATGAAATAGCATTTATTAAAAAAAGTACAAAAATGTTAAAAGTACTGCAATCACTTTGCGTTTTGGAAATGTTTTCGCAGAAAACACAACATCCCTAACGTTTCGTCACCAAACGTATCTTGTTGGCAAGATAACCGGCAGCAGAGAACGCTCGCTCTGCTTCTACGCTTGTAGGCACTATTGACTTAAGAGCGTTGTGAGCTAACGTTAAATATTTACCCATCGAGCCTCCTGATTCATTAAGAGTCATCTCTTTCTTTATGATGTTTTCGATTAGAGGTATTTGAGCTGGCGATGGACAAAAACTTGTCATGGCAGAATTTAAAGTCTGCTCTAGTTCCTCTTGCAATGTCAGAGCTTGAGTAGCCGTGTTATTTTGCGTGTTGGATGCATCAGCAGCTTGATATTGGACATTTTTTTCAGACAAAACAGAAAGAGGCGCATCAGCGTCATCGTCTTCGACGGGAGATAACGCATTAAATTTCAAATTCTGGATTAAGCCCTTTATTTCCCTCCAAATGACACTTTTTGCTGGCAAACCAAACGTTGCATTGGCTTCCGAAGCATGGTAGGCAATTGGATTTTGTAAGTAAATTAAAACTGCAGTCATATTTGTTCGTCTTTCTTCTATACGTCGTCTTAAAGAATCAGCTAACTCTCTGGCCAGCATTGAGTTACTATTTTCTTCCAATTTAGTTATCATAAACTTCAAAGAAGTTTCCGCGGTTAAAAGATTAGCATCTTGACGGCAAAGAATCTCTACAGTCAACTTTACTGGTTTAAGTATGCGTTCCAAGTCGGAAAGTGACTCCAGTTCATGTTCTGAGAAGCAGTAGTCATTATTTGTTCCAAGGCCAATGTCAATCAAAGTTTTAGCAACACATAATTTCAACCTATTAAAGGATTCAATCATATTACACAAACTGCTCCATCTAGTCTTGCAATCTCTTATCAATTCATTTTTTCTTCCGAATTCCTTCTGTACGTAATCCTGTAGACTGTCATTTTTGGTAGGTGAGCCTTTAAACAAAACGACGACTTTCCGTACCTTGTTGATTAATTCTTTGAAATTTGATGATAGTTCAACTTCTTCATTAGGAGAGGATAGTGAGGAGACTATAAAATCTTCATTTTGTTCGTTCTCCGAAATTAATTCCTCTTCATCTTCAACTGTCTCCTCGTCATCACAGATTTCGTTAGAATTTTTAGGCTTATTGTAAATAACATCTAATATACCCAACTGCAAGCAATGGGCGTAACAGAGTTGGTGAAAAGGTGTAATAAGTTTTCCAACCTTTACCATTACGGCCGCGCCGTCCGTTGTTACAGCAACGATATCTTTATCTAAATCGAGATCGTATTCATTAAGCTTCTTCTTTAAAATCTCAATATATATTACAGCTGGCATACTTCCATGAACTCTTACAAGTCCCAAATTCCAGAACATATTACGATCATTTGCGAAAGTGTGAATGTTAATGTTCATGTACCTGCGGTTGCCAGTAGATGTCCATTCGTCGAACGTTAGATAAAACCTGTAGTCATTTTCTTTTAATTCAGCTAAATCTCGTATAATTTTCATTTTAATTGTCATACCGTAGTTCATGATCATCATTCAAATAGTGGTTGAAGAATTAGGGAGTACATGTCCTCTAGTCTTAAAAAGTTCTCGTAAATCTTCTGATGTCACAAAAACACTTAAAGGAAGCCCATCTTTTGCTGCCATACGGGATACTCTTTCCTCCATCGAACAGCCTTTATTATCTTTAACTGAAAAGTGATCTGTTATCTTAGATTTTTTTGAACCTGATGGCAAATCTGCAGTCTTCTCAGTGGATGTGGATGGCGTCGTAGAAGCGCCGGTGTTAGTGTCACTTTGTTCACTCACACACAAATCTTGAATTCCATGTCTAGATTTCAAGTGCACGTGTAGTCCTTTCGTGGATCTTGCAGTAGTCTTCAGAATTGCTTTGCATAACAAACACTTTGCAGTTAGATTGTCCTCCGACTTATGAAAATACTTCCAGATTTTGTTAGAAGAAGGAAATTGTTTATACCCTACTGTATTTGAATTAGACATGTTCAAAGCGTTATTTAGTTGTATTAAAGTTTATTTACTTCAATTCAATTTAACAAACTAACATTAAATAAGAAATCAATTAAGATAAGTTCTCTTAACAAAAACAATCGAACGATTAACCAGGCGGGCGACCACGCGCAACGCATCTTAGCTGTCAGTTTTCACGCATGCGTAGTCCGTGTGCGTTGCGCGCGCCGCGCCGCCGCCGGCCGCCGTCGTCTCGCTCGTCAGTGTCCGAGCGACAGCGCTCGCAAAAGCATGTGTCCCCGTTATACTTTTCAATCCCGCAAATCCCGCGGATCCCGCATGTCTAATCCCGCAGTAAGCGGGAGTGAAAAATCGTGCGGGATCTCGGTATTTCGAGATCTCGGTATACCGAGATTGGAAGCCCTAGTTTCCTGGTTGCAAATAAAGAATTGCACTGTAGGTATAGCCAGGAGAAAGTCACGCATAACCATTTAAGTACGATCAATACTCTTAGGTTTACAAATTCGAGGCAGTACAAAGGAGGACCGGCAAAAATTTATGGAGTCTGGTCCTGAAACCAATAACGTCGCCGTAGGTGTTATTAGAAAGGTACATTGATGTACTTTAATAGTTACTGTGACAGCTCAGCTCAAATAACTGTGTGAAAAAAGTTATGACTATTTTATAATAATAATAATAATAATAGGTTTTTATTTTCTCAACAAAGGTACAATTTTTACTTACAGCTACTTATTGCATACGGTTCACATAAACCTTTGTGAGAGCTGGAGTCTTTACTAGGTTTCAGACAAAAACCTGTGTTACAGATCACCAGGCTCCCAACCACCTCGGATAGTTTTTTCCATACATGATCTCTGATCTGATTCAGCTCTATTTCTGGTTCATCCAAGGTTCGTCTTGGTATGTCATTCTCTCTCGATTTCTTCACTTTACAACAGACATTGATCAGGATAGATAAGAATCCAAACTTGATGATAACAATTAGTATTGACACACATATGGCTATCAGCACAAAGTTGATTATATAACTTTCAATTGATGTATATTTTGACTCAATCCAATTCAGAAGTCCCCCGGTTTTTACACTGTTCTTGGATGTCGACTCAGATGATTTAATGAAGTCATGATTACCCTTCACTATCATGATGCGATGATCAAAAGATGGATAAAGGGATTCTTGATTTATTAATTCATTCAATCGTGATTCTAAATGTCCAATAGGACTTATCACACTATGATTGTACAATATTATTCCATTACCCAGATCATGAATAAGTGGCTCCGATGATACCCTTCTAGTTTGTGGAACTTTGATGCTTACATCTTTTCCCATTGTTTTCCCTTTAAGCCAACACATCCTTTTGGTACAAAAGACATTGTAGATATCTATGTCTATATATCTAACTTTCCCTTTGTATATTGTGTAATTGCGGGAAATGAAATAGCAGAGGCCCTCTCCAGGGAACATAGGGTGAAGATATCCCAGGTCTCTTCTGGTAACATTTTCACCATATTGTATCTTGTTGATGGTCTCGATACAATGATCAGTATATAAGATCTGAAGAACATCCATTTCTGTGTTCATGAATTGTCTGACGGAGGTATGGATGTTGATGTTTCTCTTCCCATCACAGAGAGGCAGGGCCGAATCAAGGAGATCTGAATTGAAGATGAAATTGTTGTTGGTTAAATAAAACCGTCCTCCGCAAAATGAATACCCTTTAAATAACCCATCGAGCCTGGTTAATGGAATGTAGTTACTAGATATATAATTGTTAGGGCTTAACACATTCAACATATCACCACATATTCTGACTGGTCCTTGTATGAGATCATGACAGGAAATGTTTCTTTCATCAATGTCTACCCAAACCACGTTGTCATAATACGTTGTACATCTATAGATCTGGTATAGATCTGGTGTATATACTTAAATATTACATTTGTGTCACATTTATTTTCAATAATATAGGAGAAAAAATACATAAATATTTATAACAATTTTGTACCTATGACTTATTTTTTTATTAATATATACTTATATATTATATATACATATATATATATATATATACAGAGTCAAGTGTATATTTGTGTGCTTATGCGAGTGTGTATGTGTGTGTGTGAGGGTGAGGGTGTGTCAGGTTTGAAATTGGAGCTTTATGAGCTTATGACACTTTCCGCTTTATCATAATCTTGTTCAAGGAGCCAATTGGTAACAATAAATTTGCATTCTGTTTTGAACTTTGGATAAATGTTTAGTATTTTGTTTAATTTATTGTAAACAAAACCACCAAGATAGCAGAAACTCCCGCGTGCGAGTTGAGTGGAAAAGGAACTAGAGGGACAGACATTGTATTTTCGGCGTTTGTCAGCAAGTTTGTGTGGGTCATATGGAGTGAGGGAATGAGTTTTCATTACTATACTTAAAATGAATTGTTGTCGAACTGTAAGTACTTTACAAGTGGAATAGAGGTCAGTAGTCGGATATCGGAATGGGAGGCGGAAACCTACTTTCAGCACTGCGCGCTGCGCCCGTTCTAATTTTAAAAGTGCGGTTTTTAAATACCTACTTTTCGCAAACAACATCTTGACACCTTCTTCATTCCGTGATGTTGTAGTGCAAGTTTTAACTTATCCGGGAGGATTTGGGATGGGGATCGCGTTACTATATTCAGCTGAGCGCCCACTGGTCCCCACCGGACGCATCGCACGCACGACACGCAATGGTAGCAAGCAAATTCGTTTCGTGCCGTGTTTGCGGTGCGATCGGTGCGGGCCAATTGACGCTCAGCTTTAGACATACCTATAATAATATAAAATAAAACAAACACATAATAACAATAGTGTATTGCAATAATTATATTATTCATCTATTATTACAGGGGGACTGAACGGCCGGTGTCTTCCGTATCCTAAGTACCACACGACTGATAAAACATGTGCACAGTTGCCAATGGGCTATGTACGACATTTTAAAAATATTTTTAATTTCGTTTAATTTTTTATTTAACATAAAGGAATAAGGTCCCGTTTCCTAAAAAAAAAATATATAAAAAATCTATCTTTTGAAACAAAAATATAATACTTAAAAGTTTCTCAGTAGGGTAAACTAATCATAAATACGGCATTATACAATCGTGTCTTTGCCAAGCTGTCATGTCAATAAAAAAAAAAAACCTATTTCATTTTGTATTTGGTTGTTTATTTTTGAGTTTTATTTTTGCTTTTGGTAAATTTTTTCTGAAGTCTTTTACTGCTACCGCATACCGGATTACGATTTAACTTTGCACGGACTTGTAGTGCTAGATTTTGACTGATTTTCTCACGACTACACCTTATTCATACCGGACTCCGAGAACTGCTTCAACGATAGTGATTAATACTCTTCGGATTTGTGGAATAACACTAATAACGACAGCGCAGCAGGCTTTGCTACTCAACATGGCATCTGACGAGTTACAGCGGTGGAGAGAACCAAAAAATGTTTTATACCTCTTTGTTCAAACACTGACATATAACTCACCAGATTTGACGTTTGTTACCATTCCAAAGAAATTGAAAGAAAGTTTGTGTAAAATGGTTGACAGGAATTGTCCCAAACGTCCACTTTTTTGCTGTGAGGATCATTTAAACGTAGGTAAGTACATTGAAACGTATCTCTAGTTAGTCTGTGATTGAAACTTAAATGTTGAACTTAAACTCAAAAACGCAACGGTATAGGTTATATGTCAACCAACTGTCAATCGTTTTTTTTTTACTTTGGCAAAGGAGTTAATCTGTAGAATGCTGTAATAAGCAACAAATCGTAACCAAAATTTTAAAAATTAATTATTTTTATATCTATGATCAAAATTATTTGATATATTTTTTATTTGAATATGGGACCTTAAACCTGCTTAAAATAAAAAAATCAAATTATTTTAAAAATCTTGCACATAGCCCATTGTGCGTCGCCCAGATAAGCAGCTGCAATAATAGTGGCATATTTTGGCGATGCCTTCTTGCCCTCTGTCGACTAAAATATAACAATAGTAGGTTCGAGCTCTAACATGTCTCGACTGGATTTTTATTCTTAATAACCATACATTCGTTGGCATATTATAAATATCTATATCGGTTAGATAATTATCTCGATATACTTCGATAAAGTACACTCCGTTATTTATGTGTTCCGCGCAGTAGGATTTAGCAAGTTTCAATTGATATGATCCTAATTCAAGCATTGCTATGTCTGTCTCCGTAAGATGAGGGAATTCCTGTAGTTGTGGATCATTCGCGTCTAATCTAACAAAAGCAATTCTTTGTCTATTTAGTTGTCTATCATTCACATACTCAAAGAGGTGATTTGGCATGTGCATCCGTTGACTTATATTATTTAATATTTCTGCTGCATTTACATTGTCGACAATGGGGACGTGGAAAGCATTTATTAAAGCACAAGCAATTCTAAAGTCAGGGAATAAGTTGCGTAACGTAGTGTTAAAATAACCTTGACGTAGTAGCTTATAGTCGCGTTTAATTCTCCCGTTAACAACTTCCACTACCCAACGACATATAGTGACCAGCCTGGATTTGTTTGCCTGCTCGGTTGTGAGTTGTGTTTCATGTCTTAGTTTGGTGGGCGGCATTTGTACCACAAATCCACATGATTCAATATCGGCTACAGAGTCACGGAAACCTCGGTCAAGTATTACAACATCGTTTTGTTCAAAAAACCAGTTAAATGCGCTGTCTTCATTATTGAGGATAAGTGACATAATAGTTACATCTGATGTGGTAGCGGCGTAAGGCCCCAAAACCTCGATGATGTAGCCGTCACCACAGACAATTAAAAAAGGCTTTAAAAGATTTTGGAACTTGTGTAAACTACTTATATATGATAGGCGTTGGAACAAGAAATTGGAACTCTTCTGAATTTATGCCTAGGTACCATCACAGATAATAATGGCAATTGTATTATCATCATTGCCAAATAGTGCCTTCGGTATCGTAAGATTTCTTTCTAAGACTGCGTTTCGATTAATATGGTCAAAACCTAGGTGTCGTGGAACAAATTCATTTTGAAGGCATGTTCTTACTTTAGCTATTATTCTACGGACACTTCGTTCAGACATGTGAAATTGACTTGCTAGACTTAAATTGCTTTCACCCGTTCGTAGTTTCATTAAATAGATTCCAAGTACTACTCGTGGACTTCTACACGCGTCATTTAAACCAGGCGTTTCTCGGAGAATCAATTCAAATTGTTCATTAGTACGGCCAGTCCAGAAACGCATATTATCATCATTTATAGCTCCTGCTACATCGAAGTTTAATACTGTACTGCTCTGGACAGCTCTTACCAACATGTCACAAATGTCGGTGAACTAGGCACTAGTGAAATCATATAGCTGGTCACAAAAATCTGGTAAATCATCCCAAACATTTGCATTCAGATGTTCTTGACAAACACGAGCAGATTCAGGTATATACAATTTATGATTTTGCAGTAAATATACATTTATAACTTCCGGTATACGGCAACGACTTTGACTTTCGCAGTTGTTAAAAACACAATGAGTAGCTGTGTTTGGCGTTCGTCTGTAATCTGGTAATTAAAAATAAATTACTCTTGGTGAAAGTTTACTTTTTGAATTTTTTTAATTAAAAAAACTACTTCTTGCTGCCCATGGAGCCTAACCACCAGCTCGGAAATCCGTCATATATTTGTGATCGTTTTGAAACGCAATGAGTTTTCAAGCCTTTCTTGTTGAAATGTGCCATGTGACCTTGTGACAAATTCTTCAAACTTCGTATTTATTAAAGCAAGGCCTTTAAGACTTTTTTGCTGATTTTCAAACATCAATTTTTGGTTTTCCTGAACTGCTGATAACATTTCCATAATAAATCCAATTTGATGAGGAACCCCTATAGATTCGGTAACTGTGGCATCGAGATCTAATACTTGAGGATCAAAATGTTCCAGATTCGGCATAATCAAATCCTTATCAGGCTGTGACATATTAACATTTTGAACATCGGGAACTAACTCAGAGCTGCAAGTGTTTTCCTGAAAAATAAATGGTATAAAAGATTAATCAACAACAATCATAACTCACATTTCAAAAATCTTCTTAATGAAGATAATTTGTATAAAAAGGTTTAAAAAATATGTTGAAGTAGATACTTAAATGAACCCAATATAACTGTGAACTAACCTGTGACGTATTTTGTATCAAAATGTGGCCTGCATCTATGGGTACATTAGATTCAGCCGTCAAAGTGGAGGGTGGATCTTCAGCTACAATGACCGAATATGCGTCTTCATCTTCAACCACCGCAGGAGATACTTCTTCGGCCACTTCACTTTGCTAAAAAGTAAGTACATAACCCAGGAATATAATAAACATACATGTACAATAATTATACTAAACTATTTATATGAAAACAGTAGGTACCCTAACGAATATAATCTCAACGCTAATTACAGTAAATTATTTGTACGTACATCGTTCAAGTCAACAAAATTTTTGGAGTAATTTTAAGGATCTAAGCATACAATACAATAGATAGTAGAGAGAGTCAAGAAAGCGTTTTGATTTGTACCTACTATGTAGTGATTAGAAAAATAGTGTAAATAGTGTGAAATCATAACAGAAATACTTACATGTAAACAGTACTTACTGTTTACATAATAATATATTGCTCTTAGTAGGAGGTAGGTACTGTGTTGATTAGATAGGTCCCTACATATTAAGTTAAAAAAGTAGCCTACTTATGTAGGTACTACTACTTAGGTAGCCTATTTTTGTTTCATTATTTTTCTAATCACTACATAGCATGTACAAATCAAGATGCTTTCTTGACTCTCTCTATAAATATTTATTAAGTAAGTTAAAAAAAAAAAACTTACCCGTATACATTCCTTCGCAAGATTATTTAAGTTGAATGGAACTAAACACTTTCTTGCTCGTGGCTCGTTTTCCTTATCATCTGTTACTGTGGTATCAGACATCATAGCGATCTCTTGCTCCGCGGTTTGATAATCTAATAAATTATCTCTAACCACTAGGCAAGACATAAGTTTCCAGTCTAGTTGAGGTGTCGAATTTTCATTTTTTTTTTAACATAATTTCATTTTTCTTTGGCCAATATAAATAGCCATCACTTTCCCATAATAAAGGAACTGTGGTGATTAATCGTCTTCCACGTTCAATGGTTTCAATGATTTTAAATGGAATTTTTCTTGAAAACCTAAAACAGAAGTAGGTAGGTTTGTTTATTAAAATTTCTTTAATTTATTGTAGTTTATTAGATAAGTACCTATACCTATTTGTGACTTCAAACAACTACTCACTGCGGCTATGCAAAACAAAATGCGCCGCTTGCCAAGGTCACGCTTCGACTAGTTGATAGAGACGACCGAGACAGCGACGATGTGTGAGTGAGAGCAAAATCTCACATAAACTACACTGTTTGTTTTATTTTCGCCCTCTACAGTAGCTAGGTAACTATGTACAAGTTGCTAGATAAATAGGCACGTAGGTAGTTTAAAAAAATGCATTTCTAACTATTATTACAGAAATCACATTCATCGTCTGGGTAATGATCGTAAATGGCAAACAAAGCGCAACTCGGACACCAGAAAAAATCAAAATTTATCATGTATTGAACAGTTTCCTTAGTTAGCCTAAAATGTGCAGGGTTTTCGGCACTATTGGTATAAAATCTGCAACCAAAACACCGAGCGCGTACAAAATGTGTAGATTTCCATGGTCATTTTAAATACGTATCAATGTAATGAAATCTAATTTATTTAAAAACTTATCAATATCCATTGTATCACGATTGATTTCTTTACTCATTGCTCAACCAGTAACTGTATAGAAAGATTGATAAGGTTTTAGGCTCTTGTTAATAACTAAACTGAACCCTAAACTCGTTTCTATGGCGGAATGTTTATGCAATTCCAAATATGACATAAATTGACACGTCGCGTCGTGTAGAAGTTATCAAGGAGTCTCGTTTTGCACTTTGAATCGTAACTGTTTGCACTTTCTTTAAAAATACTAAATATTATATCATTTATTTTCAGAATCTCACTGGCGCATTTATTATTTACTTAAAACTAGCACGTAAAACTCGATAAAATTTATTTCCCATCAGATCAACAGCCCTTGATCTTGAGTTTCGAAGTAAACACACAACAGAATAAATAAAATGGCTGAGACAAACATCCAACAATAAATTTGACAGTCAGTTTCTTCCTGACAGCATTTAATTAATTTAATAAAGGTACTAATAGTATAAAAGATTTTATCCAGTCATTTTTACTACCAAGTTTCGTACAGTTACTCAATTGAATGTCGTGAAGCAGCGGTGAAAACCGCTACAACGCGACAAAAGTGCACTACACGACTTATTCACGACTTCTTCACGACCACTTCGCGACAAAAAGTGCCCTACACGACTTCTTTACGACCAAAAAGTAAGTTATGCGACGGCTACAGGACTTGTATACGTCACTGAGTCGTGTAAAATGGGCCTTTTCTTGGTGATGTCGACGTTTTAGCGACGTTGCGGCGACCAGCTTATACAATCAAAAGTTAGAGTTGGCACGTTGCGGCGACCAGTCAAATGTTTGTTGGGTGTTACTTTCTTTATTCATAGGTCTTCGGCAGGCCGGGCAAGTTGGGGTCCTGTCCGGAATCAGCAACCAACTTTTTGCGGCAGCTTTTGAGCTCTCCTCATTGCTTATCCCGGAGGCAAATTTCCACAAAGAGTACCTGTTGAACACTAAATCCAAGTACGGATTCATTTTAACAAACCAATAAAATAACAATTAACAAAAGCAAACAATAACAGATTACAAATAGAAATAACAAAAACTACATCTACTATCTAATAAAAAAATGATTTAATGAAAAACAAACCCACCTAATAAAATCTAAAAAAGTACTAATTGAACTTAAAACTACAAAAAAATTCAATATTTTTTAATTAACTTCAGAAATTAGGTTTCGCTTAGAGGAATAAAATAGATAGACAACGTAAAGTGAGATCATTATTTAATGTTATCTTACAAATACCTTATCAGTGAAATTATTGTCTAGGGTTGTAAAAACAGTCCGGCACTTTCAGAGATGAACCCGGTTTCGCCTTCATTGGATTAATTAATAAAAGTTTAAATTTTGTTAAAAGGAGTTTAAAATTATATACTTACGTTATTTTCCATTTTGTTTTTTGAACCAAAAGCAGATTGTAAAATACCACTAGTGAAAAACGCGTTTACAAGTATACTGAATGTTCGAATTTAACACCAAACTTTTTAATTGGTGTCAGTCTATAGTATTGTTCTCTCCTATTGTTATACGAGTATAGTACAGACATTTTACATGTGAATTTGTTGTAATTCATAACCAGCTGTGGGTTTATCATTTAATAGTTTCATACGTCATCTAAGGATGATTTGTGGTCATATAAAATCGTAATAGACCGTTGAAGTTGCAATTTTTGAGACCAAGCTACACAATATTTGCAAAAGTTCCAGTGTTTGAATTAGGAAGTAAAATAACAACAACGTTATACAAATATTTAATGAGTCCCGTTACACCAACTATCTTTTCTTGTAATTTACGCTCATGTTCTGCGATCTGTCTATCAACCGCAATGATCCTTTCTGGAAAAAATAGCATATCTTGTTGTTTTTCGAGCTCAGCTTTGAATTGTTTAATGCAACAATATGGCTGCGAATCAGGTCCCTTTGGAACAGTACCTGATCAGGTGACTGCTTTGTATAGGCAAGTTCATGAGTTGCGCCATTATTCGTTTCAAGTCATCGATTCTCGGTGGATTTTGATTTCTTTTTTCATAAGAGATGTTATTTGATCGATATTTTGTTTAAAAAAAAAACTTTTATAAATGCACAGTCGTGCCACAATCTACAAACTGAGTAAAAAAGAAATTAAATAATAAAAAAGCTTACATGTTGTGACATTTTGATTCCTGGAAGGTGTCACTTTAATATTTTTTAATTAGCTTCAGAAATTAGGTTTCGCTTAGAGGAATAAAATAGATAGACAACGTAAAGTAAGTTCATTATTTAATGTTATCTTACAAATACCTTATCAGTGAAATTATTGTCTAGGGTTGTAAAAATAGTCCGGCACTTTCAGAGATGAACCCGGTTTCGCCTTCATTGGATTAATTTTAATGTTTTCAACATCTTGATCGCTTTGTTTATTTTCTCCTCCCTACCTCCTGAATTGATCAAAAAAAGATTTAATAAAAAAATTGGATTCTCGTTTTCTATACGTGATTGAAATATATTATTATTTTTCTAGTATTAGATGCATGATCATCTACAAAATACGCTATGAATTTTTCCAGGGAAATTTTGAGTGTTGCCTAGTTATATTGAAACATATGCGTAAACTGTTCGCAATGTAGTTCGTTAAAGTTAAACGCAAGAAATGCCAAGACATGAAAAATAAGTATGCTATGGTTGCGCAAAGATCGTTTAAATTGGTTTGGCGTTGACATGCTCATTGTTACACTAGTTTCTTCTTTTAAATCATTAGCAACATGATTCAGAAATCGGATCTTCCATGACGAAGCTTTTCAAAGGCAAACCATTTAAATATAACAATGTCATGACTATAATACAATTTACTAAATCACAATATAGAAAGTTTCACATATAGCAACAAAAAAAATGAGTGCACATTATCTAATGCTTACTAGTTAAACTTGAGATCTTTGTCCTTCAAGGCGAGAATGTTTCTTCGGTATTGACGAATAATGGCATGCAGATATCGTCCTGGACATCTAGCGGCAAATCGGTTTCTGCTACTACGTTGCAGAGCGTCTGACGTAGATTCGAAAAAATTCTTCTGTCGGAGGCAGACGAGGATTCCCACATCGATGTAATGTCAGCATTAATTCCTTCTATTAAGCATCTAAGCTTCAACGCAGATCTCAGGGAAAGTTTGATTCTAGATTCACGTCGCGAATCGGCTGGTGTAGCTTCTGAGAGTCTATTTTCGTTGGAAAGTGGCCCGGCCACTTTGTTGGGCGAATGACCTTTCGAGGTGGAGGAAGTTGTGAGGCCATAGCGGTCGATGTCGGTATCTTTCGGGTTGGTGCCATCTCTATCCACTAAATCACTTAAGTAGACGTGGGGAGCGGGTTCTATGCTTAGGAAATGCTTGAACAACACCTTGAAACAAAAAACAGTTATTAAGATTACGTCCAAGAAAATGATGACACTATCTTATAAATTAAAAGTTATTTTGTTTCCTCATTGGTCTAAATTAAGGCGCGCAGTTTAAATTTCTAATATTTATGATATATCGTCATTGAAACTCACATGAGAAGTCGAAGACAGCTTTTTTGAGCGCCGTGATGTTTCTAAGACTCTCTGAGTACCTGTGAGCTATTCTGTAGTCTTGAGTTTATATAGGTCTTACGCCGGGCACTAAGTGTCAATTATCACTCAAAATTGATGTGTTGCTGTCACATGAGGGACTGGCGGTCTCTGATGGTGTTGAAAACCGTTCATCAAAGTTGAGTGTCTTTGATGCATTAGAGCTAGCAAAATCTTAGGTTGCATACTTGGTCTTATTTCTTTAAGTCTGAGCATTTGCCTACTAATGGATTGCAAAACTTTGCGGGGTCCCGGAGCTACGATTAGACGCACCCCAGACGCACCCGCGCTTTTTTAGTTCATAAATCGGCGCTGAAGCTGGTCTTACGCGGTACATATCAGCAGAAACTGCTATAGGACTTAATTTTATGATTATGATTATGCGCGCCGAAACTGTTGATGTGGCTCATGAGCTGTATTACTCACAACTATGTATGTCTCCACTGTTGTCGAACATTAGCACCACAGGGCTTCCGTCATTACAGCGTCCTTCGTGGGTAACTTAACCATCTTCGGTTTGATGGTCATTAGATAAAAAGATGCTGCCTTAGAAGCTCCGTCAGATGTCAGTTCCAACAATCTTCCATCTCCAAAATATTAATGACCTATTTATGCTGACTGATATAATTGAAAGAGTTGTATCCAGCTTACACAAACAGCTACTGAAACCAATGTTTGTTGATGGTATGGTCAGTAAAAGACTTGAATAAATACTTGAAAATATTGAATAGCTAACGAACTATTGAGTCACGAACACAGTAAATGCTAACGAACACAGTAAATGTATGTGCATGGAAAAAATTGTAGTTACCATATATTCGTATCAAATAATTTTTGCACGTTAAGATGTCGCTGTCGATTTGGTTGATTTCGTTTCTTCTACTCGGGGAATCCGGTTGCTGGAGCAGCCTGTGCTTATTTTGGCTCAATACGAAGATTCTGTCACGGAGCATTTCTATCTGACGGCGCTGAGCTCCAGTGAGCTACCGAGCCTTTTCTTTTCTTTCAAATTTACGGTTCTTAGAAAAAAAAAATATTAGTCTTGAGTTGCGAATCTAGAAATGGAAAATTATATTTTTATTAAAGTTTTTCGCGGGAAAACTTAAACTCAAATAATTCATAACAAAAGCACTCCCACAAAACATTCTTACTAAGCAACTGTTTAGTGTTTAATTATACTTACCGACACAGAGAAAAAGTTAATTATCATTACATATTCTGTTAGTTGTTTTTTTTAAAACATGAATCTGGATGAAATTTGGCATAGAAATAGATATTGTGTAAAATAAAACATAGAATACTTTTCATGTAGAAAAAATGTTTTTTTTTTAAATTAAATTTATTAAATTAATTTTTATGTGTTCCTCGCTACATAATATGCATATAATTCAAATCCATATAATTCAATCTTCATTTTATTAAACGGATTTGATACTACATACAAGAAGTTCGATGAGAAAATATACATATAAATACATAGTACAATACACTAGCTGCAATCCTGTTACTTTTGTATTATCCCAAAATTCATTGAGATTGCGATGCCCTGAGCGTGAAACGCCCTAGTTTTCGCGGCTAACTACCGTTCCTTATCTTCATAACTATGTGAAAAAAAAATCATTTTTTTAAGTTTATTCAAATTACAAACGCTTTGACAATACAACACATAAATTACTAATTAATATAATTAATATGTTGTGTCCTTCGCAAGGGAAGCAGGGAAGCAAAGGAAACACGTCGTTCAGCCAGGGCGTATATTTCGGACTGACGCGAACAGTTTTCATACAACCCACAATACAAAAAGATACTTAAATCTACCTTACACTACAATGGACTGTGACCGATGTCGGATCAGACCACATTGAAGGGCCATCCCTCGAAGTAAAGTCAATAAGTGATGGTGATGAGATCGTTTTCCAACATAAACCCACCACATCACTACTGTGTGAAATAAGGAAACATTGCACGACTGGTGGCAGTAAGCGAGTAACGCTCTATTTCCCAAATGGTCATGATGCCAATTTCTCACAAGTGTTCGGATACCAAGACGGGACAAGCTTGCTGCATAAGATGAGGTACGAGGGAACGCAACCTTTGGCGGACATGGTTGTTAGCGATGAAGTTGATAGAAACAACTACTGCTGCAACTTATGCAGCTGCAGCTTCAACATAGTCGAGAAAATCCACATACACGACTGTGACATCGAAAACAACCTTAGATTGGCCAATGCATTGCGCTTCCTCGGATTGGAGGTGGTAATGGTGAAAACATCAATCGAGCAACTGAGTGTGCAAACGGACCTCGACAATGTCAACAGCCACAATGAAAAATGAAACAAATTGTGTCGATGGAACGAGATGGCGTACTCGACCAGTGGATAAAGAACGAGTACCACCACGGTATAGTAAACAACTGGAATGTGACAGACTGCGCCACGAAGCTAAGACAAAGATTGAGTAAGCTATTCGGTAGCAGTAGTGACCCACATGACTCAGTAATAGAAAATGGCGACGTTGAGCTGACTAGCCCAGACTGTGTTGGTGTAGGAGAAATAAGGTTTGGACTAGTCAACAGAGGCAATGTGGGTGTTTGTGACGGAGTCGTCTCAACAAATTACCACAACACGAACGGTAAAGACATCCACATTATGCAACGGGGGCACCAAGTGGCTCTGAAACCGACATACCAGGACAAGACAGAAGATGTCGCAATCTTCAAAAAACTAAGGAACTACAAAAAACCGGAGCACGGAAAAGTCTACATTGCGATGGGCTACCAGGAATCAGACAAACCAAATTTGTATCCAATGTTGTGTGCGTACTCATCAGGCAGCACTGACAGGGCATTATTCTTACCATGCAATCTTGTTGATGGCAAATGGGAGGTGGTAGAAGGATACTCTTGGTACGGATTGTCAGGGTCCCCTATATTCGACTTGGATGGAGAGCAGGTTGGTATGTTTGGCCGTGGCTTCGTGCTGAACAATATGCAGGACGCGAAACCGGGAGTGGTAATGAGCGCGAGTACACTACCAGCTCAAAAGAGCGTTCAAGAAAAAGTATTCGCGAAAGCTGCGATAATCATCCCATCCTCGTCGCATTCTACATCATCGTAGCTCCTCGCAACGAATTCACTGAGTTTATCCATTTTGATTGTGTTAAAGATTCACTCGTTCAAACACACGTTTTTTCTCGTATATTCAGTTGTCGCTCGCAAAGAACACACGTTATCACTTATATAGCTTATTTCCATTGTTGTAGGGCAATTTTCGGCTGCACCTACAAGACCTATCTCTTTGTTTTGAAAGACCTAGGTGCGCACAAAAGAGCAAACACCACACCTAGGCCACTATAAACCAGCCGAAGGACATGAAGAGTTTCAGCTTTGACGCACTACGCCTTATTCCGACCTCCAAGACACTTAGACCGTAACAAACATCCCTACCTTGAGACAAGTAGGGTGCGCTGCCGTCACCGGCAGCCCATCCGTATTAACCAGATGTTGCCGCTCTAAGAGCTCCAGTGAACTGCGGATCTAGTCCGGGCAATCTGCCATAGCACTAACAGGGAACTGAATACCCAATCACGTCGGTGCCCATACACCACTCATACGCCTAGTTTTGACTCTTTATAAAGTAGAGTCAGTCGTTAGATTTTACGACCTTAACTTATACTAAAGTTTTTATGCATCGAATAAATTCGACCCCGGTCTGTACCGAGTATTTTTTGTTTCGTCAACTTCTGTGGGTGCATCTTCTGCGACCAACTGCTCCAGCTCTGCTTCGACCTGTTTATCGATTTCTGTCTGGTCTTTTGTCCTGTGCTCGGCTACAAGTCTCACAGCTTCAGCCAGGTCTCGGGCTATCATTTCATTTGTTGCCTCTGCTGCCATATCGTACCCTGCAGCCTCAAAGTCTTCTCGTAAGTCAGTTTCAAAGCTGGCTCGTAACTCTGGCTCCACCACATCGAAATCGTCCTCTTTATTTTCTGGTTCTTTCGGCGCAAAGTTCTCACCTATGGCGCTTCTTATGCTTGCAACTGCGGCCTTCAATGCCTTGCACTCCGACACATTGAACTTTGTGCTCTTCATGGTCCCTACTGGTAGTTGGGCTATCGCTTCTACAAACTGTTCTTTTGTTGTGGTGTGAGCGCATATTAAATTGCGTTTGCTGTTCTTTTCCAGGTACTTGTTTATTAGTGCTAGAACGACCCCGAGGCTAGCCGCAGCCGTCACGCCCATTCCTAATGCGCTAAAGTGCGCTTCTTCGTATTCGGGGGACGGCCTCGACGGTCTTGCACGAAATTGTTTCTCGTGCTGCTCTGGGTCGAGTATTGCCATTGAGGCTAATCCCCAACCAGTTAATTCTTTGTTTTTTGTGATTGCTTCACTTACGGTTCTCACGTACCTCAGTGACATCACGAACTCAAGTCTCCTGTCGCGCTCCTTGTGTACGCTGACATAGGGGTCATATTTCGTCTCTTCATTGACCTTTTTGAAGCAGTCGGTGTTGTACCTCATCAATAAGTTTGACCACCTATCCATGTTCCATTCTGGCGTTTTGTATGGCCTGAGCTCAATAGGTGTCGTTGACATGACGTTTACCGCCTCGTCGTTGTACTGATTTATGATGGTTACTGCGTTTGTTGCTGCCTCATCACCGCACGTGACGGATCCGTACCTGTGGTCTGCACTCAAATTAATGAGAACAGCCTCTGGATACATCGACTGCTTAGTCAATTCTGAGTCGGTCATTTTAACGTAAACTCCGTCGCATGTTCTCCCGGTTCTCCCCATCCTCTGTTGTACTGATGACGCAGTGGCTGATGTTATCACTGCTTCGTATGAGTAGACTTTGTGCCTCAGCGACAATGTCCTCTCTATGGTGTTTTGGCGCTGATAATCAACTACAAGCATGCAGTTGGGCACCGTTACGCTGCTCTCTATCACATCTGTAGCCACGATCATGCATCTCTCTGGTAAGCCAGTAATGTCTATTCTGTTCATTGAGTTGAACACAACAGTGTGGGGTGCGTTGCGTTGAGCTCGTATGTATGTTGCTACACTGTTACATAGTGATATCGTCGGTACAAACACGATAGTTCGCTGTTCGAACCACTCGATCGGCAATGCTACACCTTTGTATATGCCGAGTTTGTCCTCGTCGCCTGCACCTATTTTGATGCCATCTTTCACATTCACATCCTTCACGTTCTTTTCTATGATGTTGAACTTTCTCTGTACGACGACGTCTTGTATTGGCTTGTGCCATTTGTTGAAGCCTATGTCTGTCGCCGTCATGCAGGTCAGCGTCGCCAATGGTGTCATTGTAGCAAGCTTGAGGTCGACGTCAACTATGTCGTCGTTCCTTACGTGAAACTCGTCAAGTAATATGTGAGCATACGAGTTGATCCGCGTTGTTGTTAAGCGCGCAAACTTTCCGTAAGTCATGAACGTTAGGTGAGTAGGTCCGTGACCCATGTGCACCACCGATTCCTCTCCTTCTTTTTCACCGAGCTCAAGGCTCATTTTCCAGTTGTGTTTTCTGATCTCGTCGTTGTGTAATTTGCAGAATCCATTGTACGCCGCTCTGCAAGAATCCCTCGTTGGTATCAGACACAGGATTTTCTTCCCGCTGTTCAGTATCATCAGATTTCTTGTGAGTCGCATGGTTTTTCCAGCCCCTGTTGAGGCAACGACAAGGTAACCACGTGACCCATGAGGCGCTTTTTCAGCCGTGATGATTCTCGCAGCTTTCGCGAATACTTTTTCTTGAACGCTCTTTTGAGCTGGTAGTGTACTCGCGCTCATTACCACTCCCGGTTTCGCGTCCTGCATATTGTTCAGCACGAAGCCACGGCCAAACATACCAACCTGCTCTCCATCCAAGTCGAATATAGGGGACCCTGACAATCCGTACCAAGAGTATCCTTCTACCACCTCCCATTTGCCATCAACAAGATTGCATGGTAAGAATAATGCCCTGTCAGTGCTGCCTGATGAGTACGCACACAACATTGGATACAAATTTGGTTTGTCTGATTCCTGGTAGCCCATCGCAATGTAGACTTTTCCGTGCTCCGGTTTTTTGTAGTTCCTTAGTTTTTTGAAGAATGCGACTTGGGATGGGAGTTAAACGGGGCGACAGGAGCCATAGAGAATGAGAACCTGGGCGTCTACGTCAAGCACTCATACGGCAGGTTGCCTCAGGATAAGGCAATGAGTTTGCACAAGTATAACGACTACACGTGCAAGTATGTGCACGATGGAAAAGTAAGGGCCAACGACGGTCCAGACTCAGCAACGACGGTCCCCCGCCGGGCTGCGCCAGCACATAAATTGACCTGCTCTATATTTTATTTCGATAGGATATTTTATTTTGGCAATAGAGGCCAATCCTTCTTTAAGTTTTCTTCATTCTTCACTCGTTCTTTTGTGATCTCATCTGTCGAAGTTCTTTTGTGATCACGAACCCTCATCTGTCGGGTACAAAACCTTGATCAAACCCTCTTTCATTTGCTTTCATAATACCAAAGAGAGCACGCATACGCAGGTGTTGACGTATGCGTGCCGTGAATTCTGAAATATACTAGTCGCAAAAATTAAAAGAGAAATTAAAAATTCCAAATTTTGAAGTGATTTTCAATAGACTGTAACTCTGATGAAAATGTTCCTAAAGCAATTTCAAAAAGTTTATTTCGAGAGTATTTTCAAATTACGTTTTCCGATCGAGAAGTAGAGATTGATTTCGTGATTTTTCTTTCTTAGGTTTCGTACGTTAGGTCGTTTTATGAACAGTACCCAATCACGTCTCACTTATCATCAAAGAACGGGAGCACTGGCGTTTCATCGTCGTGACCGCAAGTTGATCTTGGAATGTTGTTTACTATTTTTTCTAAAAAAATCATTAACATTTTCTGATGGAGAAGTACTTTCAGAGATTGATTTCGTGATTTTTTTTCATGGGCTTCGTACCTGGGATTGAAAAATTATTTTTTTACTATAGAGCCTTTTAAATCGATAATATACGTACAAATAAAATCATAAACATACTGTAAGAAAGAAAAATGTATAATTTACGAATGTTTTACAAAACAATTATTTTTTTACGTTTACTACTCACTACGAAATGACTAGTGACATGTTTTTGACATTCAGCATAGTACAGTATGTACTTTATGGTTATCAGTAATGCAACATGAATGTTTGGTAACATAACATTTAGCTTAAAAGCAAAACACTTTACCCGTGACAACAATAATAGAAACATTGATGTTTAGTGAAATGACGAAGATGATGGTGATGCAGATGATGATAATATTTATGTTTGCTTTTACTGGTGTTAATGACTTTTAACCTTCTACATTTTTGCTATGACTAAAAATTTGCTAATTCACTTCTATATCAAGTTCATCACAAGTAGAACAAGGTCCATCATCAGAAATTAATTGTTCCGAGTCATATTCTGAGCAGTTGGAATCATCCTGAGTTGAAACTGATGAAATCAAGGGTATGATCAACAGCACACACGAGTTTAAATCAGGCTCCATATTGTTGTCATCCGATTTCTTGAACCATAAAAGTCCTTCAAACTCCGAGAACTCTGCTGCAACGCCATTGTAAAAACCACAAATACTTGTTTGATGAGTTTTTTGATTTGTGATGATTCAGAGCAACTCAGTAGCCACCGGCAAAACCTGCCATTCGCGCGGCACAATCACTTCGAGAGGTTGGTTCTGGAAGGATGTCATACTAGAGCGCAAAAGGTTCTAAATACTTTACGATTAAAAGTGACACAACATAAATCTTCGAGCCAGGCATACTCACTTGGGTTTTTGGAGAAACACAAATTTGTATTTTTTTAAAATTATTATTTCAAATAAAGGTTACAATGTTTAACTTAAAACTAAAGTCGCCAAACTACAAGAGTAGTTTGTAGGCGTAGCGCTCTTCCTGTGTAGTAATCTTTAAACTTAATTAACCAATAAACTTAACTTTAAATGTATTATTTATTACATGTTATAGTTTGCACGATAAGAAGAAGAAGACAACATTTCATTTCTAATTTTCCTTTTTAATTCACCTAACCCTTTTATTTTATTTCTATCCATTAATACTGGATATTTGTTACACAATTTTGGTACCAGATACCTTTTTGTCCTCTCCTCATAGTAATTTTTAACTCTCACTTGACCAAACTTTCCCTTTAATTTATTTCTTGTATTATATTTATGCTCAATTTCGTTTTTAAATTCTTCCTTATGGTATGACTCTAACGCTATTAAATAGTACACTTTCTTATCAACAGGTAATATTTCACAATTTATAGTAATCGTCTTTGTATTTATCTTTGGTCTTTTTACTTACAAATTTTTTAAGAAATCTTACTTGTAACTGTTTTATATCATCTAGGTAGGTTTTAAATGTAAATCCATAGCAGCTCAACCCGTAGCTCAGTAGTGATTCAGCTAGTGCATAATATACCATAAATAATGTGCGTTGGTTTAAAACCCCCTGCAGGTGGTAAAACTGTCCTAGTACCATTCTTAACTTGTCACAAACACTTCTGACTTGTATCTTCCAATTAAACCTACTTTCAATTACAAGTCCAAGGTATTTCAGATTTTCTACATACTCTAAAGTTTGACAATCACATGACAGTTTTTGATTACGTAAACACTCGTACGAATTACCCACAATCCCCAAGCTACTGCTTTCTATCAATCTCGCTACTTTATTGTAGGGTGAGTATATATGCATACATTTTGTTTTATTAGTATTAAGAATTATACCGTTGTCATGGGCCCATTTTGTTACATTTTCAAAGTCAATCTGCAATTTTTCTCTAATGCTTTTTATGTCCTTATCAGATATGATTAGACACGTATCGTCTGCATACATGTATGAACCGCAAGTAGGTAATTATTGGGCATTCTAAATATTTTTTTGTCCATTGATTCACTTCACTGTTTAATCAATGGACAAAAAATATTTTGAATGCCCAATAATGATTAGGAAAATACATCGCTAAGTACTTACATTTTGAAAGGAACAAGAAATACATAGCAAAGAACATTTTGAAGAAACAATGAAACGCTTGTCCACCCAGACATATTTAAATTGTAAACGATATTCCTAATTCATTTCATCATAAATGTGGTGTAACCTAACCTGTATGTTTTTTCAAAATCATCTTTTCAACCTAAATACTTTTTTCTAGAAAAAGTGTTAAAACTTGTACCAGGCATACCATTTAACAAATAACACGAAAATGATGAAATAATAAGTCCGCAAGAAGCCAAATCTAATTCTGTCATAATATTTGATGATGTAGCTTGTGATCATAGCTTGGTCCTTAGAGTATGAGACCCATGTGAACGTCCCGTTCTGCGAACTTGTCAGTTACATAATATGGCACTGTCGCGAAGTTTATTGCGTAGTGGGTGTCATCTGTGATAACTTCTTCTTCTTATCGTGTCGACCTAAGGCTAAATCTTTGTAGACCAGTACTCAGCCACGCGGATTGCGTTATCTGTGGCCTTGTAGAGGTCTTCGCAAGTACAGGAGTCAGGACTCGCGGGGCATGTCAATAGATGTGCCATAGACTGCGGAGAAGTGATGACGAAACAAAATTTCATGCTTATGTTTATAAGCCAAAAAATATTTTTATTCAATTATTCTTCTATAACAGAATCATCAGATGAAAGAAGTCTGTAAAATTCTTGAGCATCATTTGGAATGACTTTCATGAGACTTCTAAAGTCTTATAGTTTTGCTGTGGGTATTGGTATGCCATTAGACCACAGCAGCCCCATCACATCGGTGTTTAAGGTCGGTTGCCTGCCACGAATATTTGTTTTGATATTTTGATTGATATTTACTTCCAAATGGATTGAATCAAAGTCTGTTCTCATAAAATTTGAGTTCGGATTTTCTTTTTTTTAAAGGATTTCCTTTGTGTTAAACCACGAGACTTAGGAGCCATTTCCCGCTTTTTTTCTGTTTGTTATAATGTTTTCAAGTCTTTTGGAAGATTAAAAAGTTTTCTTTTTGCATCCTGTGTACGTGCACTTTTCGGATTATGAGGAAGTGTACTTTTTTTACACTTCCTCATAATCCGAATTAATCTTCCACTGTATAAATTCGCTGTTGTAGTTTTAAAGCGCACTCTATTTTGCTAAAATCTGTGTTTTGGAAGAAAACTGTGTCCCGATTCGAGAAATCTCATCGTTATTTGTTGCAAAGATGGGTAGCAGCTTAGCACAGCAATCGCTCCAAAGTATGAGCTGTTTTACATTAGGTTTCAGCCTTTCAGTGATATGCTTAAGAAGACAAGAGCCTACTTTCTGGGCCCCCCGTCCGGCTTCACTTTCAACCCACACATTTCAATGTGCGAGATCGTCGCTTGCCGTATGGATGGGTACCTAAATTGTACATCCATAATAATTGCCTTTTGTAAAATACAATTATTGGACGTTGAAACCGCGAGAATCGTATATTTCAGTTACTTCCACAGACTAATGTCATATAATATAGCATTTTCATGGTCATTACATGGACGCAACAGCCTATTGTGTGCCGGCCCACCAAGCAACTACAACAGTATTCCGTGATTTCAGTTCTGCCTGGAATATTATTTTCAATCAAAATAATATTCCAATGGAAAATTGGTTTACCAATTCATTAAAAAATGTTATGGTGTTTTAAGTAATTAAGTTAAAATGTGTTTGACATACCTGTGTTCACGACTTAAGCAATCCAAAAAAGGGTTTTCAGCCACACAACGCAATCACATAAATGACAATAACTTACATTTTAGTTCTAAATAACCTACTTAGTTACTTGAAGCTAGATCTGTATCCCTGACCATGTAGGGTACGTGAAATTTCCTCCTCAAAGATTCGGAATTAACCTACAAACCAAACTCCAATAACTAAATAGGTACCGAATCACATCAAACAGAGATAACCAATTTTCTTCGGAGCGAATTCATAATCTCAGACCATGTTGAGCACTACGGTAAAAAACAAAATCAAATTAAAAATATTAAAAAAATAGAAAATAAACTGAATTATTTTTTTTGTGTCGGCTTTATCACCGTAAAACACCGCGTCCTTATCAAATTTTTTTTCGCGTTATTGAAAATTTGTTTAATTAATTTCCAATTTTCGTCGTTCGGGTTCACTTGAAGCCTTAGATGGGCTTGTGTTTTGTCTGGGCGCTCCCTGGGGCTTAAATTAATTATGTCCGCCGTGTTATAAACACGTACGTCGAAGAATAGGTCCCCATCCAGGATGATGTTATTCCGCAACACTCCTCCAGCAAGCCGTCGGCTTAGTGAAGACCAGAGTGGTGCGGGCGCAGTGGCTTGCTGCGGCTCGTCTCCTCCGATCAATTCGGTTGAAACGTTTAGTTTTTGCGGCGGCGGAGGGGCGGAACTGTGGAAGAAAAAATATTTTAGCAAAGAACTTTATCGAAACAGAAAAGATAAATAATATATCTATTCATCAACCCATATTATTGCCAAGTACCAAGTAACATGCTCACTTCACTCACTAATTCATCAACGCCAAACCCAAACCCTCAGTCCCAGAAAGCTAAAATTCGGCACAGGCAAACCTTTTATAATGTAGGCAAAGAATATGGATTATTTCACAATTGGAACACATTTTTTTAAACCACTTTATCATCTCGTTTCCTTTAGTAATTATTTTCTTGTTCACCAAATACGGAACGATCACTCTATGAAACTCAAAATAGTCAATGAATCCCTCACGCCAAAGTAAACCTCTATTCCTTTCCAACCACAGCACTGGTTTTCTTTCTTCAGTAGAAAGAGTTTTGAAAGGATACGGTGGCTTGACTAAGAAAGTTTGTATATATTCTGTGGTTGCAATAGCTAATTCTTTAACGACAAATTCATTTTTATAAGTTTTGAAACCTTGAAGGTCTACAATAACGATTTCAGCATTCATGATACTTTTTTCACAATGCTACTCAATGGTTTGTACTGCACGATACAATCGTTTAATATGAGACAGTAGGCTTTCGTTTGATCAGGTATTTCAGTGTCTGTCTCTAGTTCCACTCGATCATCAACCATGTACCTGGTTTCAAGTTATCAATTTGTCTGGAACAGTCAATCACAAATAATGGTGCTCGTTCCTTTAAATCTTTTACTGATAACAAAGGTTCAGCTCGGCGACCGTAATACGATTGCTGAAAGTTAGCATATTGCTCATATAATAAAGCGATCCTATTTTCGGTAAAACTGGCATTCAAGTTCTCGTATGGAAAATATGTTGAATTTAGGTATACACGAACATCGCGTATATCACAGTGATCAAATTTTGACATATCTTTATCTGACATGTTCTTTCTATTAGTCTGCAAACCGATTACAACATATCTAGGTTTTTCTACTTGAGACGCTGTCTTGATGGACCATGTATGTTTTCTAGTCTTTGGCAATGAAGGGTACTCATACAAATCCCAATTTCGAAATAGTAGCTGCAACGTGCGGTCATTATTCAAAACTTTTAGAAGATTATTTTTCTCTTTATCAGAAACTTTTACATGCGGAACTCTCCAAACTATTTTATTTATTTCTACGTCCTCCATTTCTTCACCGGTATTGAGTGTCACTGCATTCAGGTTTGTATTGCTCCGCAATAGAATCAGTTCATGTTTACAATTGATTATCACTTTTCTGAAATCTTCAGCAAATCCCAGGATATTGCTGAGAGGTATCGATACGCAAAAAGTTCCATTACCTTTAGTGCCATTGATATCCCAACCCCAAGCCTTCGCTTTTAGCGACTCTCCGGTGTTCATTGATAACAACGACTTGATAGTGGTGGTAATACCAGCATTTTTGATCTTATCAATTTCAACACCGTTGAGTTCATATCTAATATCTTGAAAGAAAAACATTAGCGGATTGTTCGTGAACTGAATTGATGACACTTTTTGCCTACCTGCAGCTTCTTTTTTAAATATTTTTACTGTTCCTTCAACATACAACGTGCTCGCACTGGGGAGTATGTACAAATCTTGTTAATTAATTGGAATCCTGATTTCATCATTTCTATTGAAGCTTGTCACATATGGCTTGTACGAGTGATACTCGATTCCATCAATCGTGTTGTCATATGCAGGTGCTGATAATATATCTAAAATACTCATTTTACTTTATCAAACCATTTAATTTTAGAAATTTAATGTTTTCTTATGTCAATTTTTTATTTCCGTTATTTCTTAGCTGTCTTATGCTCGTTGTTGACTGAATGCGTCTGGGAATTTTTTTTGATGGATGTGTGTATTTATTGTGATCAATCATTTTTTCTTCAAATGCAAGTATAGTTGTATGTGCTCCCCACGTAAATTGATTAAATGATTATTCGCATCTAAAAGTCTTATGTTAATACAACTGATACTGTTTTGGTTGACTGGAAAGTAGATGATGTTTTTAGGTATTTCTATGATCCTATAGCCAGGTGGCACATTAGGCGCGAATTCATAAATGATGTGGCTGGGTTCACCGTTTACAAATGAACCGCTTACTATGTCACATTCGACCCGCACAATGGTTGTCGACAGAATGTTGACTGGCAATAAAATGTTTAACTATAAGGACATTTAATTCAAGTTTAGTAAATATTATTTATTTAAATATAATGTATGAGATATATACGTATGAAATATATGTTGAGACGACTGTCAAAGCAAAGATTGTTGAGACGACTAAATACAAAACTATTCTGATTATGAATTTTTTTCAAGCTATGCATTACAGAAAAAGTAAATAAATTATACAATATACCTTTAATTTGCGATAAAGAAAAACCTAAATGTAGAAGATGACACCATCAGGAACGCCGTCTCACACCGCTCGAGCCCGCCCAAATCCCGCACCTCTAGGCGGACTTCGGCGATAATGTCGCCGTCTAGATAGGCACGCCTACGTACTGTTCCGTTCGGTACTCGCCTTGAGAAGTAGGAGACTCTTCCTAGCTGTCACTTAACCACTCGCCGGAACTCTTCTTTTCGGCTTTTGTGAGCTACCGCTTTCGGGAAGTGGGAGTCGTTTTCGCCCGCTTCTTTCCACTGAATCGAAATTAAATGAAAATTAGCATAGAAGTACGAGTAACAGAGCGTTCTACTTTGGACAGTGACAAGTGAATAGTAGTGTTTGCAGAATATAAGGTAAAAGAGCGTTCACTTAACACGACTTAAGTAGCTTAACCCAAAAAGAAAAATATTTCTACAGAATTATATTATAAAATAAGTACAGAAAGGACCATTACCTTCCAGTATTTTCGTCGTTCGACTCCTCAGCCTTCTTCGATCTTTTGTAGTTGGATTCAGAACTGTAAAAAAAAATTATAAAAATGGGCTCTTTAGCTCTGTTGGTAGAGTATGTCCACTGCTAAAAAACTCCAAGAATATAAGGGGTATTTTGAAAGAAACAGAATAATAGAATGCAAGTATTGATTTAAACCGTATGTCAAACTTTTCAAAACTTCAAATAAACTTTAAACATGAAAACAAATTTTACAAAACTTACGAACATGATTGCGATGCACTTGATCCGAATCGTGACGTATTAAAATCGTCCTTGAGTCGCGTCCTTGAGTCGCCACGTACTTCTTCGGGACTTCAAAACCATCCACATTTTTCTTAGGAGTTATCTTCACACGGGTCTCGTCCCAGCAGAGAATGTCATAGTAGCGGTTTTTTCCTTCATTTTCTTTTTTTGAAAAATGTACAGAGGGTCCAAGCTGCGGCTGTGTCACAATCCGGTAATGCTCAAACTGGGCAGCTTCTAAGTAACCAGGCAGATTTTTTCGTCTTTTAAATTCTTCCTCACAAAGTGGAACAGAGTTCGGAGTGGAAATTTCCAAACGCATTTTAATATTTAAATGAACGATTTGCTTGTCAGCACTGGAGTGCTGCGATAGACTGAAGAAGCTTCTCCGAACTGCTGCCATGGAACTCGCGTGATTGATAGACTTGTGAGTCACCACAGTAGAATTATCGATAGAAAAAAATTAATTATATCATAAATTGGGCGATAACCTTTGCCCTGTCAATGATTGAAGCAGTTATCTCTAAGCCACAGGTTTTCAATTACTGAGAATCAAATGTTTCTACCACACCTTCCACGAAGCGTTTTCGCGAGCACATAATCAACAGCTCATGTTTCTTATCTTCATATTCGCGTTTGGTCACCTGAATTTTGTGATCAATTCGCTTTTTATCCTCTTCGGTTTTTGGTTCCTTCCATTGAAGATTGTGACATTTTTCCTGAAGCTCCAGAACTTCACCCGCTAACTCCAAACGGTCCTTCGAGAAAAACATCCTGACAAGTGTATGGCCGGTATGAGGGTTCTTAACGAAATGATGAATCCAAAGATACCTTTGTTTAATAAGTTATCGGGTTGCAGTTGCCGTGTCACTTGAGTCACATTAAGATAGCCAAAGAATGCATAAACTGTTCTCCAAAGAACAAGCTAGTCTTATATTTTGTGAAACTCTTTATGTTACAGAACAAGGTTCATTATTGTTCAACATAGAAGGCATGTTTTCCTATGCCTCAATATTTTGATCCCGATTGCTATACAGGTTTGGCAAAAAATGCTTTTCATTTTAAATTCAATGTTAAAGTGAGTAACCTTAGACAATTGATGTCAACAAAAAATACTTAATCACTGCAACATTATAATGGACCGCATTGAACAGTTCTCAAAGCATATGAATACCAAATAATTTATAACAGCGACATATAACCATTTCCAACGGATTTTCCTAGTGGTTTTAATCCCAAAGGAAAAAACTACAATAGGTTTTGTATGGTTAAATAGGAAAACTGGTCGAATATATTTAGTTATAGGTATGCTCGCGAGTAGTTTAATGACAAAGGCAAGTCTAATGTAAGCTTTAAAGTCAAATGTGAACAAAAAATGATAGCTCATATCGTATTCTTCACGACTGATCGAATTTTGTACGGCCAAAAAGTGTGTCAGTGATTTGATAAGGCTACTATTTTGACAACGGAAACAACATGAATGACATGATTATTCATTAATAAGAAATTAGCGGCTATAAAATAAGATCAAGATAAGCTAACGTTCTGAAATAGACTCTTTTATGGGAATGTTATTAGGCACTTTTGTTTTTTGACGTTATAACTCGTAATCAATATAACATTCATTGATTACGCACGGACCTGGAATCGCGTGAAATTACATTAATTAGATCAAATTTTTGACGTTTCATGGCTCAAAAACATCATTTTACCATGCAAATAATTCGTGTAGGTCAGAATGGCGGGTGTATTGTTTCAGAAATGATTATGTTATAAACGAGAGAAATGTACCTACAATGTACTAGTATGTACCTTTAATGAAAGTCATTGTACCTCCATGAAACGGGAGCCATAACAATAACAAAGTGAGCCGCGGTCCTTACGGTCTGAATCGCGGGTGTATGCTGAATATGAATGTATTACAATACCTATGGCTATGAAGTATTTACCAAAGGAATGTACCTTCAACGTACCTCACAAAAATATAATCTAAATCAAATTGGATAAGTAATTAATGAGGAAATCAATAAAACAAACTTTTGACGCCTACAATTTTTTAATAGCAATTCTTTAAGTGGCAACATTAGGAATCGCATTTACAAAAGGCAAATTGTTACCATTATTTTAAAACAAACTTTTGACACCTACAATTTTTTCATAGCAATATGAATAGTATTTTGGTTGTACTAAAAATGAAGCCTGACATGAGGGAAATATTTATAGGTATATGTGCTTCGATAAAGTAAAGAAACATGGAAAATACATAATAATTTACTCATTTATCAAAAGTCACAAAAAAGCGTGTTTACTTTAGTCCATATAATATACAATGCGCAATTATATTTTTACGGCTTCTTGTAGTTCGATTACATAGGTCATCATAACACACCCACTTATTCTGTCTGTAACAATGGGCCTTGTAATGACCGATTTTGTCAAATGTATTTGATATCGGCGGTAAGAATTCAATAATCCCCATGATGTTGTATGTTTTTGATTCTAGCTTAATTTCCAGTGGTACTTCATTTATACACACCGAGTCACTTTGACTTAACTCAAAATTTATAACATTTTGCAAGACATAAGTAAATGTTCGTGTTCCATTGCAGTTATTACGTCGACACACTACTACGTTATCGCTTGCCAGCATAGAAGCCGCGGAATCATTTAATTCTGAAACTTTTTTTTTGTTCATATCAAGTGGCAAAAAAGCAATCTTTCTGGTCACATTATTGATGACACAAGACTCGTTTGTACAATTTTCTTTGACATCAGCGCTATAAATTGCATCAATCAAGTATTCGTCAAATATTTTTGTCACGCTACAGTCACAATGTATTTCGGTGATTCCGTTTGAAATATTCGTTTTAAAATATTGTTGTGCAATTTGTGCACGAATTCTGTACAAGTCTTGTCGTGTTTTCTTGTCATCAAGCATATTTTTTAAAAACATACAAAAACTATTGCCAGTATTAGTTAATACAGTTGTATTTACGGCAAAACCATCAGCACAAGCCGCTGCGATTACTTGAGCCGCGGCATCAAATGCGCACGTGTTCTTTAGTACCACGTTTTCCACACCAGATCTAGTTTTTAAACCATTTAATAGAAGAGGAACGTGCTTAATGGGTGTTTTCTTTTTAGGGAATTCCTTGCTTCCGAGGCCTCTCCAATTTTCTATTAGCGTGGGGTTTTCTGCGAAAATCGAGTCATCTAAATATTCTTTTTTTCTTTTTCTTGTATTTCGTGGTTTCTGTCCATCCTTTTTTTCTTTAACTATTTCATGATGTTCTTTGCTTGTTGCTGATTTTAATTCTCCAGCTATAAAGTCCGAATGTTTTATGATAAACTCATCTACACGCAATCGATTATTCTTAGTTGCAATATTAAAAACATATCGCTTTAAAGTTTTAAAACTGCTTTCAACGTTTGATGACGAGGGATTTTTCACATCAGAATTGTATATTGGGATCATCACGTTAGACCATAATGGTATACTCCCAACTAACCTTGTTAAATGCGGTATTAGTGACGGCATGTAATATAAATTTTCATGTAACATCTGATCATCGTCTTCTGTTAAAGAAACAATTAATTCTTCTTTCTCAATTTGATTTTTATACCAATTTGGCACATTTGAAGTTTCTTTAGTTTTGCAGTCTGTTTCTTCATTTACGTCGAATAAACATGTATCTTCTTTTTTATCATCGTCTGACTTTTGATATTCTTCATCGATATCTTTTAAATCTAACAATAGTTTCTTTAGCCGTAATTTAGATTCTGAACATCTTGTTTCTTCTGCGTCAGAGCGATTAAGACTAACAGTGATTATATCGCAGACAACTTCTTTCAATAAATCGTAGTTTTCTAGCGTCCTTATGAGCAACAAGCAACGAAAATAAAACGTCCTTACCCTGCCGTCAACATTTTTAAAACAAGTTAAATTGTATAATATTTTTATTAAATGGCTTACGTCGATTCGAATATAGGTTTCATTGGGCGTTACGACATTTTTTTCCAGTTTATTCAGAGAATGTGTCACGTACTCTTTAGTAGACTCAAAATTTGTGAAAGCCTTTACAGCTGCTCCGATAAGAGCTGGTGATTGATCCAATATTACTTCATTGGGAGGGGTTTTATTGTCAATCCAAGATTTTAACCATTTTGATATTGTGTTCATATCATGTGTTGCTGATAACATCTGAGATATCGGCACGCTTCTTCCATTAAACTTATCGTACATGATACCAGAATACAAAAAAACATGATTTGTGTTGATGATTTTCTCCGTAGGCCCAACTTCTTTTATCAAACTTCCAGTTGCATCTAAACTTAGAACAACTCTGTTATCTTTAATATATTGCCTATAATGTGCATCTTGAGCTGAAGACCAGTAATGAATGTAAAATGGATGCAAAGATATATGTTTAATTAAATCATCGTATGGTGGTATGTTTGTCATGGTCCAGACTGATAAAACGGGGTTTGTGTGGTAATGCTGGCTATGTCTGTCTTCATATTTTATTTGCTTTAAGCACCCTGAAGTCGGCAAGTGTGGTGGCTCTTGATCTGCAATATCCATTGTAGCATCAACCAATTTATTACGAATTGTAATAGGTGACTCATGTTTCAATTCATAACTTAATTCCTTCCTTTGCACAGGAGACAACTTAATTTTTTTCATGGGATTGTGCCGAAATGTTTTGTCGTAATTTAAAATTATTCCCTCACAAAAAGCAATTTTATCCGTAGGCCAATTGATTACTATTTTGATTTCAGCATTACATTCAGTGCAGAATCCATAGCATGTAATTTGCTCTCCATACTTCACCGAATGGGTTTTGAATGTCCAACTACATGGCATTTTTGATTTATTCCAAACCTCTTCTCGTAACAAATGAGCCCACTCATGTTTAGGCAATACAAATTTCTTTTGATATTTACCGCTGCACAAGACTTTGTTTCTAACTGTAAATTTTGCAATAGGCAGTATTCGTTGCCACTTGTAAATGTCTAATTGAAATGTAAATACCTTAGACACGTTGGATAATCCCTTTGTTTCTTCTTCGGATTCACTAGATTCAATAATAGCATCGACCTTGGTATTTTCTTCGTTTTGTGTATTTTTGTCATTTTCTGTATTTTCGAGATCGAAAAAAAAAGAATAATGTCTCTTCAATGAAATATACAGAGCCTTTTCTGATATTTTTGATTGTAATTCTACACTGATTGTGGAAAAAATTGGGTCACACGGTGAAGGCAAATCGTATTCATGTTTGAAATAGTCTTTATATTTAACGAAAACTTCTTTTTGTTCTTCTAATTTAACAACACTACACTTTCCTCCCCGCCTCTTCATTTTCTTTAAATTATTATTTATTTTTTTATTTCTCACCACTAAATTCACATTAAACTACACGCCAAACAAATTGTCTTAACTCGGAAAAACGAAATGACGTGACTGACGCTTGATTTTAAGTTTTACTAAACATTTTATAAATACCCTCAAGTTCTAATAAAAACAAAATCAGATGAAGATTCAATAGACAGACTGTAGTATTATTATTATTTTAACTATTTTCCTGCAAGAATGATAATTCTTGCAGGAAAAGGAACAAATAAGCATCTTTGTATATTTAATGCAAGGAAAAACATGTGGAAATATTGTAAAAATAAAGGCAACAATTTGCCTTTTGTAAATGTGATTCCTAATGTTACTACTTAAAGATTTGCTATGAAAAAAATGTAGGCGTCAAAAGTTTGTTTTATTGATTTCCTCATTAATTACTTATCCAATTTGATTTAGATTATATTTTTGTGAGGTACGTTGAAGGTACATTCCTTTGGTAAATACTTCATAGCCATAGGTATTGTAATACATTCATATTCAGCATACACCCGCGATTCAGACCGTAAGGACCGCGGCTCACTTTGTTATTGTTATGGCTCCCGTTTCATGGAGGTACAATGACTTTCATTAAAGGTACATACTAGTACATTGTAGGTACATTTCTCTCGTTTATAACATAATCATTTCTGAAACAATACACCCGCCATTCTGACCTACACAATAATTCCCACTAAGACTTTTATGGCGATCATAAGTTACAGTCAGATATCGCAACAACAGTCAAAAATCATCCCACTGCTTACTATCTGCTACCTATTTTTGAAGCTATAATGTTATAGCTTAGATTTTGGTGTGCGATGTGCTATAAGCTCTCTTTGTTATGAGTTCGCAGAATAACGGCGAGCGTTCTTTGCAAGACCACCCAATGTGAATGCTAATGTTATAACATAATGAGGAGTCTCAGATTAACCTAATTCTCAGAAATCTTTTGAGCCCATGCCCATTTCTCGGGAAACATAGGAATGGAGCGCATAGTAGCAAAAAAGGTATTCATTTAAATAGTTCAAACAGCTATAGTTATTCTCGCGGATTTTTTTTAGAGTTTTGGCCACTGATAGCGTACCAGGATACTTAAATTGTGTTATGCAAGTATCGAGAATAGGTACAATACATAGCTGAGATGTTTAGACCGTCATTGCAATGCACTAAGACAGGTCCCGACTTCAAGCCATGAGGTTGTTTTTTCTTCGAAATCACATATATGTCGTTTAAGCTGGTTGCAAACGATAAAAACACATTCGGATCGTGTGGATAATTATCTACTGGCCAGCCGATGTACTTGTAGCGCGATATTAAACGTTCGCAATCCGTGCCGTTGGTCAGGCATAGAACGGTTAAAACGAAATGGGGTTCCGTTGTGATTTTAAGTGTCTTAATCTTGAATTCACCCCATTCTACTTCATTTCCTTTCGTAGGACTCCAGCACTGGTCACCTCCGCCATTATTTTCTTGTGATATCTGAAATCTCCGAAATCGTGAAAAAAATTGCTGTTCCATACATGTTTAGCCTCGGTGAGTTGCATTTTTATACGGAACATGTGTTGTTGGTTGTTGTTGTTAAAAATACCCTGTAAGGCAGCAGTATTCATGATCAGTGTGGGAGCAACTTTCCTAATAGAAATCTATTTTTTCGTGCAACTTAACGGGCAGGTATATGGTCTGTGGTATAGAATAATTAGTACATTAGGAATTTTGGCTTTTTTTTGACAAAATATGCAAAAGTATGTTGTTCCATAATTTCTTATGAAAAAAAAAATTAAATTAAAAAAAAAAATTGCACGCCCTAAGGCGAGAAGGGCACCTGGGATGAAATTTTCAATCTGGGTGCCCTTCACGCCTTGGGGCGTGATTAAGTTTTTTATGTATTTTAATTATTTATTATAATATAAACATTCAAAATCAACAATAGCGAACAAAATGAACATCTTCATTATTCAGAAGAACAATTACAAAAAATTAAACATGAAAAGTAACGAAACTAATTAAGAAAATCGACTTTTGAAATAAATCTCATGCATGATATGCATCAAAACACTCCACACAGAGTCCTGGCTGATCATCACAGCGGAGATATTGCCAAATACTGTCTGTTCTTTTCTTATTTATGTAGCATTGACGGCATTGCTTCCGCTTTATTCTGCCTTTAGCAGTAAGATCAGTAATTTTGCTGATTTTATGCGGAGCTTCTCGAGGATTTCGGGGCTGTAAAGACATGTTTTTCTGGGGCAATAATTCGTTCAACAGTGCCAGGCGATAATCATACAATCGCAATTTCGGTTTTCCAGAAAACTTGTTATACATTTTGAACGAATTTATAAGTAGCAGCTGGAAAGTATGAATAGCAACTTTTAGGTACCAGCGAATTGTCTTTCTTTCGCAAGGGTAGAAAGACAAAAGTTGATCTTGGCAATCTACGCCGGACATATAATCGTTATATTTTGCAATTGCCTCGGGTTTCTCACGTACTTGTCCACGTTTATTTGTCACTGGCACCATTGTATTTGTATACTCCGTAGTAATATATACCACGTCTCTTTTATCCTTCCACTTTCCGACATGAATGCCATCGCGAAACCGTGAAACATTTTCGCCCTTTTTTATTTTGGCCTGCGTAACTTCCTTCGGATTTTCCTTCAAGTCTTTCCTTAGCGTGCCGGTGCAATAAGTGTTTTTTTCTAAAAGGTTACGTGCCAGCTCGCAACTAATATAATAGTTATCCATATATAATCCATGGCCAGCCTCCAATTTCTCTTCCATAAGTTGCATCACCACTTTTCCAGCGTGCCCTTTGCCAGTCACTTCGGTATCTTTACTGCCAGCATACACCCGGAACTTCAAAATAAGACCATCAGGTTCAGTCAGCATATATAATTTTATGCCGTACTTATGGCGTTTATTTTTTATATATTGACGAAACAATATACGACCTCTGAATAAAATCATGCTTTCGTCCAACGATAATTCTTTTGCAGGGTAATAGCACTCCTCCATCTTTTTATTGAAATATTCAATCACACTGCAAACTTTATATAGTGGGTCATCGCTCTCCGTTTCTTGAGTGAAATGTAGGCATCGCATGATTAGAAGAAATCTATTGCGCCCCATTTGCTCGGCAAAAATATGTATGGAAAAAAGGCGATCTTTTTTCCAATAATCTTAGATGCGAGTAATAGGGATTGTTCCCATGTGAAGAGTTTCTTAATTTTTTTTAAAAAAATGAGATTTCTAAATTTTTTTTTTGAAATGATTTTTTTTTTGAAAATGATATTTTTTTTTTGAAATGATATTAATCTTGTTATTTTGGTTTTAGTGCATGACCAATGAGTGTTAATATCATTTTCAAAAAAAAATTAAGAAAACTCGCAGCTCTTCGACCTCTAAGGGTTTCCATCTAGTAATTCTTGACATATCGGTCGTCTTTTGCGATAAAAACAACTTCTCAGCTTGTGCATTTGTATCGTTGCAAATCGTTTGTAAGAAATCATTTTCAAAAAAAATATTAAAATAATCAATGGGTCGCTGTCCAGCGGGACGTCCAGAAAAAGCATTTATTCCCGTGAAAAGAATCTCCTTCATGGTACCAGTAGTACTCCACGGTGATGTAGACCCAGCAGTCGAAGGTTGAGTGGCTGGAGGCGGTGTAATCACCTGCTGCGCCGGAGGACGTAAAGTAATATCCACGAGTGGAGGCTGGTGAAAGTGTGATAAAGGCTGGTCGTCTTCATCATCCGAGGACTGCTCCTCATCATCTTCAGGGTCGAAGTCATCATCGCTGTCAACGTCCCCCCCACAATAATTCCTCATCCTCATTATCAATCTCACTTAGATTCGCACTTTTCCGTTGCCTTTTAGGCCTAGAAGGGCCTGCTTCGGAGTCCATAGTAAAATTGTAAAATACAAGTCAAAACAACAGGAAACACGAAACCGCGGGTAGGTAGGTACGCACGATACACTTGCGCGCGAGGCCACTGCGTAAACAACTTCTTTTCGCCGGAGCCGGCGGCGCACTGGCTCATAGAACTGGCAACGGCGCTAGCCCGCCTCAAGGCGAGACGGGCGTCCCGCGCCCGCACCCCTTTCCCGCCTCAGGGCGAGATAGGCAGTCAAGCTGGTAACGCCTTTACGCCTAAGCACCTGAACCAATTTTGATGAAATTAGTACAGAGATAGTGAGAACCTTGGGGATGGACATATACTGCCTTTTATCTCACTGCTGGGCAAGCGCGCGATTACTGTGGGTATAGCATAGAAGGACATAGGCTATTTATTATCCGTGGGAATTTCGTGTACTTACACATGTTAATCTGAAATAAAAGCGATTAGGTACAGTGCCGTTCAATAATGGAGTCATAGTTAAACCACTTAGCGCGTTGCAATAGGGACTATGTTCCTCTGAACATAGTTCAAACGATTTCTCACGCACACAAGCTTGTAGCCTCCTCTAAGAACATCATTTTGTTAAGCGATATCTCTTGACTCCTCGGTGAAGTTTTTGTAGGATTCATCCAACATTGCACTGTCCTCCACTCACCGCTGCTGTTGAGTCATATCAAACAATCGGTAATGTAAGCATGATGTAGTAAAAAAAATAAAAAATAAACGCTACACACTCAAAGGCCCACACTAAGGTTTTCCCTTGTGTCGTGGGTCCCTTGGAACACACATAAAGACAAACACAAACACCCAGTAGCGTATCTTTATTTTGTCGATCTTACTAGCGTTAAGTATGGTCCAGCGGATAAGCACTGTCCTAGCAGGGTGAAAGGTTTACGTTTCTATTCCCAGCAGAGTAGTTTCTTTTTATATTTTATTTTTGGTTATTAAAGCATTAACAACTATTTTCACACATAATATTACATTTATAATAATAAAAATACATTATTGTATCAGTGATAAAGTATTTGAATAAAACAAATATGAAATTCAACTAGGTAATTTTATTTCCTACTAACAAAATCACTTTTTTTTACTGCAACTTGATCACTTACAGTTTCATTAAGGTTATAGCTTAAGAATTCGTTTTCGTGAAGAAAAAAGTATTGAAGCTAAACCTCAACAAAAATTTAAATTCAACTTGCACTACAAAGTCAGCAGATACATAGTTTATAATAACAAAAGAATAAGTTATAGATAAATATCACAATTTCACATATAACAATATTTAATTAAACTTGTTAAGCCTTAAAATCGATGAACTCCATTTATCTTCCGTATGAATCCATTGTTTTCATACTTTTGCACCATACGCTGTGATTCATTGATAAGTCATTGCGCGGCTAAGATTACACGTTACCCTCATTCCGTAACGTAACGATTCAACCAACATTGCACGGTCATGCACTAAAACCAAAATAACAAGATTAATATAATAAGGAACAAAAACTATGCACCACTAATAAAATGCATTAAAATAGTTAAGCTAACCATTCAGATGACATGTTTACGTTCTCAAAATAAATTATAAATTTAAAAACAGTGTTAACATTAAGTAAACATTATGATACTCACAGTAAGACCAGTCTCATCAGCAATTTGGAATTTATTATATCTTATATTGTGCAGCACAACAATACGCTGCCTCTCCTGCAAACTTATGTGTATTTGTATGCATGTCGAAAAAAGAAATCACAGTAAACTGCCGATACGGTAAGAACACAGGAGCAGTCGAGCACCTTCGCTAATGATCTAGCAATGACGAACAGGTTCCTCATGAACACCAAACCGAACGAATCTAAACTAACTTCATTGCATTCAATTTTTGTATGGTATGGTGTATGACTATAAAAACGTTTGAAAACCAAAACATATCTAACAAAACGTCGTAGCTATTAGGCGACAGTTGGGCTCGAACCCGCGCCTCGCTACAGCAGGCAGACGGTCGGTGTTATCGCTGCGCCACCGAGGCTTATACTTTGGGTCGTGAAATTATGCTTGTTATCAGAGCAACAATCGTAGTGGGGTATGCGGTAGGTATACTGATTTGTGTCCATGTGTGAGTATACGAGCAGCCGCAAGCGATTTGTTTTCTGCGTCTTGTATTGACTATGCCTCCATATATGAACGTGATAGTACATTGGAATTATATTGAAAAATAAGAATATAAGGAAAGACTTCTCTGGGTAGTAGAATCAAATGTTTGTTTAAGTGCTATAATTTGGTTAATCTCTTTCTGGAGCCTACACGAATTACCGCAACTTCCAAAACGTGTCTGGATAACATAATATACTAATTATAATCCTCTCGAAAAATCCGTTATCCACAAGCTACCCTCAGATCACTCTGGACAATTAGTTTCTTTTAGCACTTAAGCTTCGTGGAAAGGCTGTAGAGAGAGGTATCAAATATGTGCCGATTAGTGAATAATGAAAAATCATTTTTAAGTTCAACATTTATATATAATTCAAAACAAAGTCAAGAAAGTCAAATTTGAAAAAAGGAATCGCAAATTTAAAATGAAACGTTTTTATTTCGTAAGTATTTTATAATGCAATTTCAGGATAAAATGTGAAAAAAAAAGATTGCATGTAGTCCGCATATCTTCTCTCAGTTTCATTTCATAAGCAAGACAGGTTAACTTAAAGATACCAACTGTTTTCAGGGTGACCCTTTATTTTTGCGGACGAGTTTATTTCCTTAGAATCGATGAATTCCAAACGGAACCCTAAATTCCGCTTTGCGATCCGATCGTTTTATTCCGCGAATTAGAAACTCACGCACACATACGTATACGTAACAGTCATCAATGTGTGCGTGAATCGTGTGCCACCAAATAAGTTTTGGATGATTAGCACTAAAATTGGAATAAGTTTTGTAGAACTAGTTACTAAAACAGGTTGATAGTGAAATTTGCTGTCACTTTTCAATACAAAAACATCATGTATCACTTAAAACAAAAGAAATATGATCAGGCGAAAATTATAACGGCGGGAACTCCCGAGTAGACTATATTTTGAGTCCTCATTATATGCTTTTAGAATTAGGTAATTGATCAAATTTATTCATAGTTACGTAGAAACAATGTTCAAAAGCAATAATACACAATAATTACTTACCGTTTATCAAGAAATCCACCCAAAACAACACAATAGTTTGCACTAGCACGGCCCGCACTTTGGAGTATGGCGCTCAAATGTAGAATTATTTTTGTATTTTGTTTTGTTCGGCGGGAACCGATATTATTGGCTCTATGGACAGGGCAGTTCATAGTTCACTCATTCAAATCATTTCATACCATTAGAACACCTAAATCCGTAGGAATAAGGCAAAATTTCCTCTGCTAACTCATGGAATTATGCCGCGTGGGATATGGCGCTGTTTTAGGCGCGCATTATACAAAATAATGCCGTGGGGAGATCAAGGGTTCAAAAAGGTCCATCATTTCTTGGTCATCTTTTTCTTCCGCCCCTTGACATGGGGTTAATCCGCTTTTATTTTCTACGTTTGTTTCGGCAAACATAGCGAGCAGCCATTTCACAAGCTGGTAGTTCTCGCATTCGACCGCTGTATGTAGAACAGTGTTCCTCGTACCATCTTCTTGGGCGTTCAGATCTGCTCCCATGTCGAACATCAGCGCTACATCATGCAGCCTGACATGGCAATAAGGTGGAATATCGTATTATTGTTCTGGGACCTATCTTTGCCCAAAATGTCGTTCATATTACGACATTTAATATTATTATTATTATTTTAACTTAACTGTAATACTACATTGATGCTTTCTTATATAATTATAATTATGGTTAAATATTTCCTTATACCTACTTACTACTTTGACATTGGTATTTTCTTACCTATGTAACTATGGTTAAATATCTCCTAGTATCTATTGTGGCTAAATATAAGTTTACATATATAATTGTTAACCTGTAAATTTATTTTATTTGGTACGTATTTCACTTAATCACTTAATGTCCGTATTATTATTTTTTTCTAACTGTCTTGGTAGGTCAATCCTCCAGGAGTTTCATTATGTCCGGTATTGGGTTGTCGGTCCACTTGAAATACCACGTCCCCATCAATGGTATGTATGTCTTTTCTGTCATCAGTTCTTCGTTGTTGGGCTGCTTTATAAATGTTGCTAAAGTGATATCTATATATTTGTCGTATCCCGATTATTACAAGTATCAGAAAAAGTAATATAAGGAATGAGCCTAGATACCAATTTAGGCTGTTGATGTGTATGTCATAGGATACCTGTTTATTTCTGCTGTAGTTGTTCGTTTTTCCGATCAATGTTGAGATGTCTTGATGAGTATTTTCAGTCGGTGGCTTGGGGGTTACTTGCGTATTTCCCATCGAAGTGTTTTAATAATTTGGGGATGTACTCACTCTTCTACTTGACACGGACTCTAACTTTTAAGTTGCACTATAACCACTTCAAGCTTTTTATTCCGGCGCGGTAACTGGCCAGGGTCGCCATGAGATGTCGGGAGTTAGGGAGAGAAATGAGACTTCCGAATACAAGATGATTACTATTTATTGATGAATTAGTCGTGCTTATATATAAATCTAATCTAGGGCTATTGGTCCTTAAACGTTTAGTTAGGTTACATCTTAAACTAGGTGTCATGGGTTAGTAGATAAATAGATGCTATAAATAGATGCTGTATTAGTTACATGTGCTTATTACATCATTCCAATATTCCTATTATGGTAACATATTGTAGTTAAATGCTCTTACAAACTAGAACACTGTCCACACACTACAATGTCTGAACTCATTTTTACAGAAAGTTTTACAGAAAGATGTTACTCTTGATAGTCCCGTAGACAACATGACAAAATTTTAACTTCAGATGTTGCTGTTGCTTCAGAATTTGAAAGATTTTTTACTGACATTCCCGTCTCTACTACTCAGTCACTAGACTCATCTCCCGCTCTCGCTGAATCATTGCTCAAACAGAATGTAGACGAAAGTAAGGTTCCTTTCAGTTTTTCACATGTTAGAATTGTCGACATTCTTAAAACTTTTAAGATGTTAAATATAAAAAAGGCTGCGGACCTTGATGGTCTTTCAGTAAAGGTGATAAACTCCATAATAGATTGTATTGCTCCACTCCTAGCGTTTATTTTTAATAAATGTGTTGATGATGGTGTGTTTCCTGATTTGATGAAACATAGTAAAGTAATTCCTCTATTTAAAGCTGGTAGTACATCAGACCCCACCAACTTTAGACCAATTTCAATACTACCAGCCCTTATCAAGATATTTGAAAAAATTATCCTTAATCAAATAACCACTCATTTCTACGCTAACAATCTTATGAATATAAATCAATTTGGATTCACACGGGGTCGCTCTACAACCGATGCTGGTGTTGAGCTCATTCGTCATATTTTTGCGGCCTGGGAGGACTCGCAGGATGCTCTTGGAGTCTTCTGTGATTTGTCCAAGGCTTTCGATTGTGTTCATTATGAAACTCTGATCAGAAAATTACATCATTATGGCATAAGAGGAGACGCACTTAGGCTTCTGGAATCTTACCTGAGTAATAGGATCCAGAAGGTTGAGGTTAACGGCACTAGGTCACCTGGGTCCGCAGCCTGTATGGGCGTCCCACAGGGTTCAATCCTAGGACCATTCCTGTTTCTCGTTTACATTAATGACTTACCACCTCTTGTTAAAGACGCCCATGAGATCGTACTATTTGCAGATGACACATCACTCATATTTAAAGTGAAGAGGTACGACTCTGATTATGACGATGTGAATACTGCGATCTCAAAGGTAGTTGAATGGTTTACTGTAAATAACCTTCTTTTGAACGAGAAAAAACCAAATGTGTTAAATTTACCTTGCCCAATGTTAAACAGGTTAATACCAATGTACAGGTTAGGAATGAAAAACTGGGCTTTGTGGAATCTACTGTATTCTTAGGAATAACTCTTGATGCAAAGCTTCAATGGGGTCCTCATATTGATAAGTTAGCGAGCAGACTCAGTTCAGCAGCCTACGCAGTTAAAAAAATCCGTCAATTATCGGACGTTGAAACCGCGAGAACCGTATATTTCAGTTACTTCCACAGCCTAATGTCATATGGCATTTTACTGTGGGGTAATGCTGCGGATATCAATAAGATCTTTGTTCTGCAGAAAAGGGCTGTTCGCGCGATTTATCAAATGAAACCTAGAATGTCTCTTAGACAAATGTTTAAAGAAATAGATATTTTGACTTTTGCATCCCAATATATATGTAACAATCTTTTATATGTGAAGAAAAATGAACATTTGTTTAAGAAAAATAGCGATAGGCACAATGTTAATACAAGGACCAAGCATAAACTGGATGTACTAGACAGTCGTCTCCACAAGGTCACGAACTCTTTTATGGGTCAATGTATACGTTTCTATAATAAGATTCCCATGTGTATTCAAAATTTACCTTTGGATAAATTTGAGACAGTGGTTAAACAAAAACTTTGCAAAAAGGGCTATTACAAAATTTCTGATTATCTATCAGACAGGCAGCCATGGGAATGAACTGCTCAGCTCTAGAGTTATTTCAGATTTAGTTAAAATTAGTAAATAAGAAAATTTGTAATGCGATTTAAAAGAGCAACCTCAGAGTTTCTTGCCCGTTCTTCTCTGAGGAAGACTGCACCTTTGCGAATAGGCGTAGAGTCAGTAGGATCAGAGGTACGAATGCGTATGTATGTATTTAAATCGTTTAATGTATGTTTGTATGTATTTCATTGTAATCTTGACTTGTTTTAAGTGACATCCTGAATGTCCTATAAAATAAAGATTTTTCTATTCTATTCTATATGATGGCACGTCCTACTGGAAGACTCTTATATACCCCAGGAAATCTATAAATGTATTGATATTTCGTAAACAAACGTAATCGCGGGTTTTTCCGAGGGCTGCTGCCAGGTCCAATTAGTTCGTATCATTGATAATAAAAGACATCACTAGCGGACCGCATTATTAATGTTTTTACATTCGGTTTTGCATTTCAAAATGTTCAAACAAAATAACGTTTTCAGAATTAAGTAGAGAAAATAATTACGATAACAACAGCCTCTTAGAACTTAGCGAATTTAGACTTAAAGTGTGGAATAAATTTAATATACGAGAAAGCAAGGAAAAGATCGGCTTATAAAGAAACTCTAGCCACTCAAACATTTCCTTTGAAATCAGAGAATAATGAACAGGATATATTCATGAATGAAATATGTGGTACAGGCTCTGTTGTGGATATATCAGTCAATGAAGTCACTGTCGAATGCCCAAACAAAGATATTGGTATTCAATGTGAAATAATTAGTGGAGATAAAAACACAGTTTCTGAAATATGTAAAGGCAAGACTGCAATGCGTATTGAAACATATAAACAAGAATCAAAATCTTCAGAACTACACTTTTACACAGGATTTGATAATTACAAGCATTTTCACCTTGTATTTTCATTATTGGGCCCTGCAGTAAACAACTTAAAATATTATCCTACATTTACTGCTCAGAAACCAACTGATCGCTTATTAACGCTGGAAAATGAATTTCTCCTAACTATTGTAAAGTTGAGAAGAAACATGGTTAATACTGAGCTGGCTTTCAGATTTGAAATAAGCGAGGCCACAGTATCTCGTATATTTATAACATGGATAAATTATTTATACTGCCAGCTAAAAGAACTATAAATTTGGATCCCACACAAAATAGCAAAAGAAAACATGAGACATAAAGGACAAACATGCACCAGCACAATAATAATAGATTGTACAGAATTCAAAATACAAAAGCCACAAAATCAAATTTCTCAGCAACTAACTTATTCTACATATAAATCAACAAATACATTGAAAGTATTAATTGGTATCTCAAGTATTGGTACCATAACATTTATTTCAGATGCATGGAGGCTCTATAAGCGATAGAGCTTTATTTGAGAAGTGTGGTCTTGTGGATTTAATTGAAGAAAAGGACATAGTGTTGGCTGATAAAGGTTTTCAGATTCAAGATCTCTTGATTCATAAAGATGTCACAGTAAATGTTCGAGAATTTCTAAAGCTAGAACCTCATCAGCTACAGCGTTCTAAAAAAACTTCTTCTCAGCGTATACACGTTGAGCGAATGATTGGGATTGGCAAGACATACAAAATACTAAGTCAACCACTAACTTCAAACTTGGTTCCTTTAAGTAGTAGAATCGTATTTGTATGTTATATGCTTGTTAACCTACGTTTTAATATTATGGAAGGGCCAGAAAAGTAAAGATTATGATCGTTTGTATGCAAAATGTGTTTAGTGTTCATTAAGGTTACTTATTATAAGGTGTACATATTTCGAAATAAACAACTTAATTTTGCTCTAAAAGTATTATTTATTATTCATTGATATACCATAAAATTTTTTAAACAAAGCTGGTACCATATGGTTCTCATAAAAATTCTTTACTTTAGGTAGAATTACCTTATTAATCACATCATCATTTCGTTCTACGGAAATACACAATAAGTTTTTTTTCGTCCATATAATAAAATCACAAAATTGCCTTTTAGTAACATACATTTGTGTTTGTACTTGGTAGTAATAGTTCGAACTTTTTTTAGAGCAATTTTGTTGTTTGTCATTTCCAAGTTATCTAAATTATTCGCAGGAATTAAATCATTTCTTATATAATAAGAACACTTCGCTTCTAAAACTGTGAGAGAGCAGACAAAACCGTCAGGTGAGGCTGCCAAGTAGGGGTGATCTACAGAAATAAATAATCCACAAGGTAGCACTATGTTTGTAGTAGCTTCTTCATATGCTGTTATAGCATCCTTTTCATGCATTTTCTCCCTAGTTGTCTGCACAGACTTGAAATGTTTGGGATTTATTAGTGAATCAACAAACTGCTTTTTATTTTTCCTCTCAGTCATATGTACCAACTGTTGAGGCAGTTATTCGTAGTGACCTTTCTTGAAACCAAGATTTAGATTTGTCCTGTTTTCTTGTTTTGTTTTCCACATTAACAACATCTTTTTCATCCACCTGAAACTAAACGATAAAATTATTTATAAATTACTCTTTCTTCACAGCCTCGCCTGCCTGAAATAATTTTTTTGGTAACGCTCGCAGAGATTGATAAAAATTTGTACAGTTATTTTTGTGTGACGCAAATTAAATAACAAGCAAACTACAATATACTAGAATCAACATTTTAGCAAAAGTAAATTTAGTTAAACAGGTCTGCTTACTTGTATACGATTGTATATTAACTGGTACTCGGGTGATTTGAGTAAATAATTATGGTCATTGAGCATTCCTGAAACAGATGCTGCAGTAAAGGTCCCACTAAGAGCTAGTGTGCGCTTTAGGCTGCTATTGTAACTAATAATAGCATTTCTCACGTTGTCTGAAAATGATGGCATATTTTTATAACAATCTGGTCTCGGATCATAACACATGTTTGACTTGACCTTCTTTTGGACATTGTATTCGGGAACACAAAAATTTAAATCCTCTGATTTTTTTGGAGACACATCCATTGTACTCTTTTTTTTCTTTTTTTGCTTTATCTTTGAACTTGTCTGCTTGATGTACATGTGGATTTAATATACCACTTTTGGTTTTCATGAAAATTAAGAATAGCATATGCAACTGTTGCAATATGTTTGCATACAGCTCTTGTGCCTTTGCCGGCAATACATTCGCAATTAGATTCCACAATTTGTTCATCTTCATGTATCACCATTCTTATGAAATAAGTCAAATTTTTTGTCATTTCGCTATTTACTTGTCCACGATAATAGTGGTGATTATTATATTTTAAATGTATTAAAGCAGATAAAAAGAAATCTTTCATCATTCCATGTCCTTTTCGGTGAACTGCGGCAAATGTAGACATCCCTTCTGCAGTTATGTAAACTTTTAAAAAGTAATCATTAATGTGTACAATGTCTATTTGTGGAGTCTCACATTTATGATCTACACTTTGGAATGAACTCTCATCTGGCCATGACTTTGGGATTTGTTCTTCCACTTCTTCCTCCACATCCACTTGCACAAAATTGTTATTGCGATCATAAGCAATAAGCCTGAAAAAAAACAAATACATTATTAGATTATTGGTATAGGTTGGCAGGATGAATTGGACAAGTTTGACGATTAGTGGAAAGAGGTGCCTCTGGACAGGGAAGTCTGAAAAAGGCGAAAAATCGAGGGGAAGCCTATGCTTAGGAGTAGGACAATCAAGGCTAGCTATAATAATAATAATGATAATGTTAGGTCACAAAGTCACTTAATATTCAATAAAAACATGATTGCCAAACAAAGAGGTTATGTTCATAGTTTACCTTTCAATCAGAGCTTCCTTTTTGCCTGTTAATTTTGCATTATGTTTCTTTAGTTCTAATTTTAACTCCGCTACAGTCCATGAACCATATTTATCACTCATTTTTAAAATCACTCAACAAATCTCACCGAAAATAATCAAAACAACCCAAAAACAACCAAAATCACGGTTTGACAGGTCTCCACAGACACTAGCGCCACCGGTGGGAGAAATGGCAAACATAGACCTCCTTAGTCTCTAAAAGACCTGCCGAACCGTTCGCCGAGCAATCTTCCAAGCAGCTTTACGACGCGAAATTCTTAAGTTGCTTAAGTTTTCACTTCGCAATTTTTCCACAGGTAGAACTTTAAAAAAACATCGAAGGCCCGACACTCACAACGAATCATCAGAAAATTTTATTCTCAACATAAGAGTCAATCAGCTTCACAAAATTACAGCTACTTTCGGTACGTCGCATGAGGGATGAGCAATGCTTGCGCTTTAAAAAATACGGCACAAATACACAAGAAAATTCCTTTTTTACACCGTTCACTTTCATCACTCACTTTTTTTCAGTTGTGAAAAACGTACTTAATCCAAATCAGGAAGTAGTCCTGTGGCCTCGGAGCTGCGCTGGTATTATCGGCCTTGCAGAGCCAGACGAAGGCGTACACTCGTGACACAGTCTTGACGTCACCAACAATGATTTCTGCTTTTTTAAATCTTGTTGAACTTTGAGAAGTGTTCTATCAGGTCATTGTGCACCAGAATCATGATGAAGTATTTGGGATAGCTTTCCCATTCGCGTGGTAATATGCATCCGTATCGGTATTGCATAATGGTGCGAACTAGAGGCTAAAACAGACGACTGGCGTACTTCTCCAAATTTGTTAGAATATTTACGATTATTTCGTGCGATTTTCGCATTTGTAAAGCGAAGAATTTCATCAATTTTGTGCACAGGGAAAGTACTTTTCCAGGTTTATGAACAGTTGAGACACCTGTTTCGTCAGCATTGAATTATGATTCTGGCAGAAAATGTATTTTTTCATAACCTTTTCAAGATTGTCAAAGAAGTTACCAACATTTGTTTTATTAAAACTAGTGGCCCTTGCTAAGCTAGTGGCAGGTTTTCAGAGTGAGAGTTTGGGCATCTTATAAAAACGGTGTACGCCCTATTTACACTAGTACGTAAGATAAAGTACGTAAAATAATGTTCATACTACTTGCTCACTATAGTAGAATCACTGTGCAGTCTATAAGCAGAATAAGGGCCAACTCCTGTCAGAAGGTATGTGTTCTCAGCCAGGTTGTGATAAGATGAATAAATCAAAGTCAGAAATTCCGTTTACGAAAACTCGCGTATATTGATAAGTAACTAACCCAGATACATGTGACTGGTGGGGGGCGCGCGGATCGACTCACTCAAATTCACAGTCCGGTCTCCCGCCGCATGTACAAAATACAACTCAGCGATTTACAATGTGTCCCTACAACTACAACGGCATGTATAAAACCCTTTTTATACTATGGCTTGGGATAGTGCTTCCGAAAGCATCGACCAGTCATTTTGTATCTAGAACCTTGCACCTATTAGTCCATTTGGGTGATATTGTAAGGGAAGGAAATTAGATATAAAAATATTTTATATCTCAATTTATCTATATTAGGCTAGGCTTAAATACAAACAATATGACACTAAACTAATGCTAAAAGTACTATAATAATTAAAACGTCTGAAATGATTGTCTGATAGTTGAACCTCTTCCGACTGTAACAAAAGAACTGGTTTAGTTGTTGTAATTGAACAAAATAACTTCTAGTGCTCTTTAGGTAAAGAAGAGTTGCAACTTACGGACGCACAGTGTTATATTTCTCCTCAAAATGACAACCTCCTAGATTATAGTTGAAACAGATAAACCCTAGAGTAAAACTCCCACGTTTCTTACTAAGATAGTTTCGTTGAAATCCTGGGTAATTTTTTTGTCCCGTATTTCCAAAAAATATGAAAAAAAAAGTTTTCCATAGTTAAGTAAATCACTGAGAGGTTGTCATCATCGGATCCCTCAATTTGATCTATGTAATAGCTTTTACCCTTTTTGATTTTATGTACTAAAAGGACGAAGTCACCAACTCTATAATCCAGGTCATCCATTTGAATTTTCTCAGGTCCATTATTTTTGGGAGAACAATCGTTTAATACATACGTCGTCATCTTTTTTATATTTATGTGTCTTTTGTAGCCTGTCATAATATTTCTATACAAAAATAAAAAGTTTAAAATACCTACAATATTTCATTTACTCACCCTCCATTTCTGGAAACAATTCAGCAATTTTCTTCCATAACTTATTGAGAATATTTCTGTTCATATGATGCCTGTGTTTACTTTGCCAAATCGGAGTTCTAGCCTGAACAGCACTAATAAACTCTTCTGTATTAAAAGACATGATGAAAAACGTGCTACCGTTTCTAGCGACAAATTCATACTGGTTGAACATGGTTGAACTTACCTGACATCGCGAGTGAATCGCGCATTCTGCCGCTAGTGAATTCACGGCGTGAAATTACGCAGCGATTTGCGCGTGAACTGTGTCCATCCACACTCGCAAAGCTTCACAGTCTTATTCGCGACTTCAACTAAAATGAACGACGACGTGATTTCTGCCGCTGCTGTGTCACTGCTTGCCATAGCGTATTATAATTATAATTACATGTGTGTTCAAAATAAACATTTGAAAAACAGACGGAGAAGAAGACGTTGGTGGATGACTAAAATTCATCGTAATAGAAACAGGTGAATTAATAGTTTTTGAGCATAATTCTGAGCATTTTATTTCATAATATAATATATTATTTTTACTTTACCTACCTTCATACTTTTTTTCAGTGCAACAATGGATAAGCAGTTGAGAGAATTTGTTGCTGAACCATCAGGAGAATTTCATAAGTTTACAAGAATGTCTGAGTCGGATTTTAATTACCTATTAAGCAAAGTTTTACCAATGGTAGCCAAACAAGACACTCAATTAAGACAATCCATCCCAGCTAAAATACGCCTTGCCATTGCGGTATTTGGCTACTGGAGATAGTTTCGAAAGTCTCCACTATTTATTTAAAATCTCACCTCAAATTATATCGAAGATTATTCCAGAAGTATGCCATGCTTTGAATGAAACGCTCAAGGAAGAAATTAAAGTAAGTAAAAATTTATTTTTAAAAGTATTTATTCATTGAATAAAGACACATTATTAATTATTAATCAGTCAAAACACTTATTCTTAATTATTTATTAATCAGTCTTTAAGAAAATAATAGATTTACATATCGGCGCAGTACATGGTCTGACTCGATCACGCCACTTTTGTGCATGACTCGATACGCCACTTTTGTGCATTGCTAGCTCACTGAGTCATCAACACCTGCGCGCTCGCCCCACCGGGCGGAACGCCTATAAAACGAGGCGTTCGCCCCTCTCCGATTCAGAAGCGAGTTAGCCGTCATTCGGAACGGAACTACTGTGTCGCACTGACACTCTGAATTGTTGTTTTTAATAGTTTTATTTTGAATATTTTGATTTTGCTAGTCGGTAACTTTTACTTGTTATTATTTGATTAATCATCGTTTTTCCCAAATAATTTAAACCTAATTTAATTTCAATTAATTAAAAATTAATTTAGTGATCATTTCGTGATTTCTGGTTTCCTTAAATAAAAAAATAAATAAATGTGTATGACTGTCTTATCTATGTGTTTTTAATACCTTTTACTCTTTTATCAGAAGCGGGACGACATCAAACCACGCCATGGAGGACAATAACATGGAAAGAAACGAAGGACCCTCAACGTCAAAAGGTCCGGGGTTGAGTCTTTGGTTAAATACATTCAGGGACACCATGACTGATATGTTGGCACAAGTGTCGAGCGAAAACCGTGCAACTATCAACGAAATCCTGAAAATGGTAAAGCCTGATGACCCTGCTGTACGTATTGCAGATGTTTATTTTCCATCTTATGACCCTGATGGTGGTATGGATGTTCGAGAGTGGGCTGAATTGATATCCAAAACACAAGCTCAGTATAAGCTCAAAGACCATGAGGTACGTTTAAAAGCTGCAAGTGTCTTAAAAGGAAGAGCAAAAGTATGGGCAGATGAATGTTTATTAAGGACGACTACCTGGGATGAAATGAAGACCGACATGCTTCAAACTTTTGAACCAGAATCGAGATATTTTTCTGAAATTTTAAAGTTTCGCAACTACACGGTAGATGCAGCCGCAACCATCCCAGAGTACATTTCCAATGTCTGGAGAATGTTCAAACGCATCGTCAAACCAAACCCTTCAGAACAAGATGCAGTAGAAGTATTCATCATAGGAAGTATTACTGATGAAAAATTACGAACAGAATTATTAAACAGCAAATCACAGACTGTCCCAGAACTCATTGCGATTGCAAAGACCATGAGGAAGATAAAACCTATGCCAATGTCACGTGATCCAGTACCTTCCAAAAAGCAACGAACGGAAGATGGAGATCAAACCAGAGATAAAAGTATTACCTGCTTCGTTTGTGGAAAAACTGGACACCGAGCTCGTTATTGCAGCCAGAATGCCATTGCCAAATCTATTGAGCATGGGAAAAATAAGAAGGAATGCACATTTTGCTCTAAATCCGGTCACACGTTTGAGGAGTGCTTTAAGAGGATAGCTACTGAAAAATCTATCAACATCTGTGAGAAGGGTAAGCCAAATTCAAATAATATTTTAGTTACTATTGGGAGTCAGGAATTCCGAGCGATGTTTGATAGTGGAGCTGATTGCTCTCTTGTAAGACAAACAATTGCACTGACAATTCCAGGTGAACGAAAAGATTTTGTGACTCAGTTGAAGGGGATTGGGCCAGTACCAATTATATCCATTTGTCGGATTTTAGCCACATGTAAAATGAGCAACGTTAACATGGAATTAAGTTTGCATGTTGTACAGGATCATGAAATACCAACCGATATTATTATTGGAAAATATTTATTAAGTATTCCAGGAATTGAGGTCCACTTAACAGAGAATGAAACCGTAGTGAATCACTGTACTTCGGAACCGCTTGTGAAACAAATTTTTCATGTGGGTACAGCAGTTCTAGACACAGATATTACAGATAATCACCAGCTCCAGAGGTTACATCGATTGTTGGGTAAATACCAAGAATCATTTGTCGAAGGCATACCCTCCTCCAGGATCACAACTGGTGAGCTAACCATTAATCTCAAAAATCCAGATAAGATTGTACAGCGACGTCCTTACCGCCTGGCTCCTGTGGAAAGAGAAAAGGTACGAACCATTGTTGAGGATTTATTAGAGAAAAATATAATTCGAGAAAGTGACTCACCTTTTGCGAGTCCCATCATTCTTGTAAAGAAAAAGAATGGCGAAGACAGACTCTGCGTAGACTATAGAGAGTTGAATTCTAATACACTGAGGGATCATTATCCACTACCATTGATCGCGGATCAGTTAGATCAATTGTCGGAAGCGAAATATTTCACCTGCTTGGATATGGCAGCTGGCTTTCACCAGATCCCAGTTTCTTCAGATTCAATACGAAAAACCGCATTCATAACTCCGGATGGTCAATATGAATACCTCACAATGCCGTTTGGCTTAACAAATGCACCTTCTGTGTACCAAAGAGCCATAAATAAGGCACTGGGAAGTCTTAGGGGCACTGCAGCTCTGGTGTACATTGACGATGTTTTAGTTCCTAGCAGAAACTTTGAAGAAGGTTTGGACAAACTCGAGCAAGTAATCGAAGCACTGACCAAGGCCGGCTTTTCGTTTAATATAAAGAAATGTTCATTTATGAAGACCTCAATCGAATATCTGGGGTACGTAGTGAGCGAAGGCAAAGTGAGACCGAGTCCTACAAAAATTGAAGCTTTAGCTAAGTCTGCTCCTCCTCAAAATGTGAAGCAACTAAGACAGTTCAATGGTCTAGCGGGTTACTTCCGACGGTTTATTCCGGACTTTTCCACAAAAATGGCGCCTCTTTATGAGTCGACAAAAACTGGTGCAAAATGGGAGTGGACCGAAAGACATGAAGCAGTGAGAAATACAATTATCGATTTTTTGACTTCAGCTCCTTTGTTGACAATATTTCAGGAAGATTGCCGATCGAACTCCACACAGACGCTAGTGCTGTAGGTCTTGGTGCTGTACTTATCCAGATCAAAGACAAACGCCAACACGTGATCGGATATTTTAGCATGAGGACCTCGAGTACTGAATCAAAGTACCATTCTTACGAATTGGAAACTTTGGCTATTGTGAGATCGGTCAAGAATTTTAGACACTATCTTTATGGCCGAAAGTTTACCATCATAACAGACTGTAATTCGGTTAAAGCATCACGTTACAAGCAAGAACTTTTGCCAAGAATCCACAGGTGGTCATTTTTACAGAACTTCGATTTTGAAGTCGAGTACCGGAAAGGAGAACGCCTGAAGCACGCCGATTTCTTCAGCAGGAACCCCACGGTTTCGATCATGAGTGTCACGCACAAAGAAGACTGGCTGATCATGGAACAGCGGCGCGATCCTGTAGTGAGTAAAATCATATGTGACTTAAATAATGGTAAAGAAACTGACCGACAGTATGCGCTCAAAGACAATGTTTTGTGTCGTAAATGTGAAGTAGTTGACAAAATCAAACTACTGAAAGTTGTCCCACAATCCTATCAATGGTATCTCATTAACGTTTATCATGAATCTTTAAAACATATGGGCTGGGAAAAAACTCTTGCCAAAATCAAAGAAAATTTTTGGTTTCCTAGAATGAATACTATTATCAGATACTTTGTAGACCATTGTATTACGTGCAAAACTATGAAAGGTCCATCAGGCGCCATCCAGAGCCAGCTCCACCCGATTGAGAAAATCCCGGAACCGTTCCATACGCTCCATATTGATATTTCTGGAAAATTAAGCGGCACTGCTTTACAAAAGGAGTACGTATTTGTTGCTATTGACGCTTACACCAAATTTGTTATTCTAAAACATGCTAAGAGTAAGAATCAAGAGAGTGCTTTGAAGCACTTACAAGAAATTGTATTTTTGTTCGGAGCACCTAAAAGGATAATTGTTGATGGTGATGGAGCTTTTGTTTCTCATTACAAATCCTACTGCGATAAGTTTGGCATTGAATTACATCAGTGTGCAGGCTACTCTAATAGAGCGAATGGACAAGTTGAGAGGATAATGAGAGTGTTGAAAAGCGGACTGACCGTCATCAGTAATATGCAAACAACACACTGGTCAAAATCACTGAGTACGCTTCACCTAGCCATCAACTGTACTTTCTCCAAAGCTACGGGTAAAACTCCTATCGAGTTACTTACAGGAAAACAAGGTGCTGTCCCACCTGAGCTGATATCTATAATTGATGACATCAACGAACGAGTCGACCCGGAATCCTTGCGTAACTCAGTCCAAGGAAAAATAGTCGAAACAGCTTTAAAAGACAAGGAACGTTTTGACAAAGGCAAAGCGGAAGTAAAGCGGTTCGAAAAAGGAGAGTTCGTACTCGTAAAAGAACCACCAAGACTAGGCACGAAATTGAGTCAGAAATATGAAGGCCCTTATGAAATCAAAAAAATCCTGCCACATGACAGATACGAAGTACGGCGGATAAATGGGCGAGGAAGATCGAGAAAAGTTTGTCACGAAAATTTGAGAAGTGCACCTAAATTCGGGACCCAGAGTGAGATAGCCGTATCGGCGATGAACAAGGACATCAACGACGGTGAAACAAATTGTAACACTGATAATGAGGTTGCATAATGTTAGTAGTTCTTTTTTTTACGAGATATTAACAAACAATTTTAATGAGTTTTCAACGTGTTATACGAGAAGGCTAAAATGGCGCTGAGGTCCTGAAGCCTTGCCAAAATTAGCGCTGAGGCTATGAGGCAACTAAAACGAGTTATTGATTTCTGAGCTACGTGTTCATTCCAAGTTTTGTGATGTGATGTGCTTATTTTAACGTGTTTCATTTATTTGTGATACAGATAAAGGAGAGTAGGCGCAGGGACGCGCCTCTCATCAGAATGGCCGTATCGGCGCAGTACATGGTCTGACTCGATCACGCCACTTTTGTGCATGACTCGATCACGCCGATTTTGTGCATTGCTAGCTCACTGAGTCATCAACACCTGCGCGCTCGCCCCACCGGGCGGAACGCCTATAAAACGAGGCGTTCGCCCCTCTCCGATTCAGAAGCGAGTTAGCCGTCATTCGGAACGGAACTACTGTGTCGCACTGACACTCTGAATTGTTGTTTTTAATAGTTTTATTTTGAATATTTTGATTTTGCTAGTCGGTAACTTTTACTTGTTATTATTTGATTAATCATCGTTTTTCCCAAATAATTTAAACCTAATTTAATTTCAATTAATTAAAAATTAATTTAGTGATCATTTCGTGATTTCTGGTTTCCTTAAATAAAAAAATAAATAAATGTGTATGACTGTCTTATCTGTGTTTTTAATACCTTTTACTCTTTTATACATATATAAAAAAACAAGCATTTTTGTACGCCATGTCAATTAAATTTTGAATATTATTTGTGTAATTCTATTAGAAGTTATGATAACCTGAGAAGCAGTAGAGGCAGTGGTTTCCGTAATATGGATTTCTGGTGGTGATATATAGTAGTGCATAGGTGGTTCGGAGTAACTGCTTTTGAAAGAATGCGGTCTCTGGTAGTGGTGGTTGGTGATGCAACACCATCACGACGTACAAACAAATTATATTTCACATATAAATTGTGTTCTTTCATTTTTCGGATTTTTTCTTAATTTAAAGTAAAAGTAAAAGTAACTTTGCCGTGTAAGTCACACTCATCATCCTCTTGATTTTTTCGACTTTTAATAGTCTCTTTAAGTGTGACTAGTGCATCTTTCACTGTTTCCCCAGCAGCCACTATTTCCATAGAAGGTTTGTTTCGACGACGAATTGTTGTTGGTCTTATTGAAGGGCTATCATCTTCATTTGCTCTCGTAGATTGACTATCATCTACAGGTGCGTCTAAACTCTCCTCCACTTCATTTATCTCCGACAGCGGTCTTTCCTGAAAATGATACAAGTAACATTATTTGTAATGCTTAATTTTTTTATTAACGTGTTCTCTTTTTATTTTTACAGTTGCCAACGAGAGCAGAAGAGTGGCTGGAGATCGAAAAAGGATTTGTACATAAATTTCCTCATGCTATCGGTTCGATCGATGGAAAACATATAGTCATACTATGTCCATTTGGCTCAGGATCGGAATACTTTAACTATAAGAAAACATTAGTATTTTATTATTAGCTTTAGTGGATAGTAATTATAATTTTATGTACGCAGACATAGGATGTCAAGGTAGAATTAGCGATGGTGGGGTGTTCAGAAACAGTTTATTATGGAAGAAAATATGTCGTAATGAGTTAAATTTACCAACACCGCGTCCTTTACTAAATTCAGACACATGTGTGTGTACCCTGTTTTTTTAGGAGATGGTGCCTTTGCACTTACAGAACATGTTATGAACCTTATCCTGGTAACCATGATTGGGGATCGCGAAAACGTAATTAATCAAAGATTATCTAGTGCCAGGGTTGTAGTCGAAAATACGTTTGGAATACTAGTGACAAGATTTAGGATATTTAAAAAACCCATTCAATTAAACCATGAAAAAGTAAAACTTCTGACATTAACATGTATATTATTACATAATTTCCTAAGAAAAAGTTTCACTTCCTCAAATATTTATATTCCGCCCGGAACAGTAGACTCAATTAATGAGAACAGTGACTACTAACCCCTGATTCATGGAGAAATGAAATCGGGAGAGATTGTGCGATACGTCCAATATCACGTTTAGCACGCCGATCTACTCTAAATGCTCGTGAAATAAGGGACGAGTACACGAGATACTTTGAAAGTATTTTGATTAGTTAATGTTAAGTAAATTAAAAAGATAATGAAGATAATACTTACAGTATTTATTGTTTGTTTGCATTGTCCCCCATCTCCAAGAAATGAGTCCATAAGTTCATATGCAAACCAAATGGGCTTGTAAATATCACTTGAGCTCGCACCGCTGTGGATGGAATCCTTCACTTTCTTTCTGTGCGTTCTATAGCTCGACATAAGTGAATCTTTCTTCTTCTTAGTCTGCTACTAGTATATTTAACATAGCACTTATGCGTGTCCAGGCATCATGGACCTTATTTTTTTTTTGTGGTCCTTATGATTTGACTCCCAGAGAATCGGCTCAGCTTGATAACACTGCAACAAAGTCAGTTCAAGTTCATTACTCCATGTAGTACTCATTTTTAATTAACTGCCAAGCAAAGACCACAACACAACCACTCTCAACGATGACTTGTTCGCTACTGCGAAAAAACTGCGAGTGTAGACGCGTTCACGTTCGCGCGCTACGAACCCTTTGACGCGGGCCAAAAAACCGACAGTGATCGGGAAACAGCGCGATGCGCGAAAGCGAAGGCGCGAACAACATCTACATTAGCGTTTCGCGGTTTTCGCGGGCTTTCGCGCCGCGAGTTTGGAGCCCGCTCGACGTGAAAACACACAAACATCTCAAGGCCGATCCACAATTCCACACTCGCACGCGCGAATAGCAGCGCGAAACGCGGCGTGAATCGCGGATAAATTGCTAACAGTCTACACTCGCAGGTTCGCGCCGGGCTTCATAGGCGCTCCACATTTACGCGCGATTCGCGGGCGTGAATCGCGGCGCGAATTGCGGCGCAAATCGCGCGTGAACTTCTCTTGGCTCCCATTTGCAGTGTTCACAGTTGTGTTCACAGTATAGTTCGCGCGCTCGACGAATATGGACGTAGTTGTTGCTTCGACAGGCCTACTGCTGTGTGCATTTGCAATTATGTCTACATTAAAAGTAAAAAAAAACAAATTAAAAAGAATTGGAGGAAACGAAGATGGTGGATATCGAGTATTCATCGTAATAGAACAAGGTTTGTAATATTTTGTTCTGTATTGGGCTAATGTTTCGTTAAAACAGGGGTACATCAAATTTATTGTATTTAATACCTTTCTTTGTTACAGCCTAACTATGGAGCAGCAGTTAAATGAATTAGTTGCTGAATCTTCTCGTGAATTTTACTCGTACGTCTAAAGCAGATTTTGAATACCTACTACTAAACAAGGTTTCACTACTGATTGCAAAACAAGATACCCAATTACGAAAAGCTGTTCCAGCAAAGATACGCCTTGCCATAACACTGAGTTATTTGGCCTCTGGAGATGACTTCGAAAGCCTTCATTTTTTCTAGTTTCCCCGCAACTGATTTCACAAAGGACATCATTTTTTTGGGCCTAAAATACGTGAATATTTAACAGGGTCATATTAAGTTGTGGATTACTTATAAACTTAAATACTTTCATTTAACATTATTATTTTTAGATTTTTTAATACGCCCGTTTTCTTTTTGAAAACATTTTATTATTCTTGAAAATGCGTCGAACAGAACGTTGATTTATACCGCTTTTGACATTTGATTTGCTGGCACTGACATATGACAGATGTCAATATTTACGAAGAAGTGGATGGAACCAAACCAAATAAATAAACCCGAGTTGGCCCTATTTAAAAGAAGAAGTTTAAACACCGACACGATTATAGGATGTGTTTTTTGTTATGGGCGTAAGTCGGAATGTCGTTTTTTACAGTATACATAGCTTGCTCGCAGATGACGCAAATGAACACGCTGCAGACGTGCGCTTGTATTTATATGCAGAGAATTTATTCCCCTTGAACAAGACTGCGCAGCGCTTCGAAAGCTTCCACTAGTTTTCAAGAGCTAGCTATCACAAATAACAAGTGTTAACAACAATGGAAAAATGTATCTGCTACGCTTAACAACATTGAAAACTTTTCCAAATATCCTTCACCTAGTTTGATACTTCAGTTTAACCCTTTTTTGCTGAAAAAGTACTGAAGACGAGATGGATGACTGAATAAGTTACAGCTTATTGCAAGTGTTCGAAGGCTATCAGCATTAATGTAATTGCTTACATCGTTTTGTGTATTATAAACAATATCACCTACATATCTTTTTAACTTCAACTTATGAGTGTAACTCTTCTCTTATTTACTCCACAAAAGTAGAAAAATAAAACAGTATTTAACATTTTGATATTTCATTTATTCATCTTCCATCACTAAAATACCATCTAAGAATGTGGCAGGTGCTGATAGGATATCCTGATGCCGAGCCCAACCAAGATACCAAACTATATTGTGATCACATGAGCACATGTACCAACTGTTCGCTTGCCTATGATGCATGAGCAGTAATCCGCAGATCTTTTCTTGCCAATTTGCTTGTAATGGATCCAAAAGTATATATGTGTAATAAATCTTATTTCCATGATGACGGGACCTAATCCTTCCACGAATTAACACCGTCTCATGTGACGACAATATCTATGGTATAGTTGTGGCAGTAATATTTTGATTGATTTCTACTACAAATGTGCCATTTGTTCGGATATGTTCCCCGTAATATGACCTGGCCTGTTTGATTTGATAGGTCCCCAATGCAAACAGAACCAAATCTGACATTTGCATGACAGGGAACATATCCAATTCGGGTACTTGGCCATCAATTCTCACAAAATCTATTCGTTGCCTGTTTAATTGTAGTTTCTGGACATGTTCAGCTAAGTGATTGGGCATATTTAATATATTTAATGCTCTTTGTAAAATAGGCTCAGCATCAGGCCGGTCGGATATAACAGGATGAAAATTATTAATGATTGCTGCTGCTATTTTAAAGTCTTCCATCAAATGTTGACTCATTTTGTTAAAATAATTAGCCCTGAATATTTTATAATCACGTTTGAACCGACCGTTTACAACTTCAACTACCCACCTGCACATTGTTACAAATCTAGATTTATTCGCCTTAATAGTAGAGAGCTGAGGTCCTTCATTCTGTGATCGAGTTTCTGGCTTATGAACTATATAACCTAAAGTACTGAGTAACCCCAAAGAATCTCTAAATCCGCGATCCAGTATGAAAACATCATTTTCTGTGAAGTAGCCTCTGAGGTTTGAATTTTCATTTTCAAATAAATGTTTGACAATATCAGCATCAAAAGTAGTTGCCGGATAAAGCCCATATGCATCTATAATGTGACCATCAGTGGCTACTATCAGGAATGGTTTAACTAGATTGCGGAATTTGTGCAAACTATATGATTTTTTCTGGAACAAATAATTAGAAGATTTTTGGACAAATATATATGTTCCATCTAAAATCACTATAGGGTTACCTGATTCTGTGCCAAATAGACCTTGTGGAATTAAAAGATTCCTGGAGCTCAGTGACTCTCGTGATATGTGTCCTACACCTAGGTGCATAGGTACACAGACATCTGTCAGACAACGTCTTGCCTTCTTTACATAGGATTGAACAACTGAAGTAGTTATTTTAAAAATACTTGCCATTCGGGCAAATGACTCTCCAGTTCTAATTTTTACAAGATATAGACCTAGAGCAGTCTTTTTTTTCTTACAATTTGTAAGTGCATTTGAAATTGCATTATAAAGGACCATGAAATTAAGGATTGTTAATCCAGTCCAGTAGTGACATAAATTATCATCCATGCTTTCAATTGCTTCAAAGTTCAGATTTTCACTGTTAGTGTCTCGTAATAAGTTTAGCATTTCTTCAATTTGAGTAGAAGTAAATTCTGTCATAAACTCATAATCATTTAATATATCCCAATTAAATACTGTGCTGTGCTGCTGACAAATTCGTGCATTTGTAGTGACATATACTCTATACTCAGAAAGAATTCTTTTTTTCAAGTATAGGGGTACTCTGAGCCGCTCCATATTTTGACAGTCAGGTACGAAACAATGGCTTGTAGTATCTGGATTACGACTGTAAGTTCTTAAATTAATATTGGGCATCTCCAGTACACCTTCAGGGGCAGTTTCATTTTCATTATCATCATGCTCAGGAATAGGCTCGGAAACATTTTCTGCATGATGAACTCTGTAGTGGGCTCGTTGCCAACATGCATTGCACACTCGAGCATTTTGGGGAAGCTGTAACAATAATGATTAAATTTAAGTAATCATTGTAATTTTTGTATGATTTTCCTAAAATGTTTTCATTTTAGTGTAACTATTTGAGGAGGAGAACATTGTACACTCAATAAGATTTCTACTGTTAACTGTTGTACTAGCATTCTCTGTGGTTGCAGTTCCATAATGGTAATTTGGTTGGGTGTGACTGACAAAATGAAATATGAATAATACTGATTTTTTCAAAGTTGCACAAAGGCAGAATAAACTTTACATATTAGGGGTAAAATCAATGCACATACCTGTCGTGGAAAAATAGCATCAGCTATGAATGCTCTGTCAGGACGTCCTTCAGGCAATGGTCGAGATATTCTTCCACTTCTTTGTGCCACTGATATCCCACAACTGACACATAGCGATTGATGTCCTAATCGTTGCTCAGGTGTACGGGATCCATCATTCAGTTCAGCAATTACCAAATTGAAGCATTCTTGGCACACTCTATCCAGGTTTAAAACCTTAAACAAATATATCAATGTTTTTAAGAATTTTAGGTTTTATCATCAACTGTATAGCTGTTTAGTATAATTGTTTAAGAAAGTTATATTTCATTATGAAAGTTATATTTCACAAACCTCTCTGTTATTCCACTGCTCAAGCATTGACACCAAATCTGGATTCATATCAAGTATACCATATGATTGGCGATTAGTATGCAGTGCTATGTTGCAGTTAAAGCATAGCGCTTGCATAGCCATTGTAAATACAATGTATATCTGAAAAAATAAAGTAAAATAGGTAAATAAATTAGTTTAACGAACACACATTGGTGTATAGATATTTAACTAGTCCTAAACTCAGTTTATCTTGTTATTTTTTAATTATAAAAAGTTTGCCATTTTGATTCAGAAGAGGATAAGACTACGGCTTGCTAACTCTCTCGCACTGACATTCATATTGGTCTGTCTTGGTTGCTTGATTAAGTGTGTGCGCGAGTACAATTTTTTGATTGATGCTATTATGGGCATGCTGTATCTTCACTTTTATTAAATCTTAGATGCTAATGCATTTAACAGTAATACATAAGTACTTACTTTTTTGTATTGTAACACTATTGTATGTTTTAAAATATAGAATGATTATGACACCCAATGACATAGGCACTTCCCTTTTCGGGATTCGGACCCGTAAACATCTTGAAAAGACGGTAGTTTAGTTAAAATCAGCAGTTGGCTTCTGACTTGCTGCTGTGAAGGCGTTATAGCAGTCTGTATCCGCCTTTAAGTATATAAGAATCCTAGTGTTTCAATGACTAGCTAGTATGCCAAATAAATAACCACATCATCATACTTACATTCAGATTCGTAAGAAACGCCGGCGTCGTCGATTCAAATCGTTGGGAAGAAGAGGAGTCCAAAAGGGTAGCACAGGTCGTAATATGATCAGGGTGAGGGTGCGGACAATTCCAATTCGTAAGGTAAAAATCGGGTCCAGAATACACAGCACAAGTTGTTAAATGGAGAAGATATCAAAAACACAACGAATTATTACCGCACGCGAACGAGAGCAAAAACCGTCTGACTGACGTACGTGTCTCTGACAGTGACAGACAAGTGCCAGTGTTTCGCTTATTTCATGGCGATGCGTTTTGTTCGTCGAATTTAAAAAAAATTAAAGAGTAAAAATCTTTGTTTTAGGATAAGTATCAAGCTGATTGTAAAGTGGGCATTTACTCTTTTTGGATTTTTAATGTAATTTATGTATCTTTGTATTCGTTTTCTCAAAAATAAACAAAATAAAATGTTTCTTTAACTGTAAACAAAACGCACTTACTGCGGACAGTGTTGCAACTCTCTGCTGCACTTGCCAGTAACGAAAGACTTAGATTGAAAATAAAAACAAAACCCATATCGAAAAATTAACAAAAATGTGTGTTTTTTGTTTGTATGAATTTATTCTTTCATTTGGTGTATCATTTGTTTCCGTTAGTTAGAATTTTATTTTAAGCCCAACTCCCATACAAAAAAAATATTGTCCTTTTACCTGAAGTTTGTCGAGCTTTGAATAAAGTGTTAAAGGATGAAATAAAAGTAAGTACATAAAAAATCACATATTTATTATTATAATCAGTACGTAATTAAAGAAAATTCTAATAATATTATTGAATATACAAATATCGTGACATTAGACGTGAGCTTCAATTAACTTGACATAAAAGCTTTTTCTATTATATTAATATTATCTTCTACACCGACCATATCAATATTTGCGTCTTCAATGGTGTCTTGTTCTGGAATGTGAATAACTGGTGGATGGATCATTTCATTCGATTGTATAATAATACTTGAGCCTATGTTTCTGCGATTATTGGTAATACTATTTTGTACGGTCATCGGAGAATAATGAATAATTGGCTCGGAATGTGTTGATGATGAAGTGCCAGATCTTGGTTAGCATTGAATGATTGGCTCGGAAAGTGTTGATGATGAAGTGCCAGGTCTTGGTTGGCATTGAATGATTGACTCGGAAGGTGTTGATAATGAAGTGCCAGATCTTGGTTGGCATTGAATGATTGGCTCGGAATTTGTTGATGATGAAGTGCCAGGTCTTGGTTGGCATTGAATGATTGGCTCGGAATGTGTTGATGATGAAGTGCCAGGTCTTGGTTGGTATTGAATAACATATTATACATATTTAGATATTTAGACGGCCGGTTTGGTCGAGTGGTAGTAGCGCTGCCTCTTGATCAACGGGTCCTGGGTTCGATTTCCGGTCGGGGCAAATATTTGTGTAAAAAGCAGATGTTTGTTCTCGGGTCATGGGTGTTTGTGTTTGTCTTTATGTGTGTTCCGAGGGACCCACGACACAAGGGAAAACCTTAATGTGGGCCTTTGAGTGTGTAGCGTTTATTAATGTTGTAACGGTGGTTGTACTGGTGATAGTGGTGGTATTGGCGATGAGGATGCTGATGATGCCGTATTATGAGAACTTAAAATCATGCCATCTATGTCATGCATCAATCTCAGTCTTTTCTCTTCTGACAATCTTAACTTTTTGGCAAAAGTCTCCCATACAAATCGCAGTCGTCTTCTTGAATTGTATTGATGGATTGATTATCATTCCTTTTTATAGTAGATTTAAGCGTGACCAGAGCTTCTTTCATCATTTTTCCTGCCTCTGTGAGTTCTCTAGGATTTTTACGACGACGAACTGTTGGTGTAGCTGTAGTATTAGTATTAACATCCTGACTTTGTTTTGAATCATTCTGCCTTTAATTTTCCTGCTCTTCTTCAGGATTCTCTTGTTCTGTATCATCCATATTTTCTGGCTGTGTTACGTTAAATGAAAATTAATTAATTTGATTATTTTTGCTGTTACAGTTACCGTCATGTCCAGAGAAATGGCTACAAATAAAAAGAGGATTTTCATCAAAATTTTCTCATGCTGTCGGATCCATAGATGGCAAGCATATTGTTTTGGAAAGCCCAATGAACTCTGGATCGGAATATTATAATTATAAAAAAACATATAGTATAGTATTATTGGCGTTAGTTGACAGCGAATACAATTTCATTTTTGCTGACATCGGGTGTCCAGGTAGCATAAGCGATGGTGGTGTTTTTATGAATACTCTTTTATGGAAAAAAATGTGCAGAAATGATTTAAATTTACCAACACCACGGCCTCTACCAGGTTCAGATATCGAAATACCCTACGTTTTTTTGGGCGATGGAGCTTTTGCCCTTTCTGAGTATATTATGAAAACATATCCAGGAAATTACGACATGGGATCTCCAAAACGTAAATTAAACCAAACATTATCTAGAGCACAAGCCGTGGTAGAAAATACTTTAGGCATATTGGTGACAAAATTCCGTGTGTTTGAGAAACCAATTCAATTACAGCCAGAAAAAGCAGCCATCGTAACAATGTCATGTACATAATTTCTTAAGGCGAAGCAGTACATCCTTATATGTTTATACATCACACGGGACTATCGGCCTTTATGACAACAGCGATATGCTTGTGCAACCTGGCTCGTGGAGGCAAGAAGTGGAGATCACATGTGCTGTTCGTGATTTGCGACATGTACCACGCAGACCACCTCTTAACGCCACGGAAATTAGAAACCAATTCACCATTGGTGAATTTTAGCAGATAATCATCATCACTCGTGTACTATCTGAATAAAGTATAATATACTTACTGTATTGATTCTTGTTTTATTTTTTGTTGTATCACCAATCATACTGTCGATAATATCATATCCAAACCAAATTGGCTTATACACGTCATCGGCACCTGCTCCCGATTTTTCCGATTTTTTTATTTTACTTTTGTAATTTCTGTAGCTGGAGAACAAATTAGTTTTTTTTGTTTTCAGTGCATCCACGGGTATTTCCATGATAGTGCTAATACGCTTCCATGCGTCGTGATTTTTTAGTTTGTTTTTGTAGTCTCTTAAACTTTTATTCCATAAAACTGGTTCCATTTGTATCTGTTCCAGAAAAGATTTTTCTAATTCGTTTGTCCAATTAAAACTTTTATTAGACATTTTGCACTACTGGAATTTTTTTGAATAAACAAGCAGGAACACAACCGTTCTCGTCCTAGAGTAGCGCGCGAATGTGGAGTCGTGTTGTGTTCACGCATATTTCGCGCGTTCGCAAACTCTTTGACTAGGGCCAAAAACCGACAAAAAGTGGTTAACAAGGCGTGAAAGTGGCGCGAACCCGCGAAAAATATGCGAATCGGCTCCACATTCACGCCCTAGCTCGCAATTCACGCATTTGCGCGCGAATGTGGAGCGCCCTTTAAGTTCGCGCTCTTGACGAGTATGCACGTCTAATTTTGAAGTTTATTTGTAATTAGTAAGGTATGGAAGGTAAAACCACTACAGCAGATGCTTTACTACTTTGCGCTTTGGCAATTTATAGTTACGCCTTAAAGAAAGAACAAACAATTCAAAAGAAGCACAGGTAACGGAGATGGTGGTGTCAAGTAGTAACTAGTAGTGCCAAACTGGCAACACTCACTTTTTGTATCTGTACTCATTTCGGATGTCAAATAAAACGCTTACTAATTTTCTTAATTATTAATTTAATTATAAAACCCAACGCTACATGTTGTCAGAAGTAATAAATTATCAAGAAGTTAGTGAGAAAGTAGTAAAAAATGGCTACGAACGAGGCAGTCGCTGGAATAAAGCCACCAGCTAACCTTCAAGTCGACTGTGAATTCGACAAATTACTCGACGAAATGTTAAAAGATAAGATAGTCTTTGGCATCAGATCCAATCAAGTGAGGGAAAAATTACTGACAGAAAAAAAACTAGACTTGACAAAAGCAATTACTATTTGTAAAACAAGCGAACAAGCTACTAAACAACTGGACGAGTTTGAAAGCAAAAATAAAACTGACAAAGTCTCAGTGGTGAAAAAAGCAAATACTAAACAAGAACAGAGCAAGAGTTTTGATTGCAAAAGATGTGGTACAAACCATAAACCCCGAGAATGTCCAGCATTCAATCAACCATGTGATCTTAGAAAAAACAAAATAATAAACAGAAAGATAGAGTGAATGTATTAGAAGAAAGCTCAGATTCTGAAGATGATGTATACATATCTGCTATCAGTACTGGAGAACAAAAAAACTGGACAGAAGAAATAAAAGTTGACGATGTGAAGTTTACAGTCAAACTAGATACAGGGGCGGAATGCAATGTATTACCAAGACATTTGATGGATAAAATAAAGGCAAAACTGAGAGCAAGCCGAACAAAAAATTTAATAAGCTATACAAATAATAAAATGGCAGTTTTAGGCGAAACAGAACTACGATGCAAATTAAAAAATGAAGAAACAAATATTGTATTCAAAGTGGTTCAAGAGAAAGTGACACCCATCCTAGGACTTAACTCCTGTGAGCAATTAGGACTTATCGCAAAAGTGAAAACATTGATGGAAAGCCAATGCGAAGAAGATATATTTGATGGATTGGGCTGTTACAAGGATTATGAATATGATATCGACCTGATCGAGAACCCAAAACTCGAAATTAAACCATCAAGAAGAATTCCACATTCTATAAGAAATGAGGTTAAGCAGGAACTCGACAGAATGGTACAATTAGATGTTATAAAACCAGTATCAGAGCCTACTCCTGCTGTGAGCCCTATGGTAGTTGTCAGACAAAAAGGTAAAATAAGAATTTGTATAGATCCGTCAGATGTAAACAAAAACATTCTGAGACGTCAATTTCCACTTACTACTATAGAAGAGATATCAGCTGATATTAAAGGTTCTAAATTTTTCGCATTACTGGACTGCACCAAAGGGTTTTGGCAGATAAGGCTGTCAGAGAGCAAGAGCTCCATACGCTATTGGTTGTCCTTCTTGAAGAAGGGCGGCTCCTAAATTCTTTGAACTCGCGTCCACGGTCAGCGTCACAGCTCTGTTCACATCATACAGTCCCAAAACTGGTGGGCTCTAAAGGACCTTCTTAATTTTGTTGAGAGCTTCTTCATGATGACTTTCCCAAGTAAAACTCACATTCTTATGTAATAAATCTCTAAGTGGATTTGTTAGATCTGACATGTTAGGAATGAATTTATTTAGGTATGTTATCATCCCTAGCAGTCTCTGTAACTCTGTTTTATTTGTTGATGTTTTCATTGCTTGTATGGCCTCCACCTTTTCTAAAAAAGGTGGAGGCCACCTTTTCTAAACACAAAATCTTAAATCTAGAATATAATTTTGCAAAATCAATCAAATATTTCACACACTTGTCTTCAGGACATTTAAACCAATAAAAACCAAATTCGGTAATATCAGTAAGTATTTAACTTAAGGCAAAAGCTGCCTGAACTATATCTATATTTTGATTAGATGTATTAGCATCTTGGTTCTCTGGTTTATGGACAGGATGATCTGGTGTACGAACCAGCTCGTGGGATCGAATGATGATATTAGAAGCTGGGGCTAATATTACTTGTCTGTTTTGGTGATGAGTATTTTGATGCAATGGAGGCTCTGAATGCGTAAATGATGGGCCCGGTCTTATGATTTGGTAATGAGTATTTTGATTCGCCCATCCATAATGCAATGGAGGCTCTGAATATGTAGATGATGATGTGCCCGGTCTTGGTTCAAATTGAGATGGCGTTGGAGACATCACAGGGTCATCATATTGGTATCGTAAATACATGCCATCAATGTTGTGCATCAACTGCAATTTATTCTTTTCAGATAATTTTCGCAACTTATTTGCCAATAATTTTCCGTATAAATCGCAATCATCCTCTTGCTGAACAGGCTGTGATGGATTCCTTTTTAGCTTGGATTTAAAGGTGGTAAGAGTGTCTTTAACGGTGTTTCCTGCTTCAACCAGTTCCGAAGTGGTTTTGTGTCGGCGGATTGTCTGGTCGCTGTCTTTTTGATAGTTCTTAGAAGGTTCTATATATGTAATCTTTTTTGCAGATGCCATCTTGTCCAGACGAATGGCTGCGTATTGCAAGAGGATTTTAAAGGAAGTTTCATCGAGCGGTTGGTTCTATTGACGGCAAACATATTGTCTCGACAGTCCATTCAATTCTGGTTCTACGTACTAAAATTATAGAAGAACCTACAGTATAGTATTACTGGCATTAGTTGACAGTCAATAGAATTTTCATATTTGCTAACATTGGTTGCCAAGGCAGAATAAGTGATGGAGAAGTTTTTAGAAATAGTATTTTATGGAACAAGATATGCACAAACAGGTTAAATTCACCCCCACCGCAACCTTTACCAGGTTCAAATATTGATGTGCCATTTGTTTTTTTGGGGGATGAAGCCTTTGCACTGTCAGAACATTTAATGAAGCCCTATCCTGGTCAGCACAACATAGGATCAGCAAAACGTAAATTCAACACAAGATTATCTTCGGGTCGAGTGGTAGTAGAAAATACTTTTGGTATATTGGCGGCCAGATTTAGAGTGTTTAGAAAACCAATTCCGTTACAACCAGAAAAGGCTAGCCTTATAACATATACTTGTATACTACACACAATTACATAACTTCTTGAGACGAAGTTCTACTTCTTCACACATCTATACACCACCCGGATCTATTGACTTGTACGATGACGATGGGAGTTAGGGGACGGCTCAGACTAAGAAAATCTTATCCGCGGTTGTTGAGTTGCCTATTCTCTGAATTTGAATGTAGTCGATTTAGCCATAACATAGGCTGAGTGTGGTTGAGTGGCCACCTATCAAATAATGAGTAAAATAACTCAGCCGCAATGACATTTTGTTCAAAATAAAACTTTCTTTACAAATACATCTTTATTTTTTTTAGGATAATAATAAACTTTTAAAATAACAATATCTATAAAAAAACACTTTTTTTTTTTGTTGACAATAAAACAATTTTTTAACAAAACAACTTTAAGTATTTTTTTGGATTATAAATCAACTTTATAACAATCTCTATAAAAAAAAAATGTCTATTAAAAACTAAAAACACTCACACTTCTCCGTTTTTTTAATGTCAAAATTAATCTTTTAATTTCTCTATGCAATGACCAATTGAAATTTCTTGGTCAATCAATTGCTTCACGCTATTCTGTATATAATTTTGCCGGAGGACGGCTTCTTTAGTTCGTTTTGAGATGTACTTATTTTTTCTCCAGAATGTATTGTAATATATTGCATCTTTGAGTAAGGTTTTCAAAAGCACAGCAACATTAGGTTTTGCTTTGACTTTTTTGTTCAACCGTGAATTCCATGATTCGTAGACATTATTTGTTTTGTAGGCAACATCGTGAATACACCATTTGTCACAAAATGTCCCATGAGCCAAGTGTTCTCGAAATATCTATTGAATGCAACCGTTTTGGGTCTTTTTTGGCCATCCGACGTCATTTCTTTTGGAAGATACGCCAGTGCGATGCATCTTCTGATGTGACTTTTGCTCAGTTTAGATTTATGCAAACCAAGCTGCCTAGCTCTTCGCCAAACTGCTTGGCTAAAATGAAAGAGACAGCCCTGACATTTCGCTGTAGGAAAAACTTCTTTGATAGCTGCCATGAGCCCGGCTTCGAAGTCCGATGTGACCACCTCACGTTCGAATTCCGAGGTTTGGCTTTTAATAAGTCGCCACATGATTTCGTAGGTGGTCTGTTTTTTGTTCGGCAGCAGTGCGTACAGTACTGGAACAATATTCATGTGATTATTGTCAATAGTACCGAGATCAGCATGAATAGTAAACACCTGAGAAAAAAGAAGTACTGCGGCTTTAAAAGTACCATCAACGTACAATTTCTTTGCGTTCTGCAGTATTTGTCGACCCCTTTTATCGGCAAATAGAAATCCTTCATACCGGATAGGAATTTTGATGTCCTGGGTTTTAAAAAACCTAATTTACTCTGCCCCTAATGCTCTATTGCGTTCTTTGTATAAAGATTTCTTGATGCTGTCATATTTCGGTATTTCGAGGCTGTAGTATTTCGAGTCCTTCATCTTTCATACTTTCCAACGTATCAGCATAAATACTAGGCACTGGGGTAGTATCTTCTTCTCTTATTCTCTTTCTACAAGTATCTATCCGCTGTTTTATTTCATTGGCTATCACGTTTGGTTTACAAATTGTGTGTTTTTGGTTTTTGAGAACAGAGTTCTGGTTAGTTATTAAAATCCCACTACATTTTACCTTCACACAACACCACGTAATGTGCCCATTTGCGGTGATGCGTTTTTTATTATACCGATACCCATTATATAATAAAACTTCACCACCCCTTTGAGACCTTACTATAGATAAATCTCTACTGGTCGATGGTTCAGCTTCGTCATCCATAACTGTAAATAAGTAAGTAGGTATAATCAATTTCAGTAAACATCCATACATTGCTGACTAATATAAATAAGGATGATGCAAAAATAATATTTATAGAAATTTTATTTATAGTAAAAATATTAAGCGCGGTGGACTATGGCCTGAATCGCCTTCATGATTTGAAGGGAGACCCGTGCCCCTCGGTGGGGACATTTTATGGGCTGATGAGAATGAGAATTTATAAATGCGAAAGTCAACTCTCTCTGTTTGCTCGAACTATCAGGACCATTTTTGAATTGTCCAGATCCATAAGTTACGTATCATGTACACATTAACACATTACACATTAACTTCTTACCTTCGCGATATATCACAGTCAAGCAGCCAAACTCCGCTAAATTTGTTTTTTCCGTGAGATTCTCAAGATTTTAAAAATCACACCGCATTCACTGTGTACGTCGGAAGATTCACCGTCACTGACTTACTTCATAGTAACACATATTTTTGTTTTCTACCCTCAATCATCGTGATTAATCTACCAAAATATGTTACATTTTTCGTACATATAGGATTTTTTATATCTTTACAAGGTGGTTTAGGTAAAATTATGCTAAAAAAAAATTATGGGATAGGTGGAAAAATCAAAGATTCAAAGCAAAACCAAACATTACTGTGCTTTAGAAAGCCTTACTCAAACGTACAAACCTATTTTAGTTAAAACATGTTTTGTCATCATCGCTCTATTGGATATTTTTATGTGAAAGAAGGAGATAAAACATAATTTTTACTAAAATAAGTTGATTGGATGTCAATTTTTTTTAATGAATAAGACTGACACTATAATTTTTTTTATTGAGATTGTTATAAAGTTGATTTATAATCCAAAAAAATACTTAAAGTTGTTTTAATAAAAAAAGTATTATTGTCAACAAAAAAAATGTTATTGTATTGATTAGTGGCAAAATAAAAAAAGAAAGTGTTTTTTTATAGATATTGTTATTTTAAAAGTTTATTATCCTAAAAAAATAAAGATGTTTTTGTAAAGAAAGTTGTATTTTGAACAAAATGTCACTGCGGCTGAGTTTCCTACTCATTATTTTGGTAGGTGGCCACTCAACCACACTCAGCCTATGTTATGGCTGAATCGACTACATTCAAATTCAGAGAATAGGCAACTCAACCGCGGATAAGATTTTCTTAGTCTGAGCCGCCCCCTAACTCGACGATGGAGTACGTACCTGTATCATGGAGGACAAATCAAGGTTTTCGTAACTTGCGAACCGTACCTCGGCGACCAGCAAATAACGCCGAAGAAATTAGAAAGGAATTCACGAAACATTTTTAGTAATATTTAAGTACCTAGCTGTTATAATAACTTGTGTTACACTACCTTTTGCAAAATGGTTTTATGCTTAATAAACACACGTGGATTAAAAATAACCAGTGGTTTACTTTAAATACATAACTGATTTTACACTAGCTAATAAAAATAAAATTACCTACTTACCGTATTTATATTTTTTTTACACTTTAGGGTAAAAAAAGAGCATTTATTGCTTCGTAAGCAAACCAAGTAGGCTCATATACTGGGTGAAAAAAAACCTCCTAGCTATATTCATAATCCTGAACCAGTATCACTCAAAGAACACATTTATGAAAAAAAAAGTTTGTTTTAATTTTTTTTCAATTGGAATAGTTCATTTTTTTTTCTAAACGTAGACATTACTTCGACATTACGCGAGGGGTACGGGAAGCGCTCGGAGGGTGCACCCGAGTAGTGTCTATCTACGTTTAGAAAAAAAAAATTCCCATCGATAAAAAAAAAAAAAAGTGTTCTGTAAGTGATACTGGTTCAGGATTTTCAATAAAGCTAGGAGGTTCTTTTTTAACCTGTATATCTCATCGGCACCAGCTCCCGATTGAACAGACTTCTTAACTTTCGCCTTGTAGCTCCTATAACTTGACATGAGAGAATCCTGGAGATTAAATGGAGATGCATCCATGTTTGACGATTAATAGTTAAATTCACTGCCTATCATAGTAAGGAACTTACTCAACACAACTGAAATATGACAAAGATCCGGTCTCTTACGCTTGTTGTAGGACTATTTCACCGTTTTTGAAAATATTTGATAAATTATTTAAATAATGGACACGTCCGGTCGCATCGCTAGCGCAAGACTAGATATTGGAAGTCTCAATCAGCACTTTCCCGTTGTTTACGGTTTTTATGAGCCGAAACTCCAAACTTTTAAGACTAGCGTCTCAGTTTGGAGCGCGCGCGATTTGGGTTTTTAAAGATTTTCATGCTGTCTCGATGTCATCGTTGCCGGCCCCACACAAGCACGCGAGAACACGCACACATTCACAGCGCGCGCTCGGTGCAAGAGCAGTACGGGAGGCGAGCGGCTCGGCGCGCAAAATATTATTTGTTGTATTTAGATCACTTTCTTGGCGGACCGGTTTGGTGCAGTGGTAGTGAAGTTGCCTCTTAATCGACGGGACGGGACCTGGTTTCGATTCCCGGTTGGGGCAAATACTTTTGTAAAAAACGGATTTTTTTTTTGGCTTATAATTAATTATTGAACAACTAAAATTATTTTGATAAAATATAGTTAAAAACCATCTCGATTACGTCAGCTGCTTTCAAACAAACAAAAACTGCATCGAAATGGGTCTAATCGCATAGAAGCTACGATGCCACAAATAGAATCACAGAAACATAGCTACACAGGAAAAACTTATAACACCCTTCTTTTTTGTCGGGGGTTAAAAATTGAACTATTAAAACTTTAAGAGTAATGCTCAAACTGTCAACGAGTAGAATAATTTCTACTATATGAGTACTACCCTTCGTTCCCGTGGGAATTTTTGAAAATTATAGAGCCTTTTTTTAATTATAAGATGGGTTAACTCTTGACCTCAAACTTGACCAAGGTCATAGATGAGGTCGACGATGGAGCGAGTTAACCCAGAAAATACCTATAAGGCACTGGTACTCCTACGCACCGACGGAACATAGCAAGCTGTTTGGCGTCGGACTTCGGTAGAAGGGTGGTCGCGAACCAGACGGCCCTTCACAGAGCCTACCACACCGCATGAGACCATAGGACGCCACCTCAGATTCAGAACAAATTGAGGTGTCGTTGCCTGGGGTGGATTAATAGGAGGCCGGTCTTATTGCCTATGTGTTATTCTGATGTATATAAGCTATTTTATTGTAAAATTTCATCCATAAAATCACACGGGCCGAAAGCAACTATTGGGCTAAAGTGACTAACTGACTTTTTTTCTCAATCTAATGTTTTTTTTTTAAACGTGCCATCTGTAGAAGAGTAACCATTCATAATATGTACAAAAATGACCCCATTTAAAAATTCAGTCGTCTGCCCATTGTTTTCTGAGAAAAAACCGTTGTCTGCCCCATTATCTTGGATGAATGGCGGCCAGGTGCTGTTTTTTTTTCATCCACAAAACAACCATGAAAACTTGGTTTTAGGTATTAATAATGTTTAGCAATTTTGTCAATAACATAATCAAATTTATTACGATATTTAATTATTTCAAAAATATTGAGTGCGTTTTTGTGCCGCTTATTCTAAACAGATAGATACGACAGGAGTTTTGTGGCTTATGTTCTATTTATTTATTTATTTACTTTATTGCAAACTTCACAGCTTATACATGTTACATTACATAGCCCTTATATTAAAAATGTATACAGCCAATTAAGAAGTTAAACATATTATAAACTGTAGATTTAGATTAACGGGTAGCATATATATATGATTAACAAAACAAAATAGATTGGATGAGTAATGTAAAAGTAAGTACAGTGTGTGTGTGTGTGTTATGTGTATGTGAGTGTGTGTGTGTCTGTGTATGTATGTGTATGTAAGCGTATTCAAACGTATATATATATTAATTCCAAAATCTACGAAACTTATACTTTTTTGAAATCCTTATTAATTTACCTAGTTGCTTAAAAGTATTTGATTTGCACCTTCGATAGAAAAAAAAGAGTAATTGCTGCACAAATAAGTTAATTTGTTCACACTTGTTCCAGACCGTTCGACTTGCATACTTTTTACTAATTTACAACTGGCACAGAGAACGATGTTTTCAAATGGTTGTCCAATACAAGGTGTTTCAAAAAACTCAAAAAAAGAAATTTCAAAATTTAATTTTAAAAGTGAATTTAGTCGCATTTCTAGTAATCAGTGGCACGGTTTGACATCTTTCAAAATGAAAGTTTTATATAATTAATATTAAATACTTGTCATATATTTCATTCATTCGTTCGTTCTTTGAGAGACAGGTGCACTCGATTCGCTTCTCGCTATTTTAATTCTTTTAAGTGGTTTATTGTACGTAATTTGAAGTTACATATACTGTTTGGTGAAGACTGTGTATTGTAGTGTTCGAATTTGTTGGATTTTTTAAGCAAATCGTGAGTAATTGTAATAAAAACTCATACAATCATCTGGGCGCATATAAATATAAGCTCTTATAGCGCTACACTTTACTCAGTGACTGGACGTGCTGTGCTATATACAAGCGCCGCAGCAGCTTTTTGCAGTACGCCGTTCATGTACCAGCCGCACAGAGTAGTTAAATGATGCAGAAATGTACTATCCTTAAACAGTACTTTTCGACAAGACAATATAATGAACAACGATGAGCAACACGTAATGGATATAAGGGTCATTTGCAAAATTTGCGCCCATAACGAAAATGATAAATCATGTAACGATTATTATAATGTTACGAAGTTGATAATGGGTTGTTACGAAAATGAGAAATAAAGATGCATTCACAAGCAAAATTTTTTATTGAAATTTCTTCAAGTGTGACACTTTAGGTACATACACATAGTAGGTACAAAATATAAGGAGGTACCTATACATTAATCTTAAGAGGATAATAACACAAAATTTACATACAATAAAGATGCATTCACGAGCAAAATTTTTATTGAAGTTTCTAGAAGTATGTCACTTTAGGTACATAACATAGGTACAAAATATAAAGAGGTACACATTAATCTTACAGGATAATAGCACAAAATTAACACGTAAATAGTTATTATAATGTAAACACCAAAAGACAATTGCGCGTGTGTGTGTGTGTGTGTGTGTATGTGTGTGTGTATGTGTGTGTGTGTGTGTGTGTGTGTGTGTGTGTGTGTGTGTATGTTCTTAGCCCTTCGAATCCTACGATCAGTGGTTCTTGGTTTCGGTAGAAACCAATGTTTACTACCGCTAAGAAGAGGAATTTATTATGTCTGTTTAAATGTGAGTGAGCTAGTTCGTAATCGTGTTTGTGTACTCTTTTCAGCCCTGCAATCTGCCAGCAACGGTAGGAAAAAAGATCGCATGTGACAATAAAGTTTATGGCTTACACTTTGGGCAAAACCATTCACCATTAGGTTTTCGGGAAACCCCAACACATTCATAATGGAACCACTCAATGCTACAGTTTTCATTGTCACATGCGATCATTTTGCCAACCGCTGGTTTCTGAAATGTACAATATAGTACGTAGCTATCACTTTCTTCCTCCTCTTCTTCATATGGACTGCTGTCATCATAAGTAATTTCTATGCTGCTAGCATCTGAATCATCTGATGTTGAGGCCCTTCTTCTTTTCCTTTGAATTCGTGAGGTTTCTCCGTGCTCCTTCCTTTTGTTTTGTCTTTGTCTTGATTCTCTTGCAGGTTCTTCTGCTTCTGCATCTGAATCATCTGATGTTGAGGCCCTTCTTCTTTTCCTTTGAATTCGTGAGGTTTCTCCGTGCTCCTTCCTTTTGTTTTGTCTTTGTCTTGATTCTCTTGCAGGTTCTTCTGCTTCTGCATCTGAATCATCTGATGTTGAGGCCCTTCTTCTTTTCCTTTGAATTCGTGAGGTTTCTCCCTGCTCCTTCCTTTTGTTTTGTCCTTGTCTTAATTGTCTTGCAGGTTCTCTTGCAGGTTCTTCTGCTTCTCTGTATAATATATGTTCTTTTAATTGGTGGCAATCGCATTTGCCTCTAATTTCGCCACAGAAACAGCTCACCTCCCTGTACGAAATTTTAGTAGGATCGATTTTTGTTATCACCTGATGCACTGTCATAGTTCCACGCAGTGGAAACACATCATTGGAGATATTTTCGTGCATTTTAGCGATTTCATCGGGGCTGATGTAGAACAGAGTCACTGATGACTTAAGTTTCAGTAATTCAAATGCTTCTTCGGCGTTTGAAACATCCTCTCCGAACGCTACACTTTTATCTAGTGATCGTTTGATTGCCCCGCCGACGCCATCAGCTGCACCCTTGCCGTGCGACGCCTCGAAATACGACCAGGTTGTGTATGTAAATGAAGCGGTTTGCTTCCCAAGTAGATAAAAGTTATGTTTTTGACGGTACTGTGTTGTTGGGCCATCCGAGAAGAAGTGCAGTACTTTCACTTCTGGGTAATTTGTTTTAATCAACTCAATTATGGGGTTCAAATGAGCCCAGATGGATGCTGGGTTATGCTCGATAGAGGGAGATATTGTACAGAATGGTACAGGTTTTTTTTTGAAGTGTATAACATCCCTGTGGTAAAGTTATTTGGTTCTTGGAACCACCGAAATGCATTGCTTGAATCTCGGTATGATGTTTATATACGTAATTTTCGGAAAAGTCACATATTATGGCAGCTTCCGTCTCTCTTAGATTTTCAATACACGTTTTGTAGGCTATGTATTGGTGTGACATGTTGTAAAAATGTGTCCTGAATTTTTTCATTTCTGTATTGAATGCCTTTATTAAATCACCTAGATTGCCAGAAACAACTTCTTTAACATACTTTTGTGTATATTTTTCTTCTTGTCCAGCATTGGTGCTTTTTATGTACTTTATTTTTTTGAGATTCCATGCCAGCCATGACACCTCACGTCCTAGATTATCTTGCGGAACAGAGACTGTTAAATCTTTGCACCGTGGGCATTCATTATACATACACCTTTTCGACTTCGGGTCACAAGCAACTTCAGCAATAAGCTCACTTAAATTGTCCGTTTTTAGTAGCTTCAGTTTTTTCATTTTTATTACTTTAAAGTGGAGATTACTATGCTTTATGCATGCACATGTGTCTCTTTCTCCGAGTTTAGGTATCACTACGTAAAATGGTTTATATCTTATGAAGGTCCAATAGGACACTTTACCTCCCTCTGCTTTATATTTTTTATGTAATTCACACATGTGATCTAGTAAGTACCTTTTTTGCATCTTAATGCCCTTACTCGATAAACACTCTTTTTTCCCAGAAGTATTTCTGCTCACATCGTCTCTTGTAAAAAAAATTGTTATTTCCTCACGTCTCAACTCTTTTCTTACATTCCGTGATTTACGTTGCCTTACTCTACTTTTAAGCCCTATTCTGGTGCAGAGTTTATTATTTAATTTTTATTTCTTAGTGACTTCGTTATTGACCACATTTTTAACACGTTTTTCTCTTTGTTGTTCATCGTTTTGTACTGAGATTGAAGTGCTGCAGTTAAAACATTTAACTGAAAAATTGGAGTTCTTACAATCTCTCGATCTTTTTCTGAGATAGTTTGCAGAAATTCTTCAGTTTGTTTTCTTGGGGTGTTTTCTATTGGAATCTGTTGGTTTTCTAGAATATCTGCTGCTTGATTATCTGGTATAATATCTGCTTCTTTATTTTTTTCGTCTCGTCTGTGTGTCTCGCCACTAAGCTTTTTCTTTAATCTATACACTTGTTTTTTCATGCTATTCATTTTTCTTTTCATTATCTGAATATTGTCATTCAGTTTCTTAAGTTCTGTTTCCAAGTGCCGGTTCCTTTTTTTAATTTTCTTTATTATTTTATCTTTGTCTTCAGTTTTTTTAGTGCTTTGCTCTTGCTCTCTAACTGCTTTTTGCGAAGTATTTCATACTGATTGGGATTTTTTTTTAAGTTTTCCCGATATCGTTTTTGCCTTTCGGCATTTGTTAAAGGCATCTGTTGACAAAAAAAAAGTTGGAGTTTCTTAAAATTCTTAAAATGTTCTGGAGAAAATTTTTTTATCACCCTGTATATTAAAAAAAATATCCTACTTTTATGCCCTTCTCCTGGTTCTAATCTACCTCCCCACCAATTTTTAGTCAAATCAGTTCAGCGGTTCTGGGGTAACATTTTTAATCACCCTGTATATAAAAAGTATCCTATATCCGCCCCCTGGTTCTAAGCTACCTCCACACCAATTTTCAGCCAAATGCATTTTTTTTAGTTTCATGAAATAATAAATTCATTTTTATTCGACTTGTAAAGGCACCTTTATGTGACGTAACGTAACGAAAATGAGCATTTCTGGCGTAACTTACAATATGGTAAATCTTGCTGCCAAAATATTACGTCGTGACAGGATTCCTACATGTATGTTGGCTTGTCCTTGTCTTTTACTAGCAAAATTTAAATAAATAAACAGTTTTAATACTTACTGTCGTCTCCAAAAACTTGTTACTAATAATGAGAATTTTTTTCGCAAATTAGAGGTTATGTCTCGTTGACCACCAAAACTTGACAAGAAATGTCACCATAGACAAAATGACGCCATTGATGCGTAAAAAAATGTTGCCACACTAATAAAATAGGGAAGGGCACATGTATCGATTTATTTAAGTAACCGATTTTCTGATAACTAAGTATGAGTTACGAAAATTAGAAAATTGTAGGACAGTTTTTAAATTACCTTTTTTGTATAAAAAACCATCTAAAATTGAATTAAACAAATAAGAAAACATAAATAACAATGATCCTGGCCGTTTAATATTACGAATAATGTTAATTACTAAACAGTTAATTTTTTATAATTTTTTTAAAACTGCACTTCTAAGAAGGACAATTTAATATTCTATGAAGTGAAATCATGTGAAAAAAATAAAATGGTCTAATAATACATATTTTTGGTATCTTTTCGCGTAAAACCTAAAAATATTAAACATCAATAAGTGCTTATCCCTGTTATCGAAACCACATCACAGAAATTCATTGTTTGTTTAACATTTTTATTTTTTGTTTTAGTAGGACACACTACTTCTAGCTAATGGTTGCTTTTTTTGCACTTGACCCATAAGCGAGATTCAACCAACGGCAGACCCATCGTTATTAGTGAATGACTCGCTCCCCCGTGACTACGTAACCACTCGTAAGGCGCCTGTTACACGTAAAGTATTTACTGTGATCTGTCAGTTCAGTATTTATTGATAGACGTACGTAAATACACCAAAAGAACACACGTACAATATTTATTATGTCAGTATTTAGTGCAGTTTCTTGCTGAATACACGTAAAATGGACACAGAGCTAAAAATTAAAGCTTGTCTGGCTATTATTTTAGCAATTGGTTTAAAAAAAAAATTATGTTGTCATTTATGTATGGACTTAAATTTATTAATTTGTGTCATTTCTTACTTATCCAAATTTTTAGTTCACTTCCCTCTTTGTGACTCAGGTTGGGCTTAAAATCAGCTTGCTGTGCCCACACCCTTTCCACCCTGCCTTTCTAAAGCTTGCTATATTATGTATGTGTTTATATTGTGTGTGGAATAAAGAAATTTGTATTTGTATTTATTTGTAAAAAAAAGTTAAAAGAACAAAATGGTCCAAAAACTGGTACCTACAAAGAGAGACGTACACCCATTTGAATTTAATGGCCGAAATTAAACTACATGGCGAAATGGATGATTACGAGAATTATTTTCGAATGCCCGATTTCTGCTTTGAAGAACTTCTAACAATGGTAACACCATTTTTAAAAAAGCTACAGTGATGAGAAAAACTATTACCGCAAGACAAAAATTAGCTTTAACTATGCATTATTTATCAACAGGAAGAGACTTTAAAAATGTAAGGTTTTCGGCTATAATGTTGCTCGCATCAATAAGCCAGGCAGTCATGGATGTTTGCGAAGCATTGATGTATGTTCTTCGAGCCTATATAAAGGTAAGTCAGTAAAAATCTTATTGGAAGCAACGACATTTATTTAGAAACTGAAACTCGCATAAAACTTACATAAATCTTATCAATGAACTTTAAAAAATAGCGTTAGGTGTTCAAGTAGGTCTATAAGACCAAGTGATAGCCCAATTGGTAATGAGCCAGACTTGTTATCCGAAGGTCGCAGGTTCAAATCCTGGTGCGGGCCTGTACCACTAAATTCGTCTTTTCGGATTTATGTACGGATTTCTAATTATCACTTGCTCAACGGTGAAGGAAAACATCGTGATGAAACCCGCCCGTTCAAAAGACGAGCGGTCCACCAACCCGCATTGGGCCAGCGTGGTGGACTATGGCCTAAATCCCCTTCGTGTTTCGAAGGGAGGCCCGTGCCCCTCGGTGGGGACGTATACGTGGGCTGCTAAGAAATAAGACCTGAAAAGTGAACGTATTGTCGTCTTCTGTGTCTTGGCCGAGGATAGGTTGGAGGGTGTTTGTTGCTGCTGGGTAGGCTGGGTAATCTGGGTATCGATATTTTGTGTTACATTTTGTTCATATTGAGGTTGTGCTATATTATGTAGCGTATCATGTTGAGATCTAGAAATGATCAACTGTGCGGGAACGCCACTTGATGGCATATTTACCAAATTAGATGACTCGTCTTCTGTGTATTGGACGAGGACAGGTTGTTGCTGCTGGTTATCAATATTTTGTATTACATTTTGTAGTGTAACAGTATGATCATATTGGGGTTGTATTATATCATGTAGCATAATAGTGTCATCATGTTCAGATCTAGAAATGATAAACTTTGCGGGAATTTGAGATGACATAGGGTTTGATGGCATATTTACCAAATTAGATGAAGATGGTGTTGGTGTTGGAGTACAAATAATAGACGGTGGTGTATGAGAAGTTGGTATGAAATTGTCAGGCGAATTAATCTGAACCGAGTCTCTTGATAAATTTCCTACTGTAATTTGAGATGACATAGGTTTTGATGGCATATTTACCAAATTAGATGAAGATGGCGTTGGTGTTGGAGTACGAATAGGTGATGGTGATGGTGTATGAGAAGGTGTAATGAAGTTGTCAGGCGAATTAATCTGAACTGAGTCTCTTGATAAATTTCCTACTGTAGCTTCAAATATAATATTATTAATGAACTTTTCAGCGTACATTCTTTCTGTATCACTTATTTGTCCAATTTCTGATTCCAATACAAAGCTGTTGGATTCAGTGTATTATTTGATGAATTCGCGGATTGCGATAAAAATTAACATGCTTTATCCAAGAGTTCATTTTGTTTGGTTATTGTCCCCATTTTTTTCTGTTTCTTTGGGGGTTCTGGGTTATTAAGAAAAGTAAAAGCTCTTGGTCAGTGTTCCTCTTTATCATTTTCTTGTTGTAATTCTTGCTCTACAGAAGAAGTTCTCTGAAAAAAAACCAAAATAATCAATTTATTTATTATTTTTACAGATGCCTGCTACAACCGAAGCATGGAAAATCATCGCTGATAACTTTGCAACATTGCATAAATTCTACAATTGCGTAGGAGCGCTCGATGGAAAACATATAAAAATTAAACATCCACGTAACTCGGGTTCTCTATATTACAATTACAAAGAATATTTTAGTATTGTACTCATGGCTTTAGTTAATGCTAAAAAAGAATTCATTATGATTGACATTGGAACAAATGGGCGAGTATCAGATGGTGGAGTCTTATTCTATACAAAATTCTGGGAACTCTTTGAAGGAAACCAATTGAACTTGCCGCCACCATCACCATTACCAAATACCACTTCTTCGTTTCCATATATATTAGTAGGTGATGAAGCTTTTGCACTAAAGCCTAATTTGATGAAACCATATTCACAAAAGTCGGCTACCGCAGAACAACAAGTATTTAACAAACGATTGTCCAGGGCCCGAGGTACGGTTGAATGTGCTTTCGGCATATTATCAAGTAAATTTGGAGTTTTTCAAAAACCTATGAATGTCTGTCCCGAGAAGGCTACAAAGATTACAGTAGCATGCTGTTATTTGCACAATTATTTGATGAAAAAGGTGCCACAGATCTATGAAACGCCAAATATTGATGGTCAGCAGAATACACCATTGCCAGAATTACAGCGATCTACAAATCGAAATGGAAGTCGAAATGCAAAAATGATAAGAGATAATTTTTGTCATTAGTATAATAATGAAGGCATATTGGAATATGAATAAACATGACTACTTATACATTTTTACTTTTTTTTATATCCCTGTCATTTCCCCGTCTGGTCCCAACCTGAATAATAATTGGATAAAGTGATTAATTTATCACTTTGTTTTCAGGTGTGAAAACACACAAAAACGCCCAAAGACCCTCGAAAACTCCCAAAAACACACAAAACACCTGAAAACACACGAAAACATACAAAAACACCCGAAACACAAAATCACCCGAAGACACTCGAAAACACGAAAACTCATAAAACACACAAAAACAAACAAAAAAACACCCTAAAACACACGAAGGCACTCGAAAACACCCGTAAACACACAAAGCACCTGAAAACACACAAAAACAAACAAAAACGCATGAAAACATTCGAAAACACAAAAACACACGAAAACACATAAAATCCAGCAAAACACACGAAAACATTCAAAACACATAAAATTACACAAAAACACATAAAAATACACAAAACACACACAAAACAAGCAAAAATACCCGAAAACATCCAAATACACCCAAAACACACAAAATCTTCCGAAAACACCCGAATCTGACTCTGTCTGGCTGTCGATGGTCGATGGGACCGTCGGTCGGTCCATCGGTTTGTTTGTCGTTAGTCCATTGCTTTATTATTACTTTATCCAATAGCTCAGTCTGTAGGTAGTTTTGCATTGCAAAAGGTGGCGTAGAAAATGTTTTGACACAATATTGTTTAGGTATGGCAGGTTAATAAAAATCCAAGTTCTCGACCTTGGAGGACCCAGGCGTTAGCCGCCATCTTGAATTAAAGGTGCCAAAATTAGGTATATTTTAAATAACTTCTCAATTGTTTACTAAATCACAAAAGTGTCTATGAAGGGTTCAAAGAAGACAAAATTGCCTACATTTTTTACATACATGATTATTCTGTAAGTCTTATAGGTAAAAAGTTACAAGCGAAATTCGGAGTCTCTAGACCCAGCGGTTTGGGCTGTGCATTGATATGTCAGTCAGTTAACCCCCTTAATCCTCTTAGGGGTAGAATTTCCAAAATCGCTGATACACGTGTTAATTATTTTTTAATCATCAGCCTACATACGAAGTTCTAAGATCCTAATTTTAAAATTCACGGACTTTCATACAAACTTCCATCCCCTATTTAACCCCCTTAGGGGTGGAATTTCCAAAAATCGCTCCTTAGTGGATGCCTACACTACATAGGGTATCTATGTGCAAAATTTCAAGTCCGTAAGTCCAGCGGTTTGGGCTGTGCGTTGTGTATCCCCCAGTCAGTTTATCATTTTATATTTAGATTTTTGTAAATATTATTATTTCCATCGCTTGTAACTTTTTACCTTTAAGACTTACAGAATAATCATGTATGCAAAAAATGTAGGCAATTTTGTCTTCTTTGAACCCTTCATAGACACTTTTGTGATTTAGTAAACAATTGAGAAATTATTTAAAATATACCTAATTTTAGCACCTTTAATTCACGATGGCGGCTAACGCCTGGGTCCTTCAAGGTCGAGAACTTGGATTTTCATTAACCTGCCATACCTAAACAATATTGTGTCAAAACATTTTCTACGCCACCTTTTGCAATGCAAAGGCCTTTGCATTTCCCCACAGACTGAGCTACAAGTCATCTTATATATTATATATAATAGCTGGTTAAAGTGAATAATTCTGTGTCATTTATCACTTTGGCTAAATTGAGTAGCTTTTACCTATACATATAATGACTAGCGATTATGTATAATAGCTAGATTAATCACTTTGGCTGTATATATATATATATATATATATATATAATAGCTGGTTAATGTGATTAATTTTGTGTAATTATAAGGACCAGTCATTATGTATAATATCTGGATTTATCACTTTGGCTGTAACATAATGACCAGTTTTTATGTATAATAGCTTATTAATCACTTTGGCTGTAACATATATTTAAACTATGTAAATGTAATCTTACCTGTGTTGCTTGCTGAGTAATTGGCTGTTCTGTCTTGTTTATGAAATGTAATAGATGGAAAACCCATGACTTTGGTTTATAAACAGCATCGCTGCTGGCTCCTGAACGTTTTGAGGTTAGAATTTTTTTGAGTTCCTTCCTATAGTTTGAACGTAAAGTGTTAATCTATTTCTTGACATCATTTATCGTGGCATCAATTTTAATTTTTTTGTAAATTTCCAGTAGTTTTTGCAGTGCTTCTCCTTTTTTTATTAAATTTTTGTAATCTTTCGACAAACTGTCCCAAATCTCCGGCAGAATTTCTAAAGTGAGAATAAACTCCTTTAGAACTTCTTGATCCCTAGTGAGGGTGCGGGGCGAGGACGAGGGCAACGATACTTCCCCCTGAGCTTCCACCTCTTCAAACAAGTCGTCCGCCTCCATCGCTAGCGAGATGCGTACTGACGTGGTAAATACTGACGCGAGATTACACGTTCAATATTTATCACATTACAACGGTTCGTCAATACGGAATCAAGAAATCTAGAAATCCATGATTAAATATTGACATCCATCAGTACGCTAGTTACACGTTCAATAAATACCACGATACTTCAGTATTTATTGGCGGATCACAGTAAATACTTTACGTGTAACAGGCGCCTAAAAAGTCCACAGCGGTTCAGGAGTCTGTGACTCGAAAGGATTTTTTGTTATTCCAAGACAGCATCTTAAACACTATGGAGAAATGGATTGAGAAACAAGATGCTCATTCTGTGAAAATACTGGACGAGTTCGATACAGTCAAGAGTGCCATCAAGTTTATGAGTGAGAAGTACGAAGAGCTGGTTACAAAAACTAATGAAACGCAAAAACGTATTACTTATTTGGAGAAGGAGTTCACGATAGTCAACCTGCAGACGAAACGCATTCTAGAATTAGAATCCAAAATAGATGCAATGGAACAATACGTACGTAATTGCAAAGTTGAAATCAGCAATATGCCAGCAAAGAAAGGTGAAAACCTATTAGTCCTTGTGGAAAGTATTGGCACTTTAGTCAAACAACCCATTTTGAGTCATGAAGTTGTATCCATTCACCGCTAATCCACGTATACACGACCAAAAAACGTCATTGTACTCGTAAAATTCACAACCCAAACATTACGTGACGATCTGATAGCTGCCGTGTGCAAGGCTAAAGGACTGACATCCGACCAGCTGAACATCGCAGGACCATCGCACAAAATATACAGGGTGTTAGGCAGAACGTTGAACACACGTTAAGGGTAGACAGACGGAGTCACTTGCTACCTACCTAGCCCAAAAAAAAATGTTTGACCCATGGTTTTTTTTTAATTTCATTTTTTTTAATTTATCGAATTTCACCAGTTTTAAAACTTTGGAGGCTTGTAACTTTATGTAGGGTGGATGGATCTGGCAACATTTTTTTTGTTTTTGTCTCAATTGTTGATGAATTCATGTAAAATTATTGTTTTGTGCAAATAATAACTAAAAAAAAAGTTACGAGACTTCAAAGATTACAAAAGGGGTAAAACGTGATTTAAGCTTTTTCTTTGCAACGGATTAAAAAAAAAACTAAAAATGATTGAAGATTTAGGATTTCATCAAAACATCCTTGGTGTATGGCCTTTCGAACGGTATGTAAATTGTTGAATAAAAAAAATTACTTTTGGAGCTATTCGCCGTTCTTTACAAAAAATGGGAGTTTTGATGAAACATTAGTTTTGAGAAATTAATCATTTTGTTTCGCGAAATTCAGCAAGTTATTTTGGTAAAACTTAAATGGATAATAAAGTTTGCTAAGTTTGCTTAGTGGAAGCCTCACGTGGGGTTTTAAGTAATAATAATCCTTTTCATTGTCTCCTTTTGGTACCTGGGATAGTCGCACGGGTTTCAAATTTTATTTCACTCTCGCGCAGTCTAATCGTATCTTCTCTTTCTCTCACGCTCGGAGCATCCCCCGCGCCCCGCGGACGGAGCTACCTCAAGCCTAAGCGGCGGCGGTGGTTGGTTATTTTTTCATTTAGTTGAGACTCAACTGCCTCTGCGATATGTACCCGTTCCAGTAACTCTTGCGCTTGTTATTGTTACCTCGTTTAAGTTTTTGTTTTGTTACCACTCTGTTAAGTTTTTGTTGTTACGTGTTAAAACTCTTGTTACGTGTTAAAACTCTTGTTACGTGTTAAAACTGTGGTTACGTATTAGTGAAATGGCTACATTTTCCTCACTGGAATATGCGGACATGTTATTAGCGTATGGTAGTGCTAATACCAATGCTCGTGAAGCGCGAAGGATTTATCAGAAGCGTTATCGTGATCGGCGACTGCCCACTCACCAGACATTCTCAATGCAGCGTTAATTCTTTGGATTAGTTCCTCCCGACTTCCAACTTCAGTAGTGTAAACTAACTCCTTAGCTATTTCCCAGACGAAAAGTCTAGAGGTGTGAGGTAATTGGACCTCCTCTACCAATCTACGAATTGGGAAAGCTATTATCTAATAGCTCCCTTACATTCACACTCCAATGAGCTGGGCAGCCATCGTGCTGGAAGACGATGGGTCTGTCTTCATCAAACACTTCCTCCACTAAACGCGGTAAATCATCCATTAGGAATTGTAAATAATTGTCGGTTCTCCTTCAATGTCATCGAAAAATGTCCACACACGCAATTTCTTTTTTGACATTTTGTGATTCTACACACAGTACATTTTATTTATATCAAATAGCAAATAGGTTATACCGGCACTGTAAACAAACACAAAACCAACAGTTTGAAATGAACTTGTCACAACATGCACAGCGTGGCCGCACGACAATCTCAGCGCATGCGCGAGTAAGCCGAGTCGTGACGAAATAACCCGAAGGCCTCCGAAAGACACTATATTAGAATGATCGGCACTGCCGACTAGTCGGCAATTTAAAAACCGATTATTCGGCTAGTCGGTTAGTTGGCAAACACCGTAGTCGGCCCATCTCTTATCTTAATTCTTTGCAATTCTCCGGGTCTTCTTCTATTTAGGAGTAACAACCTACAGTAAGCCGTTTCTAAAAATTGTGTGTATGTAGCCACGTTGTCTTTCTTTTCTTTAATTTTTGATGCGGCTTCTGATGCTTTATTTTGCAGATATTCCTTAAGAATCTTTAGGTCACTAGCTAAATGTACTAATGTAACTTTATTCCACTTCTTCTGACATAAGTCGGTGGCAGCTTGACTGGACACGTCAAACTTCCAATTTGCATCTATTATATGGATTAAAGTTTTCAGATCTGATTCAGTTTTTGCTGTGTCTACTTCCATGTACTCACCTTCCTTTTTTTAAGCAAACATAATAGCTATATTACAGCACTGTTTAAGACAGGTGGATATATTCATCACAAAGGTGGGAGCTTCGTATATTTCTTTCTCAGTATTAAACTTGCCTACTATTTTTGCAGCTTCTACAATTATATTATAATATTCAGGTTTTAAAGCGTCACATAATGAGGAAATTGTTGGTTTTAGTTTTTTTATTTCCTGCAGCATTTTTCCTAGTTCCCTCATTTTTCTGGATATTACTTACATTTACAAAATGTTTTTCTCGGTGGGTGTTTAAGTATTGTGCACCGAACGCGCAAATGAGTGGATCTGATTTGGCTATCAGTGATGTTTTATCAGCACGCATTCGCGGAAACACTGTTTTTTTAAGATTTTCGTCAATTTTCAAATGTTTTACTAATAAGTTTTGGACTTCAGATTGGACATTTTTATCACTTTTATCACCTGAACAATGTTTCTTGTGCTTCCAAAGTAACTTTTTTGAATAAAATCCAAAACAATTAGTACAAGGTAAGTAATCAGAGTGTAGTTGATTTCTCATTGATTTGCGCAGTTCTACTGAATTTTGTATGTAATTGCCTTTTTTGCGAAGTTCCGTGATCAAGCACTTTCTATCGAGGCTGTTTTTAGGTCTAGACAATATTTTTTGAACTTCAGTCTCATATACGTGATGTCTATAAATATGGCGTGCAAAATTTAAAACTAATGCTTCGCAATAAAAACAAAAATCTCTGGTGCGGTGACTTGTCTTTTTAGTTTTCGATACTACAGTTTCGGTTTTTTCATCTGCGGAAACATCGTTTACGAGACAATACTATTTTTATATAAATCTTTCATAGTCGAAGATTTCTACGGAGAATTATTCAGGTGACTCAATTCACAGTCAGATGCGTCAGAACGCGGAACTATTTGTTTGTTTGTGTCATCTTTTGTAGAGAGAGTGCAACTATTAGAAGTGTGGGATAAAGTAACTGAAAGGTTGGCTTCATCTGCAGAGGTTTCATCCGAACTAGTCTGGAACAAAACAATGTTATGTTATTTTTATAGTTAGAACAGGGTTGACTACTAGTCCTACAATTTTTACCTGGACTTATATGACATGTAATCTAGGTAAAAAAAAAATTGTAGGTACAAGAATCGCTTCAGTCAGCAGTGTGGAATCTAAAAGTAGGTGTTGCCAAAGTTATTGTATTATATTGTATTGTAACAGCCCTTTACAGGATTTAACGTGCAACTCATCCACTGCTGGACATGGGTCTCCCTGAAATGAGGGGTTATGCCATACTCTCCATGCTTGGAAGGCGAGTGGAGAGGGCTTCAATGGTCTATCAGAGTTTTCTTTCTCTGCATGTGCTGTTGAATTTGCACTCGTGTACCTTAGTCGCCTTTTACGACACCTCGCAAAGAATGAGGGAGGTCCTATTTTACTCTGCCAGAAACAATATGGCCTTAGTTAACTTAATAAAAAATAGACTTCCGATTTATTTCTAACGTTTTCTACTAGGTACATATAAAACGTGCGCGTGATTTTATGTTAGCCTGAGTTTGAGTCAAATTTAGCAGCACTGTGATTTACTTTTCACTGAAAAGTTGTTGCGTTTATCAACTTTGACACCATTATAATTTATAACTACGAATACTCGTATGTAGTAAAATCGAAGATGGAACAACATGTAGGTTCCGCATGGTACAAACTTTGTACTAGGTACTAGGTAGAAATACTGACAATTCAAAAGAATGTGAAAAGCATCTACTTACTATTTGAAATCAAGCATATTAAATTTTAAACACGCAATTCCAAATTATATGAGCGTTAACAAAGTCGAAGTCAAAATCAGGTTTATACGGTAGGCTGTTTTACAGGGTGTAACAAAATAGGTATAGGACCCGTTAACTGGGGCTTCTACTCATCATACTGAACAACTTTTGTTCTACGACTTTGCTGAAACATAAAAAAAAAATTTGAAGTCTCCATACAAAGGTATATAACCAATAGTCAAACAGTTGATAAATTTGTACGGAGACTTCAATTTTTTTAAATATTTCAGCAAATTTTTTTTTTACAATTTTTTTTTTTTAATTTCTGCTTTCATTTTTTTACAGCCTTGCACTTTCTGGCACAAAATAATAATAATAATTATAATAATACATTTATTTCAGGCAATTACAACCCATACATTATACAGACTACAAATTATACAATATTTAAAATACACAAATACTTATAAGTAAGTTGGTGATCACTGATCTTAAATGTCAAGTCAGAGACCCATTATCCGTGCGGTGCAGCTTTATCCAGTATCTAAAAAATACGTTATCTAAATTTTCGACAATGTTACACAATATCTCGTTTTGACTTTCTCTTAGCCGATCCCAAAAAGACGCCACACGACTCCTTAGGATAGCGAAGAAATCCGGCACCGCAGCGTCTGCAAACATACCCTTCGCACTGCAGAAGCGAGGCAGTCTCATTAAAATGCGGAAGGCGTCATTATATTGTACTCTGAGTACATTAAGGCGATTAGATCCCTCAATTTCCGAATATTGAGCATTTTGTAAAGCTTACTTCTCATTTATGACTGGCCAGGGAAAGTTGAAAAAAAAATATGTGAAACATCTGTTTAAGGACTACATGTGTAACGTCAGTATTTTTTTTTTACGTCTTTGTATTGTATTTTAAAAAAAATACCACGAGACATCGATTTTTGACTTAAATTCCTTACTGCTCCTAAACGGCTATGATATATGGAAATATTCTTATACTAATTAATTAAGAATCCCTTTTTCTTGAAACACAACGTTAAAATTTTGTAAATCGAACAATATTTTCATTCAAAAGTTACGAAAAACGGAAATCCGAACGTTTAGTTGCAGAGGGTGGTCTGCGCGGGCGCGGGCGGCAGTCCTCCGTTGGCATTCCAACGGGACGGCTGTGTCACTCGTATCCAAACTTTTACGAGCGATAAAGCGTATTTTCTGTTTGCCTGTGTGCGTTGACACAGTATATTTATGTATTAGTGTGCTTAGAGAGTAGTGCAGTCAGACGATATTATTGTGTTACGGTATAGCTCGCGCGTGGACGCTAATTGTACCTACTATTATAAGTTTGTAATCTAGTCGTAATATTTGATTATTTTGCGCTTATAGACGTTTGACGAAATTTAATTGTATTAAGTACTTATGCGGATCTAAATCTATATGATTGAATATATATAATATGTATAGGGTGTTAAGTAATTCAATCTTATCCTCTCAGGTGGTGAATCAGCCCATGACACTGAACAATTTTCGAAAATTCGCTTGCCACACCCGGAATCGAACCAGCTAAAATCCAAAAAAAGCACCCTGTACTTTAATAGTATTGATCGATAGGGTCTATCGTAAGGATAAATCTCCCTAATAAACATAGTAAATTAAGTGAAAGGAAGACCATTAAATCTAAGCTTACAAATTTGATGGGACGTGTTAAAGCACTTTTACTTAAGGGTCCCATCGTTAGGTTTTATGTAGTTTAATGGTTCTCTTTTCATCTGATTTACCATGTTTGTTAGAGACATTTGATCTTTACGATTGACCCTATCGATCGATACCATAAAAGTGCAGGGTGTTATTTTTTTGAATTTAAGCCGGTTCGATTCCCGGGTGTGGCAAGCGAAATTTCGAAAATCCTTGAATGCTGTTTTGTTTCTTATAGAGCGGGACCTATTCGTAAAAAAGTCTTCAAATAACGATTTTCGTGGGACTTACCTCCGCCATACGAACTACTGGTATGTACTTATTCGGCATATTTTCCTGAACACAAAAAGTGCGGTAGTCACTTTCTAAGGGTATGGAGGGGGTAGCTATGACGTGACGTATTTTATTTACGCTATATTTAGATAACTACTGGACAGATTTACTTAAATAGGGTCTCAAATGAAAGATAATTTAATGAACATTGTTTTATTCTAAAGATTCATTAGTGTAAACCTAGTAACAAAATAAATATTTTCAAAAAACGACATTATGTAAAATTAAACTTTTTTTACTGTGTGAAAAGAACAGAAACCGTTAGGATTACGGTAATTTAGCTCATTATAAAAAAATAGCTACACTTATCAGCATTCTAATGAACCTAAAAACGTTTAAGTCGAGCTATAAACAACGGAACTGCAGTCGTCTAAGTGAGCGTGGGTAGCGCGTGACAAAACGGGTAGAATCACAGCAAAATGAAAAAGTATTATGAACAGGCATAATTTTTATTAACAGGCATTTGTTTTTGTCAAAAAGTTTTCTTCATTTTGTTACGAAGTATTTTCAAAAATTCTCGTAACTAAAATAACGCTTCGTACTTGCGTTATATTTCAAAACAAATGACTCAATGGTACTGGTCTGTACTGATGCGTATGAGAGTGTAAACGTACGCACTCGAGGCAGAGGCAGGTCGCTGGCGTGCAAGAGTGTACAGCCGCCATTATATTTTTTACATCGGCAACACTGAGATTCATTCGGAGGAATCCCTGCACCGTGCTGCGACGTGAACTTTGGCACTTGTCGCTTCATTCATTTGAAATCATTTGGTCAGGCCTATGACACTGTTAGTACCAATAGCTGCGAAATTGCGCTGCTATCGCCTTTTAAAACTAAAAAAATAGTTGATGTTTGATATGGGTTCCTATAAAAAAGTTCTTTAGCTTCATGAGGAGCCCTAAATTTTGCTAGTTTAAAAGCATTAATAAAGCTTTTTTTATTTGAATCTTTGGCCCATTTTAATAAATCATACATGAATCGAAACAGACTCTTGAGTAACTGTTGCCTTTATGTTGTTGCTACGTAACAGCTACTAGTTTGGTACCCTCTAAGTTTAATTTTTGCCTGTTCTTGGAGGATGATTGCACATTAAACAGACATAGTTAAAAATTCTAATGCAATTGTTTTAAGCATCTCCTTTTCAGATAACTAGATTATGTAATATGACATGCTATGGTTAAAGTTACATTACACGAATCAAATGTTTTTGACCCTGATTGATTTGTTAAATACATAGTTTCATTAAATAATAAAATAAGATAATAGATAAATATCCAATCGCAGGGAATATTTTGTTATGTTGTTTGTGGTATTATCTAGATATAACTAAATAAACCAGAACATTAATGAAAATAAATCTCTGACATGCTGCTAGGTAGTAATAAGTAACATTTTATTCATTTAAAAGCAGTAGGTACAGTTTTAAAGTACAGTGTGCAATAAATATGCCTATTGGGTTTCTTCATGGGACAGACTGTCAGCCGACTCACCCTGCACTAGGAATAAATCTGTATTGCAGTGGTAAGATATCTAGTCAGTTCACGAGAGGTAAGGTTATGGTACTTATAGTTGAGTTGTTTTACAAGTGAATAGGCACTTCGCTAAAGGCTTAACCAATTTCCAGAACTAGTAAATAAAAGTGAATAGATAGATTCTCAAATATAGACCCATATGTGTTGCCACAATTCCGTCAATATCATGTAGCGCAGAACACTTTACTTTATAATAAATGGTAATCAGCCATTTTGTGAAAAAAATGTGAATAATAACTTTTTTGAGTTACACCCAGGTGACACTTTTAACACTCTCATGTTTTCAAAATGGTTCAATGATAATCAATGGAAAAGTAAAAGAATAAATAATATTTTTCAATGACTATAATCATTGAAAAAATTTGATAGCTATCAACGTCTGACCCTTTTGGCGGGGGCTGTCAGACAACTTGAAAGACTCCTATAATTATTGAATTGTTATCTTTTTTGGTGACCCCAGTGTCATTACACGGTTACACATTACTCTCTCTGCTCTTTGTGGTGGAAAGTTTTGAATTTGAAAATTTAAATAATAGGTACAGTGTGTCCAATTAAGAATAATGCGTAACAGATTTTATGGACTTCCCTACTTTACTCAGTGGTTCGCCCAGAGCAATTCCGTATTCAGTGAAGAGACATGGGTAAGAAAAGCGAATTCTCTTGCCTTCTTCATCGAATTGGGTTTTGTCAAAATAAACGCTACGCTACACACTCAAAGGCCCACACTAAGGTTTTCTCTTGTGTCGTGGGTCCCTTGGAATACACACAAAGACAAACACCCATGACCCGAGAACAAACATCTGCTTTTTACACAAATGGTTTGATTTAAAGACACCAACTGGCTGTGTTTAAGAAGCTGTTTGTTATTAAAATCTTTGGTCACATTTGACCCAACTTAAAAATTTGCATAGACTTACTATTGATATGAATGCATTATATTCATAATTAATTAACTTCAAATTAATTGAAAAAGTTTTATAAGAAAAATATTTTATAGAAATGAGAAGCGACCAAAATTGGTGCCATTTGTTATCATTGTCAAACACAAACACTGACCAAGAATTTGTAAATAAAAAAAAATATCTCATTCCTATATTCTGTCCCTGCTACTTCAGCTTTCTCCGAAAGAGTTTTTTCAGTTATTAAGACTAAATGGAGAGACGACAGAAACAAAGCCATGTTAAATTTAATTAAAAATTAACTCTTAATATGTTCAATTATAATTTTGACTGTATCGAGGCAGATAAAAGTTTTAAAAAGACAACAAGTTAATAAAATATGCAAAAAGTTCAAAAAAACATGTATTTAAGTAAAACAATAACGAATGCTGTTTTATTTTATCTAATACCTTTTTTTTACCTTCTCCCACCTTAATATACTTTATTTCATGAAAAAAAGTTGGTTACCCTAGCGTGCACTTAACTCAGTGACAAGACGCCATCATGACAGTTTGAGGTTATCTTGACATACAGCATGACGTCACAAGATGGCGAATTAAAGGCGATAGCAGCGCCATTTCGCAGCTATTGGTACTAACAGTGTCATAGGCCTGACCAAATGATTTCAAATGAATGAAGCGACAAGTGCCAAAATTCAAGGCGCAGCACGGTGCAGGGATTCCTCGGAATGAATCTCAGTGTTGCCGATGTAAAAAATATAATGGCGGCTGTCCACTCTCGCACGTCAGCGACCTACTTCTGCCCCGAGTGCGTACGTTTACACTCTCATGTCCATCAGTACAGACCAGTACCATTGAGTCATTTGTTTTGAAATATAACGCAAGTACGTGCAAGTATGAAGAGTTTTATTTCGATACGATACGAAGCGTTATTTTTGTTACGAGAATTTTTGAAAATAGTTCGTAACAAAATGAAGAAATTTTTTGACAAAAAAATGATGCCTGTTAAAAAAAATGATGCCTGTTCATAATACTTTTTCATTTTGCTGTGATTCTACCCGTTTTGTCACGTTATTTTCAAGATTATTCGTACCAAAATCTAAGTACCGTAGTCAGTTCAGCGCTACCCACGCTCACTTAGACGACTGCAGTTCCGTTGTTTATAGCTCGACTTAAACGTTTTTAGGTTCATTAGAATGCTGATAAGTGTAGCTATTTTTTTATAATGAGCTAAATTACCGTAATCCTAACGGTTTCTGTTCTTTTCACACAGTAAAAAAAGTTTAATTTTACATAATGTCGTTTTTTGAAAATATTTATTTTGTTACTAGGTTTACACTAATGAATCTTTAGAATAAAACAATGTTCATTAAATTATCTTTCATTTGAGACCCTATTTAAGTAAATCTGTCTAGTAGTTATCTAAATATAGCGTAAATAAAATACGTCACGTCATAGCTACCCCCTCCATACTCTTAGAAAGTGACTACCGCACTTTTTGTGTTCAGGAAAATATGCCGAATAAGTACATACCTGTAGTTCGTATGGCGGAGGTAAGTCCCACGGAAATGAACTTTATTCTCCTTGGGTCCCGCTCTATTATTAAAAATAAAGGAATGTTTCCTTTGAGTAAAATTTTCTATCTACAGTATTTACAATACACAATACAATATTCTTTATTGCACACATAGGATTACAGAATATGTTTATACAGCGAATTTGAAATAATGTATACAAATAGGCGGCCTTATTGCTTAACAGCAATTTCTTCCAGGCAACCTTATGGTATAGGAGTTATAGATTGAAATGCGGGAAAGGCGCAAATATTAATTAAATAATAATTATAAATAAGTTGACTATTTATGCACTAAAAATATATCACAAATATATATTTATTAAGATTTATATATATTTATTATATTTATTTAGAGTACTTTCCCTCCAGGAGACGTTAAAAAATTCCACCCTGTATATATGCGACCGGTGAGAATGCCAGAATTGTCGAATAATAGCATTACGTCGATTGCGGCAATCAAAATAATTCAACTTAGATTAAGTATAATTACTTACATACACCGACATATTTTGTTATTAGAAGTACCTAGTTAGATTCATCAATACAAACTCAAGTGATAGGCAGTAATGTATGGAGTGCGCTTCTGTACATTCTACGCCTGTGTATTCTTTGACCGGTGTTTTCTTGCGGGGTGCGGGTTGTGGCGCGCGGGACAGAGGGCTCAAACGTCAAGGTCATTGACGACTCTAATCGCCTTAAAAGTGCGTTTAGTATATTTCACCCAAAGTTGTCCAGTATAAAATGTCTGGCAATAAGCCTTAAATAATAAAATCTTGACGCCTTCCGAACACTTGGAGAAACGCCTCGCGAGCATGTTGCTGCGGACTGCCAGAGCTCTTCGCTCCCTCTCCATGTCGTCTTCGTCGTCAAGCCGTTCGTTCAGTACATGTCCTAAGTACTTAAATTTATTCACAACCCGAATTGGCGATTCATACAAAAATACTGGTAAGACTGTCTCCGGACCCCTCCCCTCCCGAAACACAAGCATCTCAGCAAAGTCGTAGAATAAAAGTTGTTCACTATGATGAGTAGAAGCCCCAGTTAACGGGTCCTATTTTGTTACACCTGTAGGTATATAACGTAAAAAAAAATAAAAAAAATTGCCAAAATCAAATTCCACTCTTTTTGTTTTGCTGCAGTTGGCATAATAAATATTATCATTATTTGTTCGGTCGAATCCAAATTATGTGACTAGGTTAAGATGATAATGATGAAGTAAAAAATGAACCTATCTACCTACTTCAGCCCCTGATGGAGTGTAGGTCGAACCGTCGTCGGTTTCTTCCGAGTTCATGTTTTCTATTACGAGTACATTTTCGGACGTCTCCAATGGAACCAACTGGCCGGATCCATCAGGATTATCGACCTGGTCACCAAGCCAGCAGGTTCCGTAAGTTGTCACTAAAACATAATAACATAATGTACATACATAAGAAATGGCAGAACCTCTGGTATCCCTGAAGTTTAGATAGTGATTAACAAAACATTATCCATTCATCCGTCCGGCCGCTGATTCTTTCTGTTTAACTTTTCTACAAGTATTTTAACTTGACTGAGCGAGTTTTTATTATAAATAAAACAAATTCTGGTTTACAGGTGCAGTTGCACAATCGTCCCTATTTCCCTGAAAAGGTAGGGTCTGCCTATGTTTCATTAAATAAAACCGTTATAGCCATTTTGGGAATTAACAATGGACCTGTTTGTATCGAAGTTACGTTAACTAGATTTTCCGGAAATCGAATTGCCTTGTATAGTAACAGTTCGTATAAACATATAGTACCTCCTTGTACAAAGTTTCATCAAAATCGCAGTCATACAACAACACCGCCTCAACCATCTATACCACTTCTTCTCATCTTCTTATCGTGTAGGTATAGTCGAGTCTGTGGCGAACTTGACTGACCCTGGTGTCAGAGTTTTCGAGCCGCACGAAGGCCTCTGACTTGGTTTTAACGACTGTAGTCGATCGACAACGGCCGGGACCGATGGCTTAACGTGCCCTCCGAAGCACGGAAACGCTCATGATAAATTGCCACTTATAAATTGCCACTTATAAATTGCCACCTCATAATAAAAATAAGAATGATTTATTTGCATGAATACAGTAGATGATTACAAGATCTAGATGGAGTTGATAATATACACACCAACACAGTCTAGGGATATTACACGAGTTTTCATACAAAATAGGTGCTGCCACGCTCACTGGAAACCCGTTCTCTCTGTTCTGACATGTTATGTATTACCATCTGTAGAAAATATTGAGTAGGTTAGTTTCAGGTTTACACAGCTGAAAATCAGTTTAAAAATTCTTTTCCTAAAGTGACAACACAAAAAAATAAAAAAGCTGCCGTCGGTTAATAATAAATATTACACTAACCCAAAATTCATTCAAATAGATCCAGTCGTTTAGGCGTTGTAATTGTAATTGTAAGAAGGGCTGGTTTCCGCAACTCGACGTCAACATGCGCCTATTTTGCGTGACTTTTGTTTATTAGGATGGCTGTCAGTCTAGCCACCCTAGCTCTTCCAGAAATTGCAGAAGTCCCTTAGGATCCTCCACAACCTCCGGGAGGGACCCGGGTGTGCCCAGGTGTTTGGCCCGGTAGTTGGCCACCTCCTTGCAGTTCAACACGACGTGGGCGGCCGTTTCTTCCTCCTCCATGCATGCTCTGCATAAAGGACTGTCAGTGATACCTAGAGTGTATAGGTGTTTGTTGAACACACCATGCCCTGTTATTACGCTCGTAACCGCTCGAAGTTGAGTCTTCTTTAGCTGGAAGAGCTTGCGGGAGAGACGTGTATTGATTGCAGGTAAGGCTTCCTTTGATTGTCGGCATCCCTTCTGGTTCCGCCAATTTTCGTTACCTTGTACCTTGGTTTGCAGTCTTAGCAGAGATCGAAGCCCGTTAAAAGGCACCGGTACTATCGGTTCCGGACCAATAGCTCCGGCGTCGGATTCCCTTTTAGCAAGTTCGTCAGCTGCGTCATTACCTCTGGATCCACTGTGTCCTTTGATCCATTGTAGAGTGATATTGTTGTTGTTGCTACATACCTTCATCATAGCACAGTAGCAGTTGTATATAAGTCCTGAGTTCATTGTATTGCTGTCTAGAGCCATGAGTACAGCTCGACTGTCTGATAGTATCCTAATTGACTGTTCGGCTATCTTCCTGTCTTTGATAGCCTCCATAGCCAGGATTATGCCCATGCATTCAGCCTGGAAGACAGTATTATACTCACCGAGTGGACGGGAGATGTTAATATTCAGGTCCTCTGAGAATACCCCGGAGCCAGTACCTGTGTTTGTCTTTGACCCATCCGTAAAAATTCTTAAATCAGTCTGATTAAGTCCTTCACGATGGTCATCATGTAATTGTATTTTGTATTTTTTGTCAAATACATACGTTTTGTGTATCCTGTCGTTTATGGCACCCAATATAGGTAACTCCTCGGTAGCAGTGCGCAGGATGACTGCGTGAGGGGCCCTGCTGTTCTTCGCCCAGAGACCTAGGGTGTTTAGACGTATCGCGGATATGCATGCTTCCTGTCTAATAAACAGGTATAAGGCTGGTAAGTTAAGCATTACCTCCAGAGCCGCGCTGGGTGTAGTCCTCATGCTGCCTGTCATGGCTAAACAGGCTTGTCTTTGAAAACTTTGTAATTTGGTCTGTACCTTTACAATTAAAACTCACGAATGTGTAGTTCTTGTTTATTTTTGTACTATCCATTATTAGGGTTTCGGGTCTGTGCTATATTTCATTCTGGGTTTCGAAAAATCTATGAAACGCCTAAACAATACACCCTCAGGCCAAAATTTTTCATTTAGAAATAAGTCTATTTTATGCTTAGGTATTAACACTTTGTAAGCATTATAACCTCTGTCGTTTTTCATTGACAGCTTATGCACCGATACACGCAATTGTGACTTCTTAAATACGTGCGAGATTATATCGTTCTCCGTAGTCGACTTATTCACGTTGTAGATAAATAATGGTATTAATATATCAGCCGCCCTAAAATTACCGTCCGGTTCGGCAACAGCGACACCTTTTTTGCCAATTATTTTATTCCTGTGTCTTTTTCTCTGAACTAATTTTCATTTTCCGGTGTTTTTTCGGTTTTCCACGCGCCAGGCGTCTGCCTAAGTACGTCTGCCATAGTCCCTTGCGGTCCTTTTTGAGACATTCGCTGTTCTCCACGCGCAATGTTGACATCCCTTTGTAACATTGGCGACTTTTCACGCGCAATAGTGCCGTGCGACATTGGCGGTTTTGAAATCGCACTACCTGTAGTGACGTCTGCGCGCCGCTCAGTGGCGGCGCCGGAGGCGGCGGCAGCGAACAGCTGACCAGACATTCGCGGTATTGAACACGCAAACGACTTGTTTACGTCGTCCTCGTCGGTTAGTCCGTTGGTATGACTCACTTGAGAACAATGGATTTCTCTGTAACAATTTTCAAACGGTCTAGTTGGTGATCCAGACGTATTTATCAATGTTTCATTTACATTCTTGGGACTAGACTGAGAGAGATGATGTAATCCCATCGGGCCACTGTCGTAATGATAATCATTTAATCTACAGGTACACCTCTTCATATTTATATTAGGATACTCATCGCTGCAACTCACGGCTGAGGCTTTTAAAGTGTCTATCTCTTTTCGCAACGAGTCGAAAGTATCTTTTGTCACGTAGCTGGCCTTTATTGTTGTCATTTGCTCCCGTAACAGCAGAATATCCTTGAGGAGACGCGTCACATCGACGTGATCGAAGGTGACGGGCGGTAATTTTTGAAGATCACGGGCCACAAAAGTAGGAATAACCTCAGGTTTTACTGTTTCATGAGCGTAATAATATCTTCTATGTCCCGCCAAGATTTCTTGTCCCCTTTACGAAATTTCATCAGGTTTGACTCTTTCATGAGCGTAATAATATCTTCTATGTCCCGCCAAGATTTCTTGTCCCCTTTACGAAATTTCATTTGCGATGATGACGGAATGGAGTCATAAAGGATTTCTTTGCACTCAGTAGTTCTTCTGGCGAAAAGGCCGTCACACATATTTTACTTAAACTATCTTCGTCCATCACATCTAATTTATTTTTCACGAAAGCTAAAACTTCGCATATGACTAGGTTACAACTCGAACATTTAACAACATTGGTTGCCATTTTCACACAACGGTAAAGATGAAGATGGTGTTAGTGTTGGAGTACGAATAATAGGCGATGGTGTATGAGAAGTTGTTATGAAATTGTCAGGCGAATTAATCTGAACCGAGTTTCTTGATAAATTTCCTACTGTAATTTGAGATGACATAGGGTTTGATGGCATATTTATCAAATTAGATGAAGATGGCGTTGGTGTTGGAGTACGAATAATAGGCGATGGTGTATGAGAAGGTGTAATGAAATTGTCAGGCGAATTAATCTGAACCGAGTCTCTTGTTAAATTTCCTACTGTAGCTTCAAATAGAATATTATTAATGAACTTTTCAGCGTACATTCTTTGTGTATCACTTAATTTTTCCAATTTCTGATTCCAATACAAAGCTGTTGGATTCAGCGTTTGTGTATTATTTGATGAATTCTCAGATTGAGATAAAAATGAACATGCTTTATCCAAGAGTTCATTTTGTTTGGTTATTGTCCCCATTTTTTTCTGTGGGTACTGGGTTATTAAGAGAAGTAAAAGCTCTTGGTCTGTGTTACTCTTTATCATTTTCTTGTTGTGATTCTTGCTCTACAGAAGAAGTTCTCTGAAAAAAAACCAAAATAATCAATTTATTTATTATTTTTACAGATGCCTACTACAACAGAAGAATGGAAAATCATCGCTGATAACTTTGCAACATTGCATAAATTCTACAATTGCGTAGGAGCGCTCGATGGAAAACATATAAAAATTAAACATCCACGTAACTCGGGTTCTCTATATTACAATTACAAAGAATATTTTAGTATTGTACTCATGGCTTTAGTTAATGTTAAAAAATAATTCATTATGATTGACATTGGAACAAATGGGCGAGTATCAGATGGTGGAGTCTTATTCTATACAAAATTCTGGGAACTCTTTGAAGGAAACCAATTGAACTTGCCGCCACCATCACCATTACCAAATACCACTTCTTCATTTCCATATATAATAGTAGGTGATGAAGCTTTTGCACTAAAGCCCAATTTGATGAAACCATATTCACAAAAGTCGGCTACCGCAGAACAACAAATATTTAACAAACGATTGTCCAGGGCCCGAGGTACGGTTGAATGTGCTTTCGGCATATTATCAAGTAAATTTGGAGTTTTTCAAAAACCTATGAATGTCTGTCCCGAGAAGGCTACAAAGATTACAGCAGCATGCTGTTATTTGCACAATTATTATAAATACATTATTTGCACAATTATTATAAATACTCAGCTTATAAATACATTAGTTCAGGCGTGCCCCAAGGGTCACATTTGGGACCCTTGCTATTTATTTTATACATAAATGACATAACAAGTATTGCTCCAAATAGTAATATGTTGTTATACGCAGATGACACTAAAATATTTAGTCCGTAGTTTTGAAGATTGTGAAATTTTACAGCGAGATCTAATCAGTTTTGAACTTTTTTGTAATAACAACAACCTGTTTTTAAATGCTGATAAATGTAACGTTATAAGTTATACAAGGAAAAAAAGATTATATCGTTTTTAATTATCTACTATGCAATAAAATTTTAACTCGAGTCACTCAGATAAGAGATTTAGGTGTAATCATGGACTCAAAATTGACATTTGTACCTCATATTGATTATGTGTTGGGTAAAGCATTTAAGCAACTTGGTTTTATCTTGCGAGTGGGAAAACCGTTCAGAAATCCTCTTACTTATAAAATTTTATATAATAGCTTTGTGCGCAGCCGATTAGAATTTGCTTGTACTGTCTGGCAACCTCATTATAACTTACATATCTGCAGAATTGAAAGAATACAGAAGAAATTTGTAAAGTCTCTGGAATATAGAACTGGTCATACTTATTCTGATTATTTCACTTCTGCAGACAGACATAAAATAATTCCTCTGAATAAACGTCGTGAGTGTGCTGACGCTGTTTTCTTATACAAAATTTTAAACAATCGTAGATGCCCCTGCGCTTCTTCATAACATTTACTTTCGAGTGCCACGTAGGCGAGAACGCCAGTGTCGTAAAAAGACATTGTTTTCAATACCAAATAGTAGAACCTGCTACGCAGGAAATGCTTTTTTGAAACGCGCCTGTAAGCTATATAATGATAAACTTGTAGACATAGATATTTTTAATGTATCACTAAATTCATTTAAGAAAGCCTCAATTAAAAAGTTATGTTTAACTTAAATCAGCAATATTTTTGTATTTTCTTGAAACGCGCATGTAAGCTATATAATGATAAACTTATGGATATATATGTGTTTTTAATGTATCACTAAATTAATTTAAGAAAGCCTAAATTAAAAAGTTATGTTTAACTTAAATCAGCAATATTATTGTATTTTCTTGAAACGCGCATGTAAGCTACTATATAATGATATATTTATAGATATATATACATAGTTTTAATTTATCACTAAATTAATTTAAGAAAGCCTTAATTAAAAAGTTATGTTTAACTTAAGTCAGCAATATTTTTGTATTTTCTTGAGCAACTGCTTCTATTAACTGTTATTATTAACCGTAATTAACTGTTAACGTACTTAATACTTTATGAGAGCTATAGGTCATTAAGTAAACAGATAAGTGTAAGTGTTAGTATAAGACTGTTTGTTCTACAATAAAAATAAACAAAAAATAAATAAATAAAAATACGGAATCAAGAAATCTAGAAATCCATGATTAAATATTGACATCCATCAGTACGCTAGTTACACGTTCAATAAATACCACGATACTTCAGTATTTATTGGCGGATCACAGTAAATACTTTACGTAAAACAGGCGCCTAAAAAGTCCACAGCGGTTCAGGAGTCTGTGACTCGAAAGGATTTTTTGTTATTCCAAGACAGCATCTTAAACATTATGGAGCAATGGATTGAGAAACAAGATGCTCATTCTGCGAAAATACTGGACGAGTTCGATACAGTCAAGAGTGCCATCAAGTTTATGAGTGAGAAGTACGAAGAGCTGGTTACAAAAACTAATGAAACGCAAAAACGTATTACTTATTTGGAGAAGGAGTTCACGATAGTCAACCTGCAGACGAAACGCATTCTAGAATTAGAATCCAAAATAGATGCAATGGAACAATACGTACGTAATTGCAAAGTTGAAATCAGCAATATGCCAGCAAAGAAAGGTGAAAACCTATTAGTCCTTGTGGAAAGTATTGGCACTTTAGTCAAACAACCCATTTTGAGTCATGAAGTTGTATCCATTCACCGCTAATCCACGTATACACGACCAAAAAACGTCATTGTACTCGTAAAATTCACAACCCAAACATTACGTGACGATCTGATAGCTGCCGTGTGCAAGGCTAAAGGACTGACATCCGACCAGCTGAACATCGCAGGACCATCGCACAAAATATACAGGGTGTTAGGCAGAACGTTGAACACACGTTAAGGGTAGACAGACGGAGTCACTTGCTACCTACCTAGCCCAAAAAAAAATTTTTGACCTATGGTTTTTTTTTAATTTCATTTTTTTAATTTATCGAATTTCACCAGTTTTAAAACTTTGGAGGCTTGTAACTTTATGTAGGGTGGATGGATCTGGCAACATTTTTTTTGTTTTTGTCTCAATTGTTGATGAATTCATGTAAAATTATTGTTTTGTGCAAATAATAACTAAAAAAAAAGTTACGAGACTTCAAAGATTACAAAAGGGGTAAAACGTGATTTAAGCTTTTTCTTTGCAACGGATTAAAAAAAAACTAAAAATGATTGAAGATTTAGGATTTCATCAAAACATCCTTGGTGTATGGCCTTTCGAACGGTATGTAAATTGTTGAATAAAAAAAATTACTTTTGGAGCTATTCGCCGTTCTTTACAAAAAATGGGAGTTTTGATGAAACATTAGTTTTGAGAAATTAATCATTTTGTTTCGCGAAATTCAGCAAGTTATTTTGGTAAAACTTAAATGGATAATAAAGTTTGCTAAGTTTGCTTAGTGGAAGCCTCACGTGGGGTTTTAAGTAATAATAATCCTTTTCATTGTCTCCTTTTGGTACCTGGGATAGTCGCACGGGTTTCAAATTTTATTTCACTCTCGCGCAGTCTAATCGTATCTTCTCTTTCTCTCACGCTCGGAGCATCCCCCGCGCCCCGCGGACGGAGCTACCTCAAGCCTAAGCGGCGGCGGTGGTTGGTTATTTTTTCATTTAGTTGAGACTCAACTGCCTCTGCGATATGTACCCGTTCCAGTAACTCTTGCGCTTGTTATTGTTACCTCGTTTAAGTTTTTGTTTTGTTACCACTCTGTTAAGTTTTTGTTGTTACGTGTTAAAACTCTTGTTACGTGTTAAAACTCTTGTTACGTGTTAAAACTGTGGTTACGTATTAGTGAAATGGCTACATTTTCCTCACTGGAATATGCGGACATGTTATTAGCGTATGGTAGTGCTAATACCAATGCTCGTGAAGCGCGAAGGATTTATCAGAAGCGTTATCCTGATCGACGACTGCCCACTCACCAGACATTCTCAATGCAGCGTTAATTCTTTGGATTAGTTCCTCCTGACTTCCAACTTCAGTAGTGTAAACTAACTCCTTAGCTCTTCCCCAGACGTAAAAGTCTAGAGGTGTGAGGTCGGGCGATCGCGCTGGCCAGGTAATTGGACCTCCTCTACCAATCTACGAATTGGGAAAGCTATTATCTAATAGCTCCCTTACATTCACACTCCAATGAGCTGGGCAGCCATCGTGCTGGAAGACGATGGGTCTGTCTTCATCAAACACTTCCTCCACTAAACGCGGTAAATCATCTATTAGGAATTGTAAATAATTGTCGGTTCTCCTTCAATGTCATCGAAAAATGTCCACACACGCAATTTCTTTTTTGACATTTTGTGATTCTACACACGGTACATTTTATTTATATCAAATAGCAAATAGGTTATACCGGCACTGTAAACAAACACAAAACCAACAGTTTGAAATGAACTTGTCACAAAATGCACAGCGTGGCCGCACGACAATCTCAGCGCATGCGCGAGTAAGCCGAGTCGTGACGAAATAACCCGAAGGCCTCCGAAAGACACTATATTAGAATGATCGGCACTGCCGACTAGTCGGCAATTTAAAAACCGATTAGTCGGCTAGTCGGTTAGTTGGCAAACACCGTAGTCGGCCCATCTCTTATCTTAATTCTTTGCAATTCTCCGGGTCTTCTTCTATTTAGGAGTAACAACCTACAGTAAGCCGTTTCTAAAAATTGTGTGTATGTAGCCACGTTGTCTTTCTTTTCTTTAATTTTTGATGCGGCTTCTGCTGCTTTATTTTGCAGATATTCCTTAAGAATCTTTAGGTCACTAGCTAAATGTACTAATGTAACTTTATTCCACTTCTTCTGACATAAGTCGGTGGCAGCTTGACTGGACACGTCAAACTTCCAATTTGCATCTATTATATGGATTAAAGTTTTCAGATCTGATTCAGTTTTTGCTGTGTCTACTTCCATGTACTCAACTTCCTTTTTTTAAGCAAACACAATAGCTATATTACAGCACTGTTTAAGAGAGGTGGATATATTCATCACAAAGGTGGGAGCTTCGTATATTTCTTTCTCAGTATTAAACTTGCCTACTATTTTTGCAGCTTCTACAATTATATTATAATATTCAGGTTTTAAAGCGTCACATAATGAGGAAATTGTTGGTTTTAGTTTTTTTATTTCCTGCTGCATTTTTCCTAGTTTCCTCATTTTTCTGGATGTTACATTTACAAAATGTTTTTCTCGGTGGGTTTTTAAGTATTGTGCACCGAACGCACAAATGAGTGGATCTGATTTAGCTATCAGTGATGTTTTATCAGCACGCATTCACGGAAACACTGTTTTTTTAAGATTTTCGTCAAATTTTCAAATGTTTTACTAATAAGTTTTGGACTTCAGATTGGACATTTTTATCACTTTTATCACCTGAACAATGTTTCTTGTGCTTCCAAAGTAACTTTTTTGAATAAAATCCAAAACAATTAGTACAAGGTAAGTAATCAGAGTGTAGTTGATTTCTCATTGATTTGCGCAGTTCTACTGAATTTTGTATGTAATTGCCTTTTTTGCGAAGTTCCGTGATCAAGCGCTTTCTATCGAGGCTGTTTTTAGGTCTAGACAATATTTTTTGAAATATTTTTTGAATTTTGCGTGCAAAATTTAAAACTAATGCTTCGCAATAAAAACAAAAATCTCTGGTGCGGTTACTTGTCTTTTTAGTTTTCAATACTAAAAAGACAAGTAATTCGGTTTTTTCATCTGCGGAAACATCGTTTACGAAACAATTCATTTTTTTTATAAATCTTTCATAGTCGAAGATTTCTACGGAGAATTATTCAGGTGACTCAATTCACAGTCAGATGCGTCAGAACGCGGAACTGTTTGTTTGTTTGTGTCATAATTTGTAGAGAGAGTGCAACTATTAGAAGTGTGGGATAAAGTAACTGAAAGGTTGGCTTCATCTGCAGAGGTTTCATCCGAACTAGTCTGGAACAAAACAATGTTATGTTATTTTTATAGTTAGAACAGGGTTGACTACTAGTCCTACAATTTTTACCAACCTGGACTTATATGACATGTAATCTAAGTAAAAAAAAATTGTAGGTACAAGAATCGCTTCAGTCAGCAGTGTGGAATCTAAAAGTAGGTGTTGCCAAAGTTATTGTATTATATTGTATTGTAACAGCCCTTTACAGGATTTAACGTGCAACTCATCCACTGCTGGACATGGGTCTCCCTGAAATGAGGGGTTATGCCATACTCTCCATGCTTCGAAGGCGAGGGCTTCAATGGTCTATCAGAGTTTTCTTTCTCTGCATGTGCTGTTGAATTTGCACTCGTATACCTTAGTCGCCTTTTACGACACCTCGCAAAGAATGAGGGAGGTCCTATTTTACTCTGCCGGAAACAATATGGCCTTAGTTAACTAAATCAGGTTTATACGGTAGGCTGTTATACAGGGTGTAACAAAATAGGTATAGGACCCGTTAACTGGGGCTTCTACTCATCATACTGAACAACTTTTGTTCTACGACTTTGCTGAAACATTAAAAAAAAATTTGAAGTCTCCATATAAAAGTATATAACCAATAGTCAAACAGTTGATAAATTTGTACGGAGACTTCAATTTTTTTAAATATTTCAGCAAAGTCGTAGAATAAAAGTTGTTCACTATGATGAGTAGAAGCCCCAGTTAACGGGTCCTACACCTATTTTGTTACACCTGTAGGTATATAACGTAAAAAAAATTGCCAAAATCAAATTCCACTCTTTTTGTTTTGCTGCAGTTGGCATAATAAATATTATCATTATTTGTTCGGTCGAATTCAAATTATGTGACTAGGTTAAGATGATAATGATGAAGTAAAAAATGAACCTATCTACCTACTTCAGCCCCTGATGGAGTGTAGGTCGAACCGTCGTCGGTTTCTTCCGAGTTCATGTTTTCTATTACGAGTACATTTTCGGACGTCTCCAATGGAACCAACTGGCCGGATCCATCAGGATTATCGACCTGGTCACCAATCCAGCAGGTTCCGTAAGTTGTCACTAAAACATAATAACATAATGTACATACATAAGAAATGGCAGAACCTCTGGTATCCCTGAAGTTTAGATAATGATTAACAAAACATTATCCATTCATCCGTCCGGCCGCTGATTCTTTGTGTTTAACTTTTCTACAAGTATTTTAACTTGACTGAGCGAGTTTTTATTATAAATAAAACAAATTCTGGTTTACAGGTGCAGTTGCACAATCGTCCCTATTTCCCTGAAAAGGTAGGGTCTGCCTATGTTTCATTAAATAAAACCGTTATAGCCATTTTGGGAATTAACAATGGACCTGTTTGAATCGAAGTTACGTTAACTAGATTTTCCGGAAATCGAATTGCCTTGTATAGTAACAGTTCGTATAAACATATAGTACCTCCTTGTACAAAGTTTCATCAAAATCGCAGTCATACAACAACACCGCCTCAACCATCTATACCACTTCTTCTCATCTTCTTATCGTGTAGGTATAGTCGAGTCTGTGGCGAACTTGACTGACCCTGGTGTCAGAGTTTTCGAGCCGCACGAAGGCCTCTGACTTGGTTTTAACGACTGTAGTCGATCGACAACGGCCGGGACCGATGGCTTAACGTGCCCTCCGAAGCACGGAAACGCTCATGATAAATTGCCACTTATAAATTGCCACCTCATAATAAAAATAAGAATGATTTATTTCATGAATACAGTAGATGATTACAAGATCTAGATGGATTTGATAATTTAATTTATTTATTAAGAAGAACACAAACAGTATTACACAAGACAAATCACAGATTTTTTGATAACATCAATAAGTTGAGTGTGTTACGTGTATACCAACAACATGTTCCACAACAATTTAACAAGATTTAGCCGTCACAGAGTGCTGAGAAGAAAAAGTAGATAATTAAGAAGGAAAAAAATAATTGAAAATATATAAATATAATATAGTATGTAATAAAATATATATTTTATAGTATAATTTTTTATAGTATGTAATAAAATAAATATATAATAACAATTACCTAATTAACGTTTCTTTAGTGCAAGCTCGCGTTTGTATTTATATAGCGTAGATCCAAATATGTCAATGTCCAAAAATTGGTCATTGTACGTTTTACACATTCGATATAGCGGAGAACGCATTCCAGCGTTGATCCGACAGAGAGGAATATAAAAGAGGCCTTTATTTCTACCGGTGCCACGATAAGGTACTTTATAATTGATTTTACCCACCAGTTCAGGACAATTTATGAAACCATTGATAATTTTATATAAAAATATGGACCCTAAATTGGTTCGTCGTTGTTGTAGACTAATACAATTAAATTTAGATAGAAGGTCTTCATAATTTGAAGTGTGACGCCGAAGACATCGGAAGTTGGTCATTTTCAAAAAAATTTTTCTGTACTCTCTCAATGTCGTTGATGTATTTTTTATAAAAAGGGTCCCAAACCACAGCAGCATACTCTAATAACGGTTTAATAAGTGAAGAGAAGATAATATACACACCAAAACAGTCTAGGGATATTACACGAGTTTTCATACAAAATAGGTGCTGCCACGCTCACTGGAAACCCGTTCTCTCTGTTCTGACATGTTATGTATCACCATCTGTAGAAAATATTGAGTAGGTTAGTTTCAGGTTTACACAGCTGAAAATCAGTTTAAAAATTCTTTTCCTAAAGTGACAACACAAAAAAATAAAAAAGCTGCCGTCGGTTAATAATAAATATTACACTAACCCAAAATTCATTCAAATCGATCCAGTCGTTTAGGCGTTACAGCACCGGACAAACATAATATAGCTCACATTTTATACTTTTTTGGAGCCTGTTAGCGTAAGACTTAATAATAAAATAAAAAATAAATAAATGAGACAATCAATTTCATTAATATCTCAACTTCAGTTTTTTGCGATAACAATACCTTCTTACTGCTTCGCTCGCTAGCACTCGCTCCTTAGTCGTTGAAAAGTAGAAAATATTCAAGAGTTGGTAGCATAGACTCTATCTTTTGAGAGAAGTACTATTTTGCAGTCCATTTATACTTTAAACTTTAAAGCTGCTCCGTGACGTAGTAGGCTAGCTAGCCTACCACCAACTATACCGAGACCACAAAATTAAACCCCACCGATAATCGAACCTGCGACCTCCTGATGTGAAGCAGGTGGTCCAACCACTACGTCACGGAGGAGCTTTAAAGTTTTAAGTATAAATGGAGATAACGTCTATGGGCCTTGCGTCCTCGGAGACAGGAAATGTGGGCCCCGACTGGCCGCGGAATTCTTCTCGTCGTCCCAGAAATGCATCAGCATTTTTGGACCAGTCAAAAGTCAGGTTGTCCGTCGGAAGTATCTCAGTCATCAGTCGGTCTGAGTCATCGTCCAGTTGCTTCAAAAAGTCAGTCATAGGTACGTCGATGTCGTCCTGCACAAAATCGTTATTGACAAAGTCTTGCTCCGGCTGCGCATCCAAGAAGGAAACCTCGTCATCGCTTAGCTGCTCCAGCCACGCATTAATCTTGTTCCGTGCCATATCTGAATCAAGATCTGAAAAAAGGTTAAACTCACCCTCTAAGGGGGTGAAACGGGGGTTCAACATACCTTCTCCGCGAATAACTGCTTGAGGCGCAGCAAGCGATGGCGGCGGAGGCGTAGCACGCGGTGGTGGCAGCGGCGAGATGTGACCTGAGGTCACAGTGACACTTGGTGGTCTGTGTAAGTACAAAGAATCAAATTAGATAATAATGTCAAATAAAACACAAATATGTCAGATAAAAAAAAAATACATGCGCGTGGCACGCAAACCAATTTTCTTGCCCTAAAATTAAAATGTGAGTAAAATTTCAACTTTGAGACGAAACATATCAAATTATATATTACTAGCGGCCCGCCCGGCTTCGCACGGGTGCAATTATTGATACTTACGAAATATACTAAAGAATGTCTTTATATATGTTACAGTTAAAACCCATTTTTCGTTAGAACTCGTTTTCCCTAGTTAAAATTAGTTATTACTTAATGTTTTTGTTAAAACTAGAAATAATCAGTTAAAACTTGACGGCCGGTTTGGTCGAGTGGTAGTGACGCTGCCTTTTGATCGGCGGTCCTGGGTTCGATCCCCAGTCGGGGCAAACATTTGTGTAAAAAGCAGATGTTTGTTCTCGGGTCATGGGTGTTTGTGTTTGTCTTTGAGTGTTCCAAGGGACCCACGACACAAGGGAAAACCTTAGTGTGGGCCTTTGAGTGTGTAGCGTTTATTTATTTATTTTATTTATTTATTATTTATTATTTAAACTAGAATTTACCACTGACATATTTGATTTTCAGATAAAACTAGTTGTCACATCGAGCTATAGTTAAAACTAGCGCTAGAAGCTTTTTAGGTTTTCATGTGCTTTTTCTCTGGATGCTAACATAACCTTTTCTTTTTTTTTTTTGACGCTGGGAAAAATGCGTTACGCATTCCCTCTCGTCAGGGGTCGAGAGGGGTAGGTATGTGGGACTCCCCGGGAAAAAAGTTCCCGGTATACCCACTAAACAACCCAGCGGCACTCCCGCTTCGCCAAGACGGCTGATTGGACGGGGTGGTGGAAGGCAAAAGGGGATCTTCCGACTGGATGACCTGAGAGGCTTCCTGAGAGCCAGCCAGCTCAGCCTCCCCTTCCGTAATCCTGCCAGGAGCCGATTGGGCCGCTGCCGTTTTCTTCCCCTTTCCCTTGCCCTTGGAGGGCTTGGGGGCCTGGGGCCGGTCGTTTGGACCCGGTGCCACCGGCGGCGACATGTCTGCTGCAAGAGGCGGGCGGAGGCGCTTCTCTGGCAACAGCCGGTCCTCAATGCCTGCAAGGCAGGCTCTAGTGAAGGCCCTCCTAAATGACGACCTTGCGGATGATGTCCTCAAGGTTGGAGGGGCCCTCAGTCACCGGTCTCTGGGAGGCCTCTGCTGGCCGAGCCGTGGTTTCAGCCAGCTTCTTGTGTAGCTGGCTGACTTCCGCCTGCAGGCGGTCTACTTTTGCCTGCAGCTGCCGGGTCTCTTCGGTCGCCGTGCGCTGCACTAGCTCCCGGACGACGCCGAGCATACTTGCAGCCCTGCATTTGAGGGCCTTCTGAAAGGTGCCCTTCAAATTGGAGGACTTACAGGCGACCTCCGCTATCTCCTCCATGTCCTCCATGTCCTCCCGATGCTAACCTAACCTAACCTCGGTCGGAACAGTTTTAACTGACTCGCTTCGGGAAAACGCGTTTTATCTTGCAGAAACTAGTTTTACTGATATTTGATTCAGACATTAGTCAATTCTAGTATTAACAAAGGCATTAAGTAAAAACTAGTTCTAACTAGGAAAAACGCGTTCTATCTACTAACTAGTTTTAACTGTAACATATACAATGTTCACACCTTTTTGTCATGCGCCGCCGGCATATATTATACATATAAACCTTCCTCTTGAATCACTCTATCTATTAAAAAAACGGCATCAAAATCCGTTGTGTGGTTTTAAAGATTTAAGCATACATAGGGACAGACAGACAGGCATACAGACAGCGGAAAGCGATAAATAAAAAAGAAATGCTTCATTGTTACATGTTTATAAGAAAATAGTAAGTAGAACAGGTTTAACTAAATATACTACAAAATGTATTTATATACTACGTTCACCGCTTTTTTGTCGTTAGACAAAACAAAAATTTTTTCTTTAGATGTTACTCTTGAAAGAGCGATGTATAATTGGCCATGTAAATGGACGAAGGGTGAAAAACAATCAACGCTCAAATCTAAGCCTGCAACGTTTTAAGTTTGACCCTGCGATTTATAATGGTCATTACAAAAGATATCTTTATCGGAAATTGTAAGCGTTTAAATTGGAAAGGTATATCCGATGGTATCAGAGGAATTCGGGAAATCAATACATCTTCTCCTGTACCACATCCGGTGAGTATTGTGCACTTTATTATAAAAGTTTTTAGAGATTTTACCAGCAAACGCGTGCCATTGTAAAGTTTAGGTGGACTCAGGTTTCTTAATAAAATAACAGGACAACCTACTTTCAACACCATTTTATGAGGAGAGAGTCCAGACAGGTTCAAAGAATTAAGAAATTCTGTAGGAAAATGAACTGCTTCTTCCAAATCGAGAACAGTATCGACCAAGTTGTATATTGGCGTCGGCGCGTCAATCCTTGAAAGAATCATGTAGTTTACCTTCTCTGCTTGTTCGTTAGTTGGTGACAGAATCGCTCTTTCTTTAAACCAAGATATAGTCTTACAACTCATGTTATCAATGTCGGGATAGATATGGTTAACCAACTCTTGGATGTTGTCTATCAAAACACAAAGGTTTTCTAGGTTCATCTTTCCGTCACTTTGTGTTAACTCTCCATTGCCAACCTGTTAACCTTCATTTAAATTAAATGCTGTTAAGAGCCATATTGACCTATATTAAATGCACAATGTATTTATAGCTATTAATGATATACTTAAGGCACGTATATTGTTCAACGTTTTACAATACAGTAGCCGAGGAAATGAAACTAAAAAAAATGTTGTAAAAAACATACATCGTTATAAGTACATGCTTACATCAAAAGTTCTCAAACTGAATACGATTTAACAATGTGCACTAAAATTTTACAATATTACACAAAACATTAAGGATAATTCCTTAATCCATTTTAGTGTATTCATGTTAATACATTGAATAACATAAAAAATATTTTATTAAACAAATAATTTCAAATGTCCGCCAAAATAAAATAGCGAGTAAAATCTTTTTCCACAATTATGAGGCAAAGGCTAAGCAATTAAATGCCAGTTACGCCTACATAACAGAAATTTTTAAATAGTTCAAATTCAAATTCGCAAAAAATAAGATTTGTTTTATGAAAAAAGTAAAATAATTAATTTGCTTTTATATTTTATTTCACTGAAAATCAACTACTCTTTATTGCGTCATACATTTTTGTCCGTATTTTATTCACTTTTTACATACTTTTTATGCATAATTTGATTTAAAAAATAACTTTACCGGATCACAGAATAGCCACCAAAGTAGAATTTTGGTATTTGATAAATAGGTTATATGGTCATTAGTTCATTTTTGTGGAGAAGGAAAGTTATGGGGCCTAAAGTACCGTAGTAAGGTAAAGAAATAATTTTAAGGGCAACTTTCTATGGGGTTAGAAAAAAAAACTAACAAGGTTGGAGTTCTTCTGATTCTAACGATATGCTAAAAGTGTAATTATCACTTTTAGTTTTAAAGTTATTAATTAATTTCCGCAACTAGGGCACTTTAAGCAAAAATTTCAACTAATGAAAATTTAATGTGTTCGATCGTAAAAGGATGGCAAATGAAACAAAAAATTTGGTAATGACTAGTGTCACTAAATTACAAATTTTGTTCAAATTGATGACCATTGACCTGTAAACATGCTCGTCACCTCTTCCTCATCTCCACGGTCACCGTTCTAAGCAGCAGTTTCTCGCGCATTGTATCGAATGCGGCGTGGATCCTGTTAATTAAAACCTCCCTTGTTGGTACTTCTTCTGCGTACACCAACTCTTTCGCCCTTTCCCAGACGTAGAAGTCGAGCGGGGTAAGGTCAGGCGACCTTGGGGGCCAGGGAATTGGCCCACCCCGACCAATCCAAGAATTAAGAAAGCAGTTGTTCAGTAGCTCCCTCACTGCTAGGCTCCAATGAACAGGACAGCCGTCGTGCTGGAAGACTATGGGCCGATCTTCGTCAAACACTTCTTCCACTAAATCGGGCAAATCGTTTTCGAGAAAACTTAAGTAGTTTTGCCCGTTTAGGTTGTCTGGCAAAAAGTGCGGCCCTATCAACCGATTACCGATGACGCCTGCCCATACGTTCACGGAGAACCTTCGTTGAAAACCTCTGTGCCTCTTCACTCTCGGGTTTTGATCTCTGGGTGCCCAGTGATGGAGATTGTGGTAATTTATAATTCCTTCCTTGTCAAACTTGGACTCGTCAGTCCAGAGAATACTCCGTAAAAAATTATTATCTTCCTCGTCCGTATGGAGCAAGTGGCGGCAAAACTGCATCCTTCTTCCATAGTCGTTATCCTCTAAGCCTAAAACAATAAAAATATCAACGTTAGCGGTTTCCTTATGAATTAGTAGCTATGTAACATTGATTGCTATCTCTGTCTTTCCATTTCTCTCTCTTTCACACACATGCTCATGTTAATTTAAAAATGTCCTATGAAATTCACATGCTACTTCATTACATAAGAGCTAAAAACAAAAACTTAATGTAAAAAAATACCTTGAACAGGGGTGTAGTGGAAAGGATGACGTCCATTTTCGTGAAGAACCGACCAGACTTTCCACACGCTTAAACCAAGTGTCCGGGCTACGGTTCTTACGCTTCTGGTCGGATCTTCCTCAAATTCAGCCAATATGCGTTCTTCCGCAGCCACATTTGGTTGAAATCTGTTCACGCTTGGTTCCCGGAAATTTAAATTTCCGGTTTCTCACAGACGCCGATAAGTTGAGCCAAACATTTGGAGGTTAGGCACTCGCCGGTTAGGATACCGTTCTTGATAAATCCTCCGTGCCTCGCGCCCATTGCAATGAGCCATTCCATACACCACCAGCATGTCGGCGTACTCTTCGTTGGTAAATCCAGCCATTTTGCCAACAACAACGTAACAAATAACAAAACTTAACAAAAACGAAGTAATAACAAACTCAACAAAATTAACGAAAACAGTGGAGCGTCGTAACGGCAACAGGGTGATTTTCATTGGAGAAATTTATAAATTAATTACAAAATAAAACAATTTATTTTAAATGTCCTTAAATTAAGACTTTAAATTCAGTCAGTGGAGATCCTTATTCGAGTACAAAGTTCCCCTGTTAGAGCAAAAGTATTAGAACAACAGAAATAGGATTTAAAAGTGTCAATTTATCGATAAACTAACACTTCTTAATTAATACCGTTTATACTGTTCTCAATACTTACAGGGTTACGTTCTAATTATTTAATATTGAGTATACAGAAAATGCAACGTTTCTAAACATAAGAAATAAGAAATTATTCCTAATATCACAATTTTGTTCATAACTGGAAGTGATTTAAACTACAGACTATATAATTCAAACTACACGGAAAGAACAAGAAAGTATTGAGTACCAATTCTGGTAGTACTCAGTAATATCTTGTTCTTTCCGTGAGGTACAAGGAAAAAACTAAAGTAACTTACCCTGTAAACCTAATTATCGCTTAAACTCTAAACACTTAAAACATGGCAAAATTATGTGTGGACTGAAAAGACTTATCAGGAATTTTTAAATGTAATTCAAGTGAAACTTCTTTATCGGCGTATAAGAGAACTTTTATAAATGTAAAAAAAAACCGTCACTTTTTCCTGTTACGCGCTATTTTTTTTACAGCTGAAAAATTTATTGGAACTTACCTTATAAAGAAGTTTCACTTCCTACAGGTGTACACTGGTACCCACACATTTTTTTCAGCCTATAACTTAATTTTATGACACTTTTCTTTGGCTTATATTCCATTTTTTAATTCAAAATTCAAAGTTCACTCAGTCACTCCTAAATTTGTCATTTTTGTTTGCAGCAGCATTTCATTTTTCCTCAACCCGTGGTACTTGACCACTTGCCACGCCCCTTGACGGGGAATCTTGGCGTGTTGAGTTTTGCAGTGAATTCAATGCCTGCATATTTAATAAAAAAAGTTCGGCTGGCAGAGGCAAATTGGTGGGAAAGCTCGTGTAGAGCGTCTTGCATATACTCTGTCCAATATTATATGTCTTGCAACTGCTCACGCACGAGCATATGCTGCTGCATTATTTCTTCTCGTATCTGTGAGCTTGTTCGTGCTTTTTTCTGGACAGGCGGTTCTATTTGGCACTCGTTCGCCTCCAAGCTACGTTTTACAGCTTTACTAATTGGTTCCGACATGTTGAATCTGAAAGAAATAAATAACAAATATTGTTAACCATTCTGTAAAATAAAAACTAAATTTTTCTAAATCAGTGATTAGAATTAAACACATTTTATTAACGTATCACTAAAATATTTTGAAGATTCAATTTAATTTAAAGAATTAGTATCGCGATAGAAACCTAGAAAAATAAAAATATGTCAAAGGAAGTTTTCAAGCACAAAAAACCTCAACTTACCTTAATATTATAAATTAAAATAATTATTATAATTATTAGCTAGTCACGAACACTCGCCAGAGATACAGCGGAAATAAGATTCAAATATAGCGGCGAGCGCTTTAAATGGTGTTCCGAAGAGTGGGGTGGAATTCCGAAGTGTTTTTGTTCTGATGGGTTATGGGACCTTAGATTAGATTTAAACACCGTTTTACTATGTTATCTGCAGAGCTTTATTAATATAAAAGGCATTACAAAGTTATACGTAGCGGATATCAAGACGCCATATATATAGACTATAAAAAATGACACCACAAACTACAGACATACTAGGGATGTTCCATTCATTCCCTCAACACCCTTTCTTAAATGGGACATCACCAGATAAGTTTAAACTCAAATTAAACATAAAAACTCAACACATGCCCTATGCTGTTCTCTAGTCAAAGGTTTGGTTAAGATGTCAGCGGGCATCTGATTTGTACACAAATATTGAACTTTAATATCCTTATTAGTAACATGATCTCTGATAAAATGATGCCTGATATCTATATGCTTTGACCTTGGGCTAGTCATATTATTTGTTGCTAAATTAATTGCCCCTCTATTATCACAATGAATAGTCACAGCACCATATTCGTCAAGGGACACTTCCTTAATTAATTGTTTGATCCATAAGCTTTCTTGAACTGTGAAAGACATGGCCATATATTCGGCCTCTACTGTAGAAAGAGCAACTGTCCTTTGACGTTTACTGTACCATGATACCAAGCCACCATTTACCATTACACATGATCCAGTAATAGAATATCTATCATTAATTTTATTCCCCCAATCCGCATCACAATATGCATCGAAACATGTATTAGGGTCACAATGATCATTAAAACATAGCTTAAAGTCCAAAGTACCTTTCAGGTATCTAAATACTCTCTTAATTGCATTCCAATGAACAGTTTTAAAACAATTGTTATATCTACTCAGCAGGCTTGTAGCAAAAGCTATGTCCGGTCTACTAATCTGAGATAAATACAGTAAACAACCTACTGCTTCTTGATAAGGTACATTACATTCTTTTTGACTCTCAATGTTATCAAAATCTAGACCTTTTTCTAGGGGTGTTTCTACTGGATTGCAATCATACATATTAAAACGTTGCAAAATCTTTTCAGTGTATTCTTTTTGATCAATAAAAACTTTACTTTTTTCCCTTGTAATATTCATCCCTAAACATTGTTTTGCAATTCCCAGGTCTTTCATGTCAAAAGTTGACATTAAATTTTTCTTTAAATTCTCTCTGACTCTTTTGTTATTTGAAAAAATCAATAGGTCATCCACATAGACTGCTACTATCAAAATGTGTCCTGAATTATTCTTTAATGTATAGATACAAGGATCACTTTTACATTGCAAAAGACCTAAGCTAGTAAGTACATTTATCAATTTAATATTCCAACACCTACCGCTTTGTTTAAGTCCATACACCGCCTTCTTTAATTTCCATACTTTATCATCTTGTGGAGATTTCACGCCTGGAGGTGGCGTAACGTATATATCTTCTTCGATCTCTCCGTTGAGGTATGCCGTGTTGACATCCAAGTGGTCTATGCGCAGATTCTTGGTTGCAGCAACTGAAAAAAGATATCTAAGAGAAGCATACTTAACAACAGGGGAGAAGGTCTCCTGATAATCTATGCCCTGCTTTTGGCTGCATCCTTTAATAACCAATCTGGCTTTGAATTTCTTTTTTCCTTCTTTGTCTTGCTTTTCTTTGAATACCCATTTTGCTTTTAATGTCTTTTTTTCAGGAGGTAAGTTCACAAACTCATAAACATCATTCTTGTCCATTGCTTCCATTTCCTGTTTCATAGCTTCTTGCCATTCTCTACTATTTTTTCCAGTAAAGCTTCTTCAACGGAAAACGGTTCATCATCTTCTCGGTATTTAGTTTTCGTAAGATAAATAATATAATCATTATATTTCTCAGGAAATCTAAGTTGCCTTTTTGGCATGCTTTCTTCTTGTTCTGGTTCAGATTCTGTTTCATAGTTACTTTCTGTTTCTGTTTTTTCTTTTTCATTTTTTTGTTCAGAATCTTTTTTGTCTTCTTTTTTCATCTTCTCAAGTTCTTTTTCATTTTCCTCCCTTTCTGGAATCTCATTTTCCTCTTCAATGGATCTGCATTCATCTTCACTTTCTTCATCAGAATCATTGGAAACACTTTCATTGTCTTCATCTACTGGTATACATACTTTATCATCAGTAGGTTTTTTTTCATTCTTCTCTGATTCTTGATTTTCTTTCTTTGTTTCCAAGAACTTAACATCTCTGCTGAACATTATTCTTTTGGTTTCTGGATGTATCAATCTATAAGCTTTTTCTCTCTCAGAATAACCCATAAATAGTAATTTTTGTGATTTTGGATCCCATTTTCTTCTAAGTTCTTTTGGAATCTGTGCCATAGCTAGACATCCAAAAATACGCAGGTGTGACAGATCTGGCTTACTGCCTGTGAACATCTCATAAGGTGTTTTGTTCCATAACCGTTTAGTTGGCGATCTGTTCAGCAAATATGTTGCCGTCATTACGGCTTCTGCCCAATATTCCTTTCCTAAGTTAGCATCAGATAGTAAGGTGCGGGCTCTTTCAACAATTGTTCGATTCATTCTTTCCGCTGTCCCGTTTTGTTGCGGAGTATATGTAACTGTTGTTTGATGTTCAATCCCATTTTTTTTAGATAATCTCTCATCTCAGTATTTATATATTCAGTCCCATTATCGGTTCTTATCTTTTTAATTTGTTCTCCTGTCTGTTTCTCTATATAATTTTTGAAATCTTTAAATGTTTCTGTTACTTGACTTTTACTTTGCAGGATATAGACATGTAAGTATCTGGAGTAATCGTCTATGAAGGTTAAAAAGTATTTGGCACCACCGATAAATGTATTCTCCATGGGTCCGCATAGGTCGGAATGTATCAGTTCTAAAGGCTTACTTGACTGTTTTTTACTCACGTTAAATGGTTCTCTGGAATGTTTGCCTATAATGCAATCTTCGCAATTTTCTTCATTTTTTAAGTTTTCATTTATTCCAGTCGACATTTTCTTCAATAAGTTCATTCCCTTTCTGTTTAAATGACCTAGTCTCCGATGCCAAAGAACACCTGAGTCTGTTGATAGGAAAGCTTTCTCTTTTTTCTGATCTAATTTATAAATTCCATTTTCTTCCGTTGCTGTAGCTATCAACTCTCCTTCACTGTCTATTACTTGTCCACCATCTGAGTTATATATTACAGAATTACCTTTCTTTACAATTTTACTGACAGATAGAAGATTTGCCGTTGCTTCTGGTATGTATAATGTTTCTTTTACATCCACCGTAGTTTCGGTATCAAGCTTTATTTGAGCTGTTCCCATTGACTTCGCTTTGAAATCTGTACTATTAGCTGCAGTGATACTTATATTCACCTTTTTTTTATCTTTTATTAGCATATCTTCTTGATTCGCTATATGCGCAGATGCACCTGAATCCAAATACCAATTTGAATTCATTTTCTCCTTATTTGAAGCAAGAAAGGCTTGTTCCGACTTCTTGTATTTTTTCTTATCACTTTTCTTATCTTTTTTAGTTCTACATTGTGCAGCGATATGCCCAATTTTGTTGCAGGCATAACATTTTGGTGGCCCTTTCTTCTTTGCATACATAGCTGATCCGCTTTCGGCATTTGAAGCTGGTTCTGTGATGCTTATATCTTGTAGTAATTTAACTTTGATGGCATCACCTGTTATTTTTGTTCCGGAGCTTTCGAGTCCCATTATCATTGGTGCGTAGTGCTCGGGTAACCCTGCCAGCAGCAAACTGCCAACCCACTCCTCACCAACAACAAAGCCCATTTCATTCAATTTATGTGCCGTGGTTGTAATCTCATCAACATATTCTTCAATGCTTTTGCATTTTTCTAATTTAGTTGTTATTAATTTTCTCAATAACCCAACCCGTCTTGTAAGGCCAGAGTCTTCAAAAGCATTTTCTAATGCCAACCAGGCTTCTTTGGCTATTTTGGCGCTTTGCACATGACAATAATTTATGGTTTCTATACTCAAAATTATTTTTGACAATGCCTTCTTATTCTTCTTTTCATCTTTTTCTCCGCCGGTCACAGCGTCCCATAAATCGTCGAGTTGGAGCCACGCCTGGACTGCAAATTTCCACGATGCGTAGTTCTCTCGTCCTTTAAGTTTATCAATAGTTAAATTGCTGGCGGCGTTCATCTTGATTTCGTTGTTAGCGTCCGTAACACGAAAAATTGGTATCAAGATTTTCACTCAAACTCGCGCACTAGAATCTTCTGGGCCCATAACCTGATGGGTTATGGGACCTTAGATTAGATTTAAACACCGTTTTACTATGTTATCTGCAGAGCTTTATTAATATAAAAGGCATTACAAAGTTATACGTAGCGGATATCAAGACGCCATATATATAGACTATAAAAAATGACACCACAAACTACAGACATACTAGGGATGTTCCATTCATTCCCTCTACATGTTCCCCCACCAACAGATAGCGCTGGTAGTGCGCGTTATCAATTGTGACGTATGGAAAATTGGAAGACTACAAACAACTACAGTTGTTTGCATTGATGTACACCAAGGCCTTTCCTCAAAAAAAAAAAAACGTTACATACAATCGTTATCATACGCCACTGAATAATGCGCATAGAAACAGAGCTTTTAATATGAGCGTGCATGATGTTAGACTACTGTTACTTGATTGTAACTTGTATCAGTGTTCTTACCTGTTATTCTAAAATCTTCTCGTTTTCACTATGATTTTTCATAGTGAATATAAACTGCTGCGCTGCGTTGAAACTATCTGAAAGAATGAATCTTATTAATTTCTCAGACATTTTTAAACTGAATAGCGACTTCATGTAATGTAAACTCACCCGTTTCATATTTTATCTCCGCCGCAAATAACCTCCAATTATCTTCGCGTTTGTCCAGCAACTCAACGCGATCCCTTGTTACTTGGGGATCTTCGTCGGATGGGTAAAGAACAATCACACATTTTTCTCTTATTCTTCTAAGTTTGATCCACTCATCCGGGACACAGACGTAGTCAATTTTGTTCGAAGGAAAATTTCGGAACTTCAAAACGGAAAATTGCTTCCTTGGTTTTCCATTTCCCATCTGGGAAAAAAACAATTTTTTAGACCCCTATGGCAATGAGTATTCCCAAAATATGGAATGTGAAACTTACTTTGGCTTCGATATTCATATTTTCCTGTTTAAATTAAAATATAGGGAACGTCAAAAGTCACAGATACTGAAAAACCCGTTCACTCCGATCGCATTCGTAATGAATACTGGTGACAAATTGGCAATAATTTGTTTTGGAAGTAGGTGACAATTACCATTAGGTTTTTACATCATAATTATAATGCGACGTCGGTTACGGGTTACGGGTAGTCCAGTGTTTGTTTTAAAATTATACACCTTTGAAATTAGTTATCTTTATAGTTAAATTGTTACAAGGAACCATTAACTGCTCCGATATTTTGAAGTAAAACCATCTATGACTCATATTATCAGATATTATCATCAACAAGTAACTGCTCCTTTGTTCCCTCACAAAGGAAGCCGCTTATTGATGTGTGCATTTAAATATTAAGCGGGTCCTTTGAGCCTAAAGAATTTCACCTATGCTTATTTATGGTTCAAGTGCCCTTACTAATTAATACGAGTTTCCGATTCTAATTGGGTCAAGCCACCAAGAATTGGTAAATTATGAGTAACAAAGGAATGCAAATTCAAAATTATTAATCGCTTTGTTTTTACCATTAGTCAGCCGAAAGGTTACAAGAAGTTGATATCTAGAGAATGCCATCAGAAATAGTCCCTTTGATCCAAAGTCTGAGAACCATAGACTGGGAAGTTATTTATAGTTTTGGATTAGAATAAAAAACCACTTTGCATAATACTGAGTGTATATTAAAAAAACTACAGACTAGAAATTGTAAAAAAACTTATGTAGTAACTTAAATCTAATAATAGAGATCTTACGGAAAATCTAAATTGTGAGATATCTAGAACATCCCATGGCGCTTTATGACACGTGTATAACAAGAAAACTGTGTTATCGTTAAAATCTGAGAGCGCATGGTAAAAATGGCTGGTACACTTACTGGCACTAACCTATTACATATACTATATAACAATAAGAACTAGGCGATATACTGAAAAAAAACAGCATGTTTTACACTTATACATTTAAGCATGAAACTCATACCGATGTTAAAAACAGCATCTAGTATGAATTTTTTGCTTCAAGTATAAGCGTAAAGAGAACAAGAGATCAGCGCCGCCGCCTGGTATTGAGCAGCTTAACAAACTCTAGAAGAATTACACCAGTCAGCGTGCTCCGATCTCTTAGTTCCTGGACGGTCTGCTGTAATTGCAAGAGATTTTGAGATAATGCCGTCGTTTCACTGACTAGGGCACCGGAAATTCTCATAATCTATTGCATTACCGCGTCATGCTGCTGCTCTTCCATCTCGTCATTTTCCTTCTCTCCTTGGTCTTCCTGTTCCATGTGATGTTCAGGCCGGAACATGACTGATGCACCAGGAATGAATTCAGCAGGTGGGCGAGGATTCAGATGAGGATAACAATGATGGTTCCCCTCGCCATACTGAGGAATCTCGACCTGATGCGGATGGAGCTGAACATTTGCATGGAACAGGGGAAATTGCGTGAGTGGTGGTTGGTGTCTTGGAGCTGGTGAGATGGAACCGCATGTGTTATGGACTGGAGCAGCTCTGGGATACACTGGCTGAGGACGCAGTAGATGCACAGGTCCAGATTCCAACGACTGATGGCAGGAACTTGGTGAGTAAGGATACGTCGGTACGTCATGGGGCTCCGGTTGGTAGTGATGTTGAACAATAGGCCGGAACCCATGCGTTTCCTGCATCAGGTTAGGAACTGTGGGCACCTGCTGATTCCTTGCATCATGCATCTCAGCCAGTTGGAGCTCAAGTTGTCTGATCTGAGCTCTGGGATCTGCAGGCTCGGCCACTTGAGTATTGGGCTGCAGAACTCCTTGCTGGACCCCGGAGTGAGATACACCTGGTGGGTTTCCTGGTTCGTTTGCCGACCCTGCAGGCAGTCTCATGTGGAACAAGTCCGCAGAGACTGCTACAGGGCTCGACGCACGCTGGACATGTTCCCGCCCAGATCTATCTCCCTGTTGGAAGCTGTCATGAACATAAATCCCTACAATATCTCCAACGTCATTGACCATTGGCAGCAATGAGACTGGATCCTCACCGAGCCTTTCTTGCGCACTTACAGCTTTCTTTGGAGATGTTGTAGGGTTTGTGCGTGGCCGAGATGTCAGCTCCAACACCTTCTCTGCCGGGATCCGCTCAACGACTACTCTCAGCTCCAGAGATTTTTGCTTCTGCTTCAACACGCGGTTCGGGAGCGCCTTGTTCATAATTCGAATCTGCGAAGCTGAAAATAAAAAATAAGATTTTAAAAACTATTGGCGGGAAAATTCAAAACTGGTTCTAATTTAAATGATTCATGTACAGCAATCATTCATTTAAATTTATTCAAATGACAGATGTATGAAATAATAGCAACTTGCTAAAATTAACTTTATTATTATTATGATTATTATTATTATTATTATTTACCTGGGCCGTAGACAACTCTGCCAAGATGTCTTGGCGCCATTTTGCCAGAGGAGGTTGGAGGCTGGTTTTTGTAGGCTTCCATCTGAAATAAAGAGCAGTTTAATTAGTTGGTTATCATATTAGCAAGGGACATTATCTAAAAAATAGAAGGCAAAATTTATAACTGCACGACACTCGTTATCATTTGCAAATGCACTTTGTTGTGCATAAAAATAAAACTCGTTCCAAAAATCTAACCATAACAAAAACAAACCGGCTTCCGATAAAGATTTTTTACTGTTTAAGATAAGAAATATTCACCAGTAAGTAGTATTATCAAAACAATCCGTTTAAATAAAGCATATAAAAACTTTAAATATTCTTACCTTCACTTTAAATTTAAATTTGAGGACTATCGGTTTCAGCGACCAAGTTGCGATAGCGTCGGGAACGTTCGTACAACTGGAGTAACGTTTTCGGCGAGTTTATTTATTTTTTCCTGCTATGGCTAGGGATGGGAAGTGCTCGATATTTTGTATCGGTATTTATCCTTACGATATATCAAGCTCTTCAATACTTAGGTTTTAGTAAGAGAGTTTTCCTCATTGTAAATAAACTGGTATACCTATGGCAAGGATACCAAAGTATATAGGTTTCACAGCACTATACATATACTTACTAGAAAAAAATTCTACACTTGTGTTATGCGATGAATCATATTGTGAATTGTACTTTTGTACTAAGTATTTTGAGTTTGTAATCTCTACTAATATTATAAATGAGAATCTCCGTTCTTAGACGTATTAGAAGTAACAAGATACTTTTTAAAAAAAAAATTCATTTTGGCAGGTATCAATGCGAGCAAAGCCGCAGGTAAAAGCTAGTTCAAAATAAAATGTTGTGAGTTTTTCGATACGTCTTATACCTCTCTAAATCAATCGCCCAACTGTGTAGTTGTCCAAGCTTTAAGGTATAAACTCCGCTATTTTTTGAACTGTCTAGATATTCCTGATATTGTAAATGTAAATATGCATTTGTTAGTCTGTTAGTTACTCAATTACGCCAGAACGGCTGAACGGATTTGGATGAAATTTTGCCAGGAGATAAATTATATTATAAATTAAACAGCTACTTCTTACCTCAAATTTGCAATTTATTTATTTTGTGGTTTTCTATCGACACATACAATTTATTACAGTGTTTTTATGTTGCAAGGATACAATCCAACACTTATATATTTATTCATAAACATAATAACTATATACTATACTACGGAGTACATTAATATTTAAAAACAGCGATTTTTCGATTTTTTTTCTATCTCTTCACATTCGTCTTCCTCTTTTGTTTCTTCTACTTCTTCTACATCATCTAGATCCGATATCTCTTCAGTTGTCACGGACAAAGCGTTTAAATTTGCGAAGACGATATCGCGGCGTCCATCAGATGCAGATTCGTCGTGTCTACAATATCCCATCAAAAACAATACTTGTCAAAAAAACCAAGTCTCGCAACTCAGTTGTTCTGCGGTAAAAAGTTGTGAGATCCATGTAATACCAAGTCGGTTATTAATTTATTCAGTCTCTACTTAAGCGACTTTCTGTCTTAATACGTCCAGTCTCTAAGACCACGATCGTGGTCCATAACAATTGAAAATCAATTGTGTCTGGAATCTCCGTACTCGAAGCATTAAGTTGTTACGTAATAATTAACAGCATCTTATAGTGACGCATATCAATATTAAAATTCTTTAATGTTTTATATAAATATATCGAGACTTGGCCATCGCACTAAATAATTGAATTTACATGTGTTTTCAGGCGATTGAATTTACACGTGTTTTCAGGCGATGGCCAAGTCTCAACATATTTATATAAAACATTAAAGAATTTTAATATTGATATGCGTCACTATAAGATGCTGTTAATTATTACGCAACAACTTAATGCTTCGAGTACAGAGATTCCAGACACAATTGATTTTCAATTGTTATGGACCACGATCGTGGTCTTAGAGACTGGACGTATTAAGACAGAAAGTCGCTTAAGTAGAGACTGAATAAATTAATAACCGACTTGGTATTACATGGATCTCACAACTTTTTACCGCAGAACAACTGAGTTGCGAGACTTGGTTTTTTTGACAAGTATTGTTTTTGATGGGATCTCATTTCTTTTTGTATTTTGTAGACAGTCCTACTTTTTTCCTTTTTTATTTATAATTTGATTTAAATTTAATTTAAATTATTTATCCGAACAACGTCCAAATTGTAAGCAAATAGTATCAGTAAACCAATGAGAGTAGCCTTTAGTCGTCAAACTAATATAGCAATCGAAATTATCAATGAAAATCGCAAACTTATAGGTAAGAATTCTGGGCACATCCGAACAGCATTGGGTCGCTCGCGCGTATGAGCGCGGCTGCTGCTCGCTCGGCGACATTCACCTTTCCGCGCGCCCCGCCACTGTCCCCGCCCCGCGCCCTCGCGCTAGCACCGCGCAGCGCGTAGTAACGGCCCGCGCTCACTCGCTAGCATCGCAGCGCGTGGTATAATAATTAATTTACAACCTTAAGCACTCGTAATAAGTACGAATACGCCCGTAGGTACGTTTTTTGCATTAAATAATTTAATTTACACGTGTTTTCATGACGGGAATACCCATTTTTTGCTCGATTTGGCAGGGGCACTACCATGCGCCTATATTTATATGGGACCAGCTTAAACCCGCGGCTTCGCACGCAATAATAATAACTGCCGTAAAACATCGTTACGAATAAAGCCAATATTGAAAAATTTAACTGAAGACTTGACTGTATGGGCTTAATTTTCTTTGCTGTCTTTTCTAGATTTTTTAGTTTTTCCTTGATTCATACACCAAACACTACTTATATTCCAAACTTGAAGCTTCTAGGTCTGCTAGAAGTGCCTTAGAATTTTGATGATCGGTGAGTCAGTGAGTGACAAAATTAAGAAATTTGACCCGTTATAATTCTTAAAATACTGGTTCAAATTGAATGAAATTTGAAATATACCGTGTCTTTACAATGCCTGCATGGTTACTGAAATTTCAGTCTTTTAGTTTTATCCACAACGAAGTTACAGGGGGTCGAAAATGGTCTGAATTGCTTCGAGAAAAGGATGGTACGGCCGTGACGCTTTTTTGCTCGACTTGGTGGGGGCACTGCCGTGCCCCCAGATCCTATCATTTGATTTTTGTCATCGAAGAGCGGTAGCACTGGTATATGCTCGTGATAGCAGCGTGATGTCATTGCCATTTGCGATGATTTTATGAATTTTTCAAATATTTTTTTATCCAAAAAAACAGTAACATGTCCATCAATATTACTTCTTTTTAATTCCACTGGTTCTTGTGCAGACTTAGAAGTTGCCATCTGAAACATATTAATTACTACTCAAATGCTTCATCCTGGAAATTGCCTTAGCCTTGTCAGCTTGGCACCTACGTTTAAAACAGTAGGTCAGGAGTTCGATTCCGACACGCGCCAATATCTGATTTTAAAATATAAAAAATATCTCCATATGTTTAAGATTGTAATGGGAATGTTGGTACTGATTATATTGTGTAAGGTGACCACAGATATACATTTTATTATATATAGACATAGATTATATTTTTATTACATGAAACTACTTCTATTTGTGATAGTATTCTAGGAAAGAGTAAAATCGTGCACGCCACTTACCTTTAATTCCAAATTTCGCAGTTGGTTGGGAGAAGGTGCGGAGCTCGGGGAACTATAAAACGACTGGAGTGATATCACGAATGTTGTCCTAAATATAGGGATCAGCATGCACAACGAGATGTAAAACGGTCAAAATTATGTACCAGTTCTGCCGATGTAAAAAAAGTCAAGCTACTGGTAAACTTGTAAAAACAATACGAAGGTATAGTTCCTACAACGATACCTATACTGGCAAAAAAAATACTCTAACTCAGTCTTAAATGTAATTATATATTTATATATACTCTCCTTCCGCTGTAACTAATAAAAGGTAAAATAATATGAAAAATTTGACATATTTCAATTTCTTTCACAGTTTTGTTAACATCTCCGGGTTGAATCATTGTATGGCAACTTGTCTTTAAGTAGAAATGTTTAAAATCTATTTTACTTGATGTTATAAGGTAACAGCAAGAGAATTAACAATTATCCCAGTCAATAGCCAGTGAAATCTGCATTGTCAAAACATTATCAGTAAATCATTTAGACACTTTAAAAAAGTCTGATTCAACAAAGTCCTGCAACATGAACTCAGCGCTGTGTTCCACTCGAATATTAATTAAAGAAGTGCATTTATGCCGAACACGCACACTCGCATTAGGATGATATCCAAAGTTAGGTCACCTCTACCTCAGTCTGGAGGTTATCGACTTACACCTTCTCAGAATACAGTCATTTGCTTTTTAACTGCGATACCACAAATGCGTTTTATGTATTATTAAAACAGTACTTCTTTATTTCGACATAATTAGATCATAATACACTCGCTGTAAACATGGAGAAACCCGAGCTCCTAATATAGCATCAACTGTTATTGTTAGTTGATAAGTACATTTTCCTGGAATTGGGTTTTACCGTCAGAACATGTCGCATAACCACAAAATATATTTTATACAATGAGTCGCCATTACTCACAATGGTCTATTGTAGGTACTATTACTAATACTGTAGGTACTATTACTGTTTCCAGTAAATGCAAAACGAATATTTTGAGTAGTTTCGTAATGATTTATTGTTCTTTCGCAATACATTTAACAAATACCATAAGTTACAAAAGGGATGATGTGGCCATATTATGATTCAAGTGACAGACAGCCTCAAAAAGTGAGGAATACAATGCTATGATGACTAATTACTTAGAACTAACATTTTGATTAATACAAGTTAACTTAATTCCTAAACATAACATTATACTGGTCACAACAAGTTATAAGGCGACACCTTTTGGGTTCATAAGCGAGCCATGAGATGTGAGGGCCATTTTTTCTAACCTAGATGTCAAGTCGACTTGATTTATATGCGAGGGAACACATTTTTCCAAATCCTCAACGTTTTGGTGTATCTGATGGTACATCTGAATGGAAATTGATGGCATTTGAGAGTTATGGGACGGGTTAAACCTCAATCTTTTCTTTATTTTGAAACGGTTCCGCGGGCTGGAATCTTGCGTACCTATAAACAAAAGTATCTCTATTAGATTACAAGTAAAGATTTATATTCAAAACTATATAATGAACGGCTCTCACCATGTATTTCTAGTGGCCCAAAATTACTTCGCATAGCAATCCACTTTTCTGCACCCTCGTAAGTACCTGCAAAAAACATATTCCTATGGTTATTATTTTCTAAGGCGTTACAAAGTGAAAATTTCATTGCATTCTTACCTGACACATGTTTAATTTCCGCTACATAGAACTTCCAGTCATCCTTAAATTTCTCTAGTCTCTTAACACGATCCTTGGTTACGTCGGAATCTTCTTTACCGGGATACGATACGACAACTCTCTGATCTTTCTGCCTCCGTACAATCACCCATAATTCTGGGATTACTACGTAGGTACTGATACCTTCAAAAGGTGACTTTAGGAATTGTACCACAATAAACGACCGGTTATTTTCCATCTAAAATGAAAGCACACTAAGTACGCGATATTACAAACTTCATAGTGTAAACATAAAATGTGTACTCACCATTTTTTTGGTCTGATCTTGTCGAGCGCAAAAGCTGAAATCTGAAATGATCTCCGTGTGGCGACATCGTAAATTCGCGGGAAATTTCAACCTAACAGTCACGTGCTTCAACAGTAACCGATAAGCTTATCGCTACTGTTTTTCCGATAGTTATATCGCCGAATTCTCGAATTCGCGCTAATTGCGTATCAAGGGTCACGAGGTCAGTTCTGCGATAACTGAACTTAAAGTTTTTGTTACTAATTCATAACATATTTCTCAAGAATTCTGTTATTGCTAGTACATCACTGGTCGATTTCCGTGTGGAAAACTAAGGATATGGGAATTTTCCCGAAAATATGTTATAACCAATAGGTGCGCATGCCAGGAAAAACCTACCCCCTTCATAGGGTAATATTTAATTCTATTCAATCCCGAAATCACTGTAGAACACAATTCACGCTGCTGAATCAATAATATATTCCCCAGAATTGATTGCCGTCAATTCAAATACCCAATATCTAAAACCGTCTTGATTGTTTCATTTGCGCCCAATTTAGCGATTCAGTCAATTCCCCGTGGCGACCGAGTAGGCCTAGGACCCTGGACTCCATCTGGCACTCGCTCAGTGAAGCTACTTAACAAGATGCGGTTTATATATAGCTAATCATTATTTATGTTCAGATCGCAAGAAAGCTATACATTTCAATGTATATACACCAGTAATCCTTGCTTAAATCCTTATACGTCTTCAATCTATTCGTCTTTTAAATTCAGTTAACCATTAGAGGCTAAAATACATTAGAAACCAGGCTTAAGGAGCTGGCAAGTGAACAACGCCACCTAGTGGTCAAAGCCAGTACTACAGTCGTTTATAATCATACAAGATACAATACAAGTGAAGCTAAGAAAAGCGTGTTACAAGGGACTCGAAACTGGCCAAGTCATATGAGAGCCGTGGCCAGTGTAAAAAAATAAAATAGATTTTTAAAATATTTATTGAAAGAAAAAAAAAACTTACGACTATTTAAATAACTAAAAATGCCAGTTCCATAAAACTATAAATTTTCTTCTGGGTAACAGAACATTTAGAAGTCTCTAAATTGCGGGACAAAAATAAAGCCTTGGCAAGTACGTAAGTTAGCTAAGATGGGTAAATCTCGACTGACTAACAAAGGGGTCCCCTACGTAGTTTCGAGTGCCAGTGTTGCGACGCACGCTGTTGCGAATTTTTTTTTCACTGCCTCATAGCTTCGAAAACTTGTGGAAGCGAAGGATGTGGTCGCGAACAATGCTGTTTCGAAAAACATTTTCACTGCCTCACAAGCTCGAATGATCGTGACCTCTACCAGTCACAATGTGTATTAAAAAATATTAAAATTTAGCAATTTTTATATTATTAGGATCTAATTCAAAATGTTGTTTGTTGTATTGTCGTCGCTTGTTCTGTTTACATCGGCATAATAATTATCATACATCTTACCTATTCGTGAGTCTCGCGACATAGTTGTATAGGTATTATAATTCTGCAGTTTCGCTTCCCGTTCCTGCCTAGATAATTATATGCATACAATGAACGCAAATAAACATGTAAGCATCATATTCAGTTAAGCACATCAATTTCAATACAAAGTCAATAATTTCAAAGTGTGAGGGTAGGTTGGCCACACCTACCCTCAAAGCATCTTGTTTTCTAAATTTGATGTTTTAGATGTACCCACGAATATAGTAGTTTTTTGCAATATCTTCAGTACCTTCAAGTAGCGCAAAGAGCAATGTTCTTCACCAACAATTTGGCTACTAACAGTACTCGTACATTTTACGGTATGTTTATTCACGCAACACCAATAATGCACTGTGCATTATGCACGTCTTTTAAAGTTTTATTGTGGGACATAATATATCCATCTATGATGATTAGATTACTTTTCCCATATCGGGAAGTCACGAGTTACCTGCCCGGCCCCGTCGACCCAAAAGCGAAAGAGACAGAAATACGTGTTGCTCTCGTGTAAGAGTGAGACAACAAATTTTACCTGCCAACTGTAGGCCAAACTGGTTTAAATTCTGGAAATTACATTTGTCTTACAAATGTTGAGTCGTAGTGGTAAAAGTGCCCTAGTTGCGGAAATTAATTAATAACTTTAAAACTAAAAGTGACAATTACACTTTTAGCATATCGTTACAAAGGGCATAGACTGAGGATGTTTTAAAAAAATCAGAAGAACTCCAACCCTGTTAGTTTTTTTTTTAAACCCCATAGAAAGTTGCCCTTAAAATTATTTCTTTACCTTACTACGGTACTTTAGGCCCCATAACTTTTCTTCTCCACAATTTTCTGGTGTAAAATAAATTTTTGCAGGACCCTAAGACTCTAACGATTAAAATAAGACCATTAGCAGACCGGTCCCATGGATAGATTTTGAGCTACAGGTAGTTTTATTAAATAATTCACAAAAAAGTCAAAAAAACCTTGAGGCCAAGGTCTATATAATGGGCGGGGGTAGGTAGCAGAATATCCCTAGTTTCTGCCCTTGGCGTATGTACAGCTCCCTTCCAAACACCCGTATGTCGAACATTTAACTCTGAAAAAGAAATTTATGTTTCGAGAAGTTTAAAACACAGCAAACGCCCAAGGTTTTAGATTTGCCTGGGTTACACACGGAACCATTTCGGTCCGCAAAAATGAAACTTCGCCGACATATGCAATTAAAACTGACATCGACCTCACTAGTTTCAAAGATCAAAATAAGGGTTGACCATATAATTAGTTTTAACCATATCGATGTTAATCTTCTACTAGCATTATTGAACGAATGTTATAATTTGTTGTACTGTAAGAATTGTCTCTCATTTTCACATTACTCTATGTGTTTACGCGTTATCTATGAACAATCATTTTTTCTATTGTTGGTTCTGTTTACCCTCAATGCTTTGATATTTGAACATTTTAACATAGGAATTCATAAATTTTACTTATGTTTATACCAGGGAGCTCATCCAGAAGTAACCACTAATAGTAACCTAACTGTTGGACAAATACTAAAAAGCTTGACAATGTCTCTTTTCGAAATATTCTCATATATTCTTATCGATGTAAACTATGGCTAATCCTACCTCAATCTCAATTTATTATCAAAATTGTCGGGGTCTTAGGACTAAATTAAATCAGTTGTACATGAACATTCTTTCTGAATGTTACGATATTATTGTTCTGACGGAAACATGGCTGACACCTACAATTGCAGATAATGAGTACATCGATTCCCGGTATATTGTGTATCGCTGTGACCGGGACCGCGCGGGCAGCGGGAAGCGGGACGGCGGGGGCACGCTGGTCCCGGTGCGCCGCGGCCTGCAAACTACTCGCTTGCAACTCCGCTGTGCACACCCGGGTTTACCTTCCAATTTTGAGTATGTTATGGTAAAATGGAATTCTAGTATAAAAAATAAATACCATACACTAATTAGCTTATACATACCCCCAAAACAACAATTATCTTATTATGATGTAGTTTTTAACTCAATACAGAATACTATTATGTCATGCAAAATAGATACATTTTATATTATAGGAGATTTTAACATACCTTATCTTGACTGGTCATTGACCAATTCTATTTATTTAAATCCGGTGCTAACAGACAAGAGTGGTTCTATTGATAAATTATGTATAACATTTTTGTCAACGTGTAACAGTTACCAATTTAATAACATACAGAATGATCTTTGCCGTGTTCTTGATTACATTGTTTCTAACTGTAATATCTGTGAGTCTGAACGGAGCTCCTCACCTTTGGTTTCTGTTGATGATCATCACCCTCCTTTAAATATTAAAACCTGCCTGGAATTTGATTACAAGCCTATGATAAGAAGAAATATTATTAAATTTAGGTTTACTGAGGGCAATTACCAAAACATTAACTTGTCAATTGGGGCTATTAATTGGAGTAGTTTACTTAGCAATTTACCAGCGGAGGAAGCCGTAGACTGCTTTTACGAAACTATTTTCGACATAGTAAGAATGCATATTCCATTAAGATAAATAAAATCTAATGAATATCCTATTTGGTTCTCTCGACCCCTGATTCACATTTTCAAAAATAAAAATAGATCATGGATCAAATGGAAAAAATATGGTCGTAAAGCTGATTATTTAGAATTTTCTCTTTATAGGGATAGATTCAAGAAATTAAGCAAGGAGTGTTTTAAAAACTATATTAATAATATTGAATGTGGATTACAAAAGGATATAAAAATATTTTTGTATTATATAAATAGTCGTAAGTGTAAGTCTGGCCTTCCAGCTGTTATGACATTCAGTGATACAAAGTCCGATGACCCAGAGAAAATTTGTGATCTATTTTCTCAGTTCTTTGGTTCTGTATATGAACCAACAACTCTGTTTAATTTAGATATTGCGGCTTCTTTACTTGTTGAAAGTAGAAATGATGTCATTTTGTCAAACTTGTTCTTTAGTAAGGAATTGATCTTTAAGGTGCTTGACGCATTGGATGTAACCAAGGGCCCAGGCCCCGACGGATTGCCTCCATTGTTTCTCAAGCACACGGCAAAGACTATTTGTGAACCTCTCTTCATTCTATATAACTTGTGTATTCAGGAAGGAGTAGTTCCAAAAATCTGGAAAACTGCTAATAATATTCCTGTGTATAAAAACGGCAGCAAGGACAATGTCGAAAATTATCGCCCTATTTCTTTATTGTCTACTTTGTCAAAAGTCTTGGAAAGACTGGTTCACAGCTTAATTTATCCGAGTTTGCATAATATAATATCACCAGAGCAACACGGTTTCGTTAAAAACGTTCTATTGCTACTAATCTCATGGTATTTACCAATTTCTTATTTGAGCAAATGGATGATCGATGTCAAGTCGATGCGATATACACAGATTTTTGCAAGGCTTTTGATAAAGTGGACCATATGATTCTTCTCCAGAAACTTTCATTTAACGGGATCAAAGGAAATCTTTTGCGCTGGTTTCAGTCTTATGTGACTAATAGGAAAAAGCAAAGCAAAGTAGCAAAGTAGCTTGCCTATGTGTTTTTTATAAGATGTACTTCGGGGAGTGTGCTCAGGAGCTGCATGAGCTCATTCCGCCTGCCCCTTTCTTCCATCGGACGTCCAGACGCACTGCGGGATATCACCCTTATCTTGTCGAGATACCTCGGATACGTACTGAGCGCCTTTCCTCATCTTTTATATTGCGCACTGCCAAGGAGTGGAATTCTCTGCCGGCCTCTGTATTTCCGAGCTCATACAACCCGAATATCTTTAAAGTACGAGTGAATAGGCTTCTTCTGGGTGAGCTCGCTACATCCTCGACCGCATCTTTGCCCTGAGCTAGATTGTGGTCAAGAGCGAACCCATTCTTAATATAAAAAAAATAGGAATCAAAGGGTTGCAGTTAATGGCTTTGCATCAGGTGCACTCACAGTGACTTCTGGGGTGCCACAAGGCACAATTCTAGGGCCATTATTATTTATCCTCTTCATAAATGATATTGGTGAATGTTTCTTAAACAGTAAGTTTTTATTATATGCTGATAATCTTAAAGTTTATCGTGGTGTTACATCCTTTGAGGATTGCTCGGAGCTCCAGGAGGATCTTGATAGGCTACCTATTTATTGTATTAATAACAAATTGCACCTTAGTCTCAGGAAATGTAAATCTATCATGTTTACTAAAAAGACAAATATAATTAATTATTCATATTCATTATGCAATACTCCTCTAGAACGTGTTACTACTATTCGTGATCTTAGGCTCCTATTAGATTCAAAATTACACCTCGATAAACATATAGATCACATTGTTAATAAAGCATTCCAGCTGTTCGGTTTTGTTTTGAAAAGTTGCATTGATTTCAAGCGCCCTGAAAGTTTTCTATATCTTTTTAAAACATTAATTAGGTCTCAAGTAGAATACGCCATTAATATTTGGAACCCTTTTTATGAAAAATATTCAGATAAAATCGAACTCATCCAATGCAAGTTTCTTAAGGCCGTTCAATATAGATGTTTTCGTTGTAGAAAATCATATGTTAAGTCGCTCGAGCAGTTTAATCTGCCTATGCTGAAGACTAGAAGGTTGCTTCTGGATTCCATGTTCCTGTATAAATTATTGTGTAGTTATTTTGACTGTCCTAAATTGATGAACAGAATCAACTACCGTATACCTAGTAGTTCTCAACGTATCAGAGAGTCGTATCCTCACCGTCTGTTTATGTCTAATACTTGTAATACGCATGCTGGTGAGCGTCTACCGCTTCAACGCATTTTGAACATGTATAATGATAACTTACTTCATATAGATATTTTTTCTTTGTCACATTATTCATTTAGAAAGATCGTGTATCAAACCTTGCTAAGTAATCAATAAAAATGTAAAGATTAAGTATGTCATGCTCTAGGAGTTCTAAGTAACGCTTTAAACATTCACTAGAAAATTAATTTTGTTATATTTTAGAAAAAGTGTTTCTATCTATGTTTCTTAAATCACATATTTAGATTGTTTGTGAAACCTGTGTGTAAAGTCTCTTAAGTGTTTATATTTAGATGTGGAAAACGATGCTGGCTGTACTATTAATCATAGTTATTGTTATTTAGATGAGTAAGTACATATAGTATTGCTGTTTGTTATCCTGAATAATATAAAATAAAATATTTGTAATAGAGTTGCGCAATAAGCTAAATTTTAATTAATTTTGAATCATCTTTTTTTTGGGTTCTTTGAAACACGTTGTATATGTCTCACTTTTTGTTTTACACTTGTCACTTTTACTTGTGAAAAATAAACACTAATGATAGAGGCGGAATACTGCAAATTATTTTATTATTAGTTGTGTTAATAATAATACAAACAGGCGTTACAGACTGAAAAATCTATCAAGCTATTGGTGGGATGTTGGTGGCATGTATGAATCAAAGGAGGGAAATATTATACCTAAATACGTAAAAGCGAGACAGAATAACGGATGATTGTATAGGAAAGACGAAGAAAAATATATTTTTAGAAGATAGTGCTGGGGTATAATAAAGTAGGTGCGGGAAAATAACTTATTTTTAATTTTGGGTATGAAAAGTAACCTAGGGCAGACAAGTGTCGTTTTTCCAAACTGTTGAAGAAACGTTTGTCTGTTAAGTTTTGTGCCCTAAAAATATTTGACTTATTTTCTAGCAAAATTGCAAGTTCATCCTAATATACCTACAAATTAAACATGTGTGCTTTTGGTGTATTTGATTAAACCTTCGCGTGCTTTTTGAACACATACGAGATTTATATCGCACGCGGCGTAAACAATCACGCGACGGGTTACAGGCTAGGTCTTATAATTAACGTTTTATTGAAACAGTTATATTAACCTCCATGTCCTCCATCTATTGGGCAGATGGGTAATTGCAACTATTTTTGCAGTTGCGATCGACCCATTATATTTGTATGAAATATGAAAATCACTAGTGACGTTCCGTCTCGATATTTCGATAAGTGAGTTTCATTTATCTACTTATTTAGATAAAAAGTTTACCTTGGTATCTGTGGCATGTTTTTTTTATTTACTCATAAACTACATTTTTAATTTTGTTTATTTATAAAACAATTATAATGATTAATATCTACATTAATTGTGTTTAAATAAACACACAAGATATATAGATATTAATCGCTTTATTTTCTTTGCCTAAATGTCAGACTCATAATTTTTCGTTATTGTAACCGAAAGTTTGTTTCACGAAGTTTAACCGATAAGTAGTATTTGCCTAATCACAACACTAGCTAGTATGGAAAATTATTGAAAAACCTAAGCTTGTTTTTAACGTACTATTCAAAACTGTTCAACGAAAGCCATGGAATTAAGTAAGTTTATTTAAAAAATAACCTTCCTGATTAAGTAGCTAATGATGGATGGAAGCAAAGTTCCAATTTCATTTGTTTAGTTGCTTTCGCCCCGGGTGACCTTACATACAAACTTTCGCGTTTTTTTTCCTTACTTTTTCCGAACTTCAGCAAACACAGCGTGATTATTAAAAACTATAACTATGATTCTATATTATTTGATAGGTAATTTAATATGGATTATTTTATTTTTGCCAGTGTGAGCCTAACCCATTTTGTTTTTAAATAAAACAAAAGAAACTGAAAAACGCCCGCCCCCCTGGGTGAAGAATTTTGAGAGTTTTTCCATGCCAAAAATCAGCATTGGGTTTTTTTAAAGTCGCCTGTATAGTTGAATCTGAGTTGATGTATTCGGTCTCTTCAATTTGTTGCAAAACAATCACAAAAGTTTGTACTTTTTTTTGTGATTCTTCTCTAATCACTGACTAACTCTATAGCAGTGAATACATACACAGCACCCTGCCCCCCGCCGACCAACTGCCTCAGACTTGTGCGAAAGGGACAATTGCAGCTTTCCGGCGAAATGCCGAGTTTTATTTCCAAAAATATGAGTGTATGCGTCAATGGTTTCCTACCCCAAAAACTTAATTAAATCGAACGTTTTTGGTTTATATCGATTCGTAAGCGTATAAACGAGGTCCGTATGTTTTGCTTTTTTTCGACATTAATCTCTTTTAGTTTCAAATATCTTTTTTTCTACTAAAAATATCAAAAAAATCAAAACTTACGGACCTAGTTTTTAGTGATCCTGACATTAAATCAAAATTTCATGAACATCCGTTGATATTTAGGGGGTGGAATCCATTGACGCCGTTTGTATAGATAATTAAGAGGACCTGAGACGATCCTCTTAATTATTCGCCGAAGACTTCGTTCTGAGCGTTTGAAAGGATAACGGGAAAAAATGTATGGGACACGTTCCCACCGCCCAATAACGACCAGACGTATGTCGTTAGAAAGCTCTTTTCATGACTATCATTTGTTATTATAGGGGCTAGTCTCAATTCGTTGTGAAGAAAGTGTTATAGTTACTTAAATGATATCCATTAAAATAAAAGTTGTTAATTCTAGATATCTAAAAAAAAAAAAATTTTTGTGTGGATTCCATGTTCTTTTAGCGTTATAATGTTAAGTATGAGGTCAGTCAAATCGTGAAAAAGAAACTTAAAATAAAAAAAAACGTTTATTACTGATTTACAAACACAATTCTTATTATTTAAAAACTAGTGATCTATGTTGTCTACGATTATATTATTTAAAAATGCTGCTGGAAGATTGAACACTTCATGTCTTGCATAGCCATATTATTGACGTTATGTATGCACAACTGCCTACCGCTCTTCGCCCAGTCAAACAAGTGCAGTGATACTGACATATAGAATTGATGCCGATTTGATCCCTGTGCATTAAAATATAACAGTAATATGTTCTTGATCTAACATGTCTGGACTGAATGTGTCCCCTTAATAGTCAATTATTTTGAGGCATATTGTATAACTGCATGTCAACGCGTGCATCGTCCCCAAATACTTCTATCATATACAGGCCGTTTTGTATATGTTCACCGCAATAAAATTTTGCAAGTTTCACTTGGTAGGAGCCCAATGCAAACATTTAAAAAAAAAGCGGAAAGTCTTGCAATTCAAGCTCATTTGCATGTATTTTGTTCAATATGAACGCAGTTAATAGAGCGTCTGCTATTTTAAAATCTGTGAATGCGTTAGGTAGCGTAGAATTAAAATAATCTTGGCGTAGCAACTTAAAATCTCGATTGAACCTCCCGTTTATGACTTCAATTACCCATCGACATACAGTAACCAATCTTGATTTGTTGGCTTGATGAATTAGATGAAAAGACTAGTATCCAGAGCCTTAAAATCATCTTATCATATAAAATAATGTCAATGGTCTGAGATTTCCCCTGCATATAAAATAGTGAATATCTGACAATGACAAGCGGACCGCTTGAAGCGGTGGTGAAGCTGAAAAAGAAGACAGACATCTGGAAGACCTCGACGTACGAAGGTCCAGATTGATTTGAATCGCAAGAATAAAGTAAAATTGAATAAATGAAAAAACTGATTCAATTTATAACGGAAATTACCTTTTATGTAGGTAAGTACCAGTATAGTTTAATATAGTGTTTCGTTATGTTTACGCGTTAATTTACCATGAATTTTGACTAATTAAATTATCTTCTTGTTCATCTATCCCTTTTTGTTTTTATTTACAGAATGCCTAAAGTTCATTCGAAAACCAAAGGTCACTTTGAAGAAGTTGACGGTGACAATGAAAAAGTAAAATGCAAACTGTGCTTCGCCGTGCTTAGTACTGGTGGTGGAACATCAAATATGCTATCGCATTTAAAGAAGAAGCATTCACATGTTTTAATTCCTTCAGAAACAGATACTTCTGTCGATCAAAATGTCGATGTATCTAGTAGTAAGGAAAATCCTTCCGTGGTTGATTTTAAAAAAGCTGACCAAGCATTAACTTTAATGATAGCGACAAATTTTCAGCCGTTTTCTGTTGTGGACGATAAAGGTTTCGAAATTTTGTTAAGTGCATTAACCCAAACTATAAAATTCCTATTCGATATGAATTAATGCGGAAAATGTTTCATGAAGCTACGGCAAAACTAAAACGTATATTATCTGAAATAGAAAATTTATCGGTAACCACAGATATCTGAATGAGTAATTCGACGGAGTCATACATCACAATTACCATTAATTTTTTTTTCATGAAAATGGTCTTAAAAGTTATGTACTGACAACTTCACCCCTAGTACTGTCACACACCGCAGATAATTTAAAAGAAATTGTTCACTAAAGCAGAATGGTCATTTGTGACCCAGGCCCGACACGAAAGAGACCTATCTCATATTTTTTGTTATATTAAATGCAATTAAAATATGTAATTTTTGTTATCAATTTCAGTGGCTAACATATTATTTTATTGCTTTGTTGTTTTCTTCAGGTACATTATAAAAAGTGTTCATAATTATGTTATTGGAGGCCTTTGCCCAGCAGTGGGATCCTGAGGGCTAAATATAATAATTATGTTATTAATAATTATATTCGATACCAATAGCTACATTTAAATGTATTAATAGGCAGTATTAAAAACCATATAGGGCTTAAATGCATAATTATCCAACTAATATTATAAATGTGAAAGTTTGTGAGTTTAGATGTTTAGACGTTTGTTGCTCAATCACGCAAAAACTACTAAACTGATTTTGATGAAACTTCGCAGTAATATAGCTTAGACCCCAGAATAACCTATCCCACTGTTGGGCAAAATCTGAAGTCCACGCAAGCGGAGCCGCGGGTGGAACACTAGTATGTTATATATTTTTTATTATGGCACAATAGAACCGTTTTCCCCCCGAAGGGTAGAAAACGGATATTTAGGTTTCAGCCGTACCTTGACCCACTTGTGAGATTACCCCTTGAATTTTACTTAGTTGCAGTGTCAATATTCCCTCAAACAGCTAGAATCTATCTATGGTGCTGGCAACACTGCCGTGGCGCTGCAGGCGCATAGGTAGTAACATCGTCGGCGGCCATTTTGTTCCTCAGTACTCACTCAAGCCGGCAAGATTTGACGGTTTAGTGGGTCAAGCTACGGCTGAAACCTAAATATCCGTTTTCTACCCTTCGGGGGGAAAACGGTTCTATTTAGGTGTTCGAGCCTATGCTTGACCCACTTGTGAGAGGTGTTTATAATCTGCCGGCGATGTTACCAGCAGCATTGACGTACTGGATAAGGGAAAAGATGAATGATAAGTCAAATGTTATAGACAACAAGTTTAATCATTCTAAAATATTTTGGCATATAATTAATGAGCCACAAAACAAATCAGTCGTTAGACTTAAGTACTAACCTATACAGGTAGGGTTACCAACTTTTTTTATATCAAATGTAGTATTTTTGAAGTTATTTCCTTAAAAAATATAGGCAAAAAAAAAGAATAAAAATATAGTATGTGGTTAAAATGTGACTTTATTTTTTAAATGAATATTTCTTACTGCTTTGCGCCTTTTTGCTGACGGCAAAAGTTATCCCACATATTGAACATTTAGCATTATAAATGTTATTGGCATCACGGACGCACCATTCGTATTTGGTTTCCCATTCTTCTTTATATTTTTGAAGCCACTTCACTTTTTTTTAGGTGGCGGTGTTTTACATTCACCTCCTGAATCTCCTGAATTGTCACTGTTCATTTTAACGTGATTTTAACCAAACACAACAAAACAATCAAAGACTGAAAAAATTACAAATTCGCAACACAACTCAAAGCGCAATTGACATTGACAGTTGACATGACAGATGAATGATTTTTTTCGCGCGCGATTTACGGCACGCAACACAACAGACAGAGACAGAAAAGGCCCTTTGAAACGTACATACGATGCATGTACGATGCGATGACAACAGCTCTTCTATCGTAGCTAGCGATTGCGCGCGTATATTCGCGGTAGACGTAGACACTATTTTCCTATGTCTATGGACGTCTGTAGAGAGAGGGCGGGCTTTAGTTAAGGCTGCGTTCCGGTTTACGTAAAATATAGTAGTTTCGCCTACTATATATTTTTTATAGAAATATAGTATTTGATGCCTTAATATAGAAGGATACTATATTATATAGTAGGGTTGGCAACCCTATATACAGGTGTAAATTTTTGAGATAAGCTGACATGTGAGGAATTAATTGATTCACGGGGGATTTCTTTAAAGTAGTATTTTAGAATGTGTCCTTAGACTTCCAGTTACCTCTTTTAATCACATATTTAAATTATATTTAAATTTCTGTTTGTCCAGATATCCGAGTTAACTGCTGCTCTACAACTTCCTGGTGATGCTTGGATATTTGCATCGATGAGTAAAGCGCGTATCCAGCCCGCTATCACTGCGCGTGTTGCGGCTTTAACTTTACCCCTGGTTGTGATAAACAGATTAGTCAGAGATTCCCTACTCGATCGTCTACTTCTCGACGCATCAATTAGTCGATCTACCCAGAGTGGGATATTTAATCTATCGACCTCCCCAGCCGATAGTTTCCAGCCTGACTGTCGATGAGTCGCGGAATCAGTTTTTGATCCGAATAGTGGCCAAAATGTAATGCTGTTCTCTTCAATGGTAATGGAATCTGGGGAGATATCAAGCAGTCAGGTCATGAATTCTGCGTCCAGAGGCTAGCAAGAGAAGTGCTGCTGTGTGTCGTGATTTTTTCTTACTTTTTCATTTTTCATTTTTATTTTTATTTTTCTTTAGCAACAAAATTATTGTTAGGAATAAAATCGAGCTGCTGCTAAAGAGCAGGTCGCGTGGCGTCTGTGTATAATTTTGATGTAATTTTCGTAATTAACACCCCCAAAACCCTACACATGAAATGTCAATATGTTACAGCTTGGCTTTCGACCTCGCCTCACTTTTAGAGTGGAACCTTGTATGGCAGTTGTTTTGGATTAGGCTAAACTTCGTCGTAAATGCTAAATGCTTGTGAATTATTTCACATTTTTTTTCATCATAAAAATTAATTTTTCGCAAACGGACTGCTGAATCGAAAAACGTTCATAGTAAACCCCTTCTATCTTTTAAAAAACTATCCTATGACATCCCACTCGATGATATCGGCGAGGAAAAAAAATCCATCGCCCTTTCACGTGTATGGGAAACACTCGAAAAATTTCTTTTTACAAAATTTTATTTTTTCGATCTGTCGACGCAATTAATATGTATGATCATGCCAAATTTCAGCTCTGTTGTACCAAGGAGCTAATATTAGTAAATATATTCTTATTAATCCCAACAATGTTTGGCACTTGGTCTACCATTACTCGCAAACTTGAAGGGCCAACTTATGTTTTATTAGTTTTCCTTTTAAATTTGATGTATATGTTATAGGCAATGTGTATAATGCAGGTATTCTATACAATACCTAGGAAATGTATAGAATGCCGGGGTCGTTCAGGCAATGTATGAAATGATGTTCAATGTTTGAATTATTTTACACTTTACCTAGGAAATGTATAGAATACCTAGTCATTGTACAGAATGCCGGTTGAAGCATAGGTAATGTATGTAATCGATTTTTCTTCTCTTTACCGCCTCCGTGGCGTAGTGGTTAAGCCACTCGCTTTACACCAGGAGGTCGCGGGTCCGAATCCCGGCGGGGTCTAACTTTGTTAGACTCGGTTTGGTTGGCGGTAGGGTATTTTCTTAGCCCACCTGGCTAGCGACCACCATCTTATCTAAGTCTTGCCGCCAAACATCAACGTTGACAGCATTTATGTGTTCTGTGTGAAGATAAGATAGCCAGCCCCCCATTGCGTTGGTAAGTCTTGGTTAGTCCACTTCCATCTTCGGCATCATCATCACTTACGATAGGTGAGATGATGCCAAGGGCTAACCAATAGAGATTTAAAAAAAATGATTTAGTTAGATAGGTACTGTTCTTTTGAGAGCTAATCATAATTTCAACTTCCACCAGCAGACTGCGCTGATAAGACATGTGTTCTATTGGTTGGTATGCCTAAGTACCTACGAGTTTTTGTGTAGCGAGCGTTTCTCACATAGCAGTTCACTTCGGATAAACATTTACATTTACAACGTACCAAAAAATAGCTGCAGAAAGTCGTCCCGCCCGCACGCCGCGCACCCGTCTCCTTCCCGTGGTCGTTCATTATACACATTGCCTGATGCGCTTCGGGCATTTTATACAATACCTAGGCAATGTATGAAATGAATCGTATTATACACATTGCCTGAACGTTTTAGGCAATGTATATAATGCCTAGGTATTCTATACAATGCCGGATTATACACATTGCCTATAACATATATTCTACCTCTGTGAATTTTTCCACATTTTAGGAAAAAACTATTTAGCTGGTAGAGGGAGGGGGGACTTGTGTTTGATAAAAATTTTCACTTTAAAAATTTATGATTCGCAAACGGAGTGCTAAATTGAAAAAGTTCTTAGTAAACCCCTTCTATCTTTTAAAAAGCTATTCTATGACACCCCATTCGATGACATTGGCGAGAAAAAAAAAATTCATCGCCCTTTCACGTCTATGGGAGACACCCGAAAAATTTTTTTTCTAAGGTTTTACTCTACAGTTCTGTCTACAGTTCTCTACAACCATGCCAAATTTCAGCTCTGTAGTACCAAGGGTTTCTTAGAAAACCCGCGGACAGACGGACATGGCGAAACTATAAGGGTTCGTAGATTACTAAAAATGGGATAGGTCACTTTCGTGTCGGGCCTGGGTAAAGGTTCGAACATTTTTGTATGAAGCCTGGCTTGCCTAAAGTTGCAAGTACATACAAGTACATAAAAAGTCGCGTTTTTAATGTACACGTATGAAACATATGCCAATCGATAGAGAAAATAATTACAAACAACAAATACTGATTAACAAAATGTCGTAAGTGATATACTTTCTGAGTAATTTCAGTTCGAAAATGTAAAATATAATTAAAAGAAAATAATCGTTTAAACTGATTTTAAAGTCCATTTTCATTATTTTAAAGTATCCCGCGTCATGACTAGCATTAAATTGGATTCTCGTAATATTACAATAATAGGATAAAATGCAAAAAAATATGTAAAATATGTTTTCGGTGAAATCAATATCAAACATATACCTTACTAGCCTGAGTCATCCATCGGTATTTAAATCAGTATTAAAGAGTATGGGGTGAGGGGATAAGTGTCACGAGCCGCATCGCTTCCCGTCCCCCTCTTCACCACTGTCAATGAACCACAGGGCTGTTCTTTACCGCACCATGAGGGCATGACTAAGCTTCTGTATGTATGCTGTCACGTTCGTTTTAATAAAGAATTAATAAGACAGCATGCGTAGAGAAGTTTTGTCACCTTGCTTATGTTAGACGGGCAGATCAAGTCAGTCAGTTTGTCAACGTAACTTGTACCGTGCACAAGCGTTCTCGTAGCTGTAGAAGAAGTTTAAGTTGTTAACTTTTGTGAAGTTTTTGTATCGCAGATAGTAGCCGGCTTTAAGCGCCTTCCGTAGCATAGAATCATCTTTCTTTTGGACATTCAAGTAATTCCCTTCTGATCTAGTGTACCCACCGGTTACCTCCACTAGTAGGGCCACAAGGATTATTTAGTCTTGATATCCTGTAGTGGATCAGGGGGACAAGAGGACTTATCAGTACTTATCTCTCCACTCATTATGTTGAAGTACTAGCCACTTCTTAGTTCTTATGCCGTCATTGATACGAAGTCAAAATCAAAAGTCAGTGTCCTAACCAAACTGAGGAAAGTCTCAAAATCATAGTGATGTTTGTTCGGATTCTGGATCCCGAAAGCTTCTCGATTGCTGCGGCGGCGTGGGAAATGGCTTACGAGCGGCGCGACAAGCGCTGTATCAGCGGTGGCGCGAGAAGCGGTCTACAAGGGGCGGTTCCAGTCAAGCGATGTCTCTGTATTTAAGTTAACGTAGTGACTTGCAACCTTATTTTTAACACTAAACTATAAGCTCGTCCCAATGTAGAAGGTCTAGGGCAAGATTGTAGTCAAGAGCACACCAATGGGTATGAGTTGTTTTTTTATTGATAAAGATCACGGTGACAGTGAGTGACAAACTGACCCTGTGGTTGATTCCTTTCCTGTCACTCTGCACCCTTTGCGCCGCATTAACGTGGTATTTTTCGTGATGGATGACCCAGGCTTGTAATGAATGAGTAGATTTTGGATTTTGATTGATGTGGATTTCACCAAAAACATATTTTACATGTTTTTTGCTTTTAATCCTATTATTTGAGTATAACAGGAATCTAATTTAATGCTAGTCGTGACGCGGGATGCTTTAAAATGATGATAATGGACTTTTAAATCAGTTTAAATGATTATTTCCTTTTAATTATATTTTACATTTACAAACTGAAATTACTCAGAAAGTATATCACTTACGGCATTTTGTCAATCAGTATTTGTTGTTTGTAATTATTTTTTCTATCGATTGGCATATGTTTCATACATGTACATTAAAAACGCGACTTTTTATGTACTTGTATGTACTTACAACTTTAGGCAAGCCACCGAGGTTCGATGCTCTTTTGTATGGACCGTGACCATTCTCCTTTTAACGAAATGGCAAATCCGTGACAAAGTTTTGTGTATAACGACGGATAATGGGTCTAACGTGACCAAAATGGTCAGCTTGCTAGGTATTCGTCATAAGCCTTGCTTTGCCCATACTATAAATTTAGTGATAGATGATTCCCTTTCCGTTGAGATTCCCAAGATAGATGACTTGATAGAAAAATGTAAAAATATTTTAAAAAATCAAACATTGCCACGTTATCACTTCAAAATAAACAAAGAGAAAGGAATCCATATGAAGAACCTTTACAATTGATCCAAGAGGTTTCAACGCGCTGGAATAGTCTATAATATATGATGAATAGAATCTTAAAGTCGAGTCTGCCAAGTCGATTGGCGATACGTGGAGGTGCTGAGAAGCCTATATAATATGGCAACGATGACAGTCCAAGTACAAAACCACCGTACAAGACCAATCCAATTGCTCAGAGGTGTTAGACAGGGGGATGTCATATCCCCGAAACTGTTTAACAATGCTCTAGAGGACGTCTTTAAGACGCTAGATTGGAATGGACTGGGCATCAATGTCAACGGCAAATTTCTTTCGCACCTCCGCTTCGCAAACGACATAATAATATTGTCAGAAACACCACAAGTCCTGCAAGAAATGCTGCACAGCCTTAACGCTGCCTCAAGACGTGTCGGCCTTGGAATGAACTTGGACAAGACCAAGGTCATGTTCAATGATCATGTCGTGCCCAGGCCGATCTCTGTTGACGGTGTTACGCTCGATGTTGTTCAGGAATACATATACCTCGGGCAAGCGTTGCAGTTAGGTAGAGACAACTTCGAGCGGGAAATCACCAGAAGAGTGCAGCTTGGCTGGGCAGCATTTGGGAAGCTGCGTCATATCTTTTCGTCGTCACTCCCGCAGTGTCTAAAGACCAAGGTCTTTAATCAATGCGTCCTACCAGTCATGACCTACGGAGCCGAAACGTGGAACATGACAGTGAGGTTGGCCCACCGATTGCACGTCGCTCAGCGAGCAATGGAACGCTCCATGCTCGGGATCTCGCTAAGGGATAGAATCCGAAACGAGGTCATCTGACAGAAAACCGGAGTGATGGATATTATCCAAAAGTGTAGCAAGCTGAAGTGGCAGTGGGCTGGCCATGTCTGTCGCAGAACCGACGAGCGTTGGAGTAGACAGGTACTCGAATGGAGACCACGTCTTGGCACGCTCCTCAGCCAGATGGTCAGATGACCTAAAGAAGATAGCGGGTAGTGGCTGGATGAAAACAGCGGAGGATCGTGCAAAGTGGCGCACCTTGGGGGAGGCCTATGTTCAGCAGTGGACTGCAATAGGCTGATATGAATGAATGGGAATCTTAAAGTTGATTGACAGTTTGACGGCCGTGCAGAGAAAATTACCTCAAGCGCCTGAAACCATTACCCCGGATGAAGAGAAAATACTAAAAGTGTTGTACTTCTGCTTGATGTCTTCGAACAAGCGACACAAATGTTTAGCGGGGAACAATATCCTACGTCAGATCTTATTATACCTATCAGACATGGACTGTATGATAATGTTACAACTTTGGAATCGAGAATCGTGACAACTGTAGGTGAAAAGTTTTCACAGAATTTAAGAAGTTTTGTGAATGCACGTTTATTAGGATAGGAATCACGAACGGTTTGCCAGATTTCCACAATGTTTCATCCTGATTTCAAGAACAGTTTTAGAATTTTAGAAAATAAATCCGCAGCCAAAGAAGCTGTAAAAGCGGAAATCAACAATATTCTAAGGGTGAGGCAAGTTAGGCAAACATCTGAAAGCACAGAAAAATCATTGGCAAGAGCCAGTACAAGTGATATTGAACGTACCAGTTTGCTTGTATTTCTAAAAAATATTAATGCTACAGACACATCATCAGCTACAGCGATTTTTTACTGTTTACGTATATGTGTTCTTATGCGTGTTCACTTATTCCGAAGGAAGTTGAAAATAAACAACATATCAGGATTAATGATACTATATTATATATATTATATTGTCACGTAAAACTTATATGTAAATTACAAACATGGGTGCGACCGACACGGAAGTTAGGAGACGACTAGCGCGGGCGGGGGAATGCTCGCTCGTTTTACATTGCGTCACCATGCATGTGTGTAGCTACAATATTCCTCCCCCTTCTGCAAAATTTATACAAAAATTTTAAGTTAAAAGCATAACACTTCTTTGCAGTCGGGTAAAATTTTCTACATTCTGTGTCTAGATGCTACATTACAAAGAATTCCAGTCGTCAGCAAGTCGAGTCGCTACGAGCGTACAATAACAAAGCATTACATTATATAAGTACTTGGTTCTGTTTCTAGCACTGTTACTGATTTGAATATTTTTCAATTTATTTATGTGATATTATGAATGACATTAAAAGTATATGAATTCCAAAAAACTTTTTTTATTTTATATGACACCACAAAAAACAACCCTTTTCCTGTATCTTAAGCTCTATTTTAACTATTTTACTTAACTTAACTTCTTACTTTACTACTAATGTTTTTCACTTCCAATGAAAAACCTTTTAATAATGCACTTGATTTTGTTGAACTGTAGGTTGGGGTTTGGCGTTAGTCGTGGTTTGCCCCATTTCCAATGAAGATACTATGTCCTTGACCATTATTTTCTTAACTCTCCGACCACAATTCTTGCAGCCTATCAATAACTATGTTGGGTTTCTTTTTCCAACGTCCCGATGGGGATATGATTGATCCATCTGGACCCATGATCACAGATACCTTTTCGGACATCAATTGTGTATAGGTCGTCTCTCTGTTGCGCAACCATAAGCAATAAAATTCCTGTCCTGTTTTAGACAGGATGGTGGGAGTATCAAAGGGCATTCCTCGAGAGTAAGTGTGATTGGTGGGAGAGATCGGGGATCTGGGTTTTCTGGGTATCACCTTCCTAATTAATCTATCGTAGGAGCCCCAGAATCCGACCCAGCAGGTTGTTGTGACCTCCTGCTCCCAGTACAGTACTCCAAACCCTCCCTCCGAATCCAGATCGACCTTCCAGATGTTCACACCTACTGGCCTAGCCATTCCATCTAGAGGAAGGAGTTGATGACAAGAGGGAGGAGGAGGGAATGATCGAATGAGACAGGTAGAATTCCTTCTTAAAGATAGTGTAAAGTTTAGATCAGGGTTATTAAAAATCCGAGGATCCTCCAGATCAGGCAAAGTTGAGACAGGCCCGATGCACATAATCGAAAGAATGACTAGATTTGAACTCGTCTTCATGATATATAGTGTTATTGGGTTTATATGTTATGTATTTTTTATATAACTACGATAACTATCGCCACTATGATCATGATGAAACTTCCGTATAGTTCTAGTTTCTTCTCCAAGGTAGTTGTTGTACTTGCTTCATTTGCTCCGTTTTGCGCTATTATCACTTCAGAATTTTTACTTAGCGGGTTACCCATAATGAAAGCAAATATGCTCATAAATTTAATTAAAATAATGAATTGAACTGTTTGTTACGCTGTGCTGTAGCGTTTGTCTCTTGGAAATGAATACTTATCTTAATTTTAACCTTATTAAATACACATATATTGCTTAACATTAACTTAGTATCTAGGTGACAACAGAATTTTATGTGTTTTGCAAAAACATCATTCTGCCAAAATTGCACAAGTGATCAGTTTGCGCCGTATTTGACATAATAAGATTTTTACCGTTACTAAATATGCAATATAGATCCTAATTATCTGACATCACAGAGTACGGACGTGTGCAAAATGCAGTTAATTTATTAATTTATTTTCCAATTAGTGACCTAGTTTTTTTACGAACGGCTTATTCGTGCAAAAACAGCAATAATATTAGTTTAAATAATATAATAGGTACTTAGCCCATTTAACCAGAGCGGCCTAACCCGCCGCACCCCCCCGCCCTCGACGCCGCCGCCCCGCCCTCTCCGCCGCCAGAAGAGGAAATGTCTGAGGTGAATATAGTAAGGACCACCGAGGTTCAGAACTGGATGGGGACGATTCACCGCTACCTAAATGACATCTGTACTACTGTAGCCGAAGGTAAATTGAACTCGGAGCAGAAGCTAAAAATATCAAGTTTATGCCGGAAAGTTGGACACGCGACCTCACAAATGGCCATCCTTTATCAGTACCTTAGCAAAAACGCGCTCTTAGCATATACTAACCGTGAGTACCTTAAAGAAAACCGAACTCTAATTTCCGACCTTACTGAAGATGTGATACAGACCATAAAAGAAAATTGCCCTAGAACTACTACAGAAAAAAACACATTCGCAGATATGGTTAAGAAGGGTTCCAACAATTTTATACGCCCATCTAATCTTAGCTCGGTAGCAACTTACCCCACAGACGAAATAAAAACAAGCAATGAAACAAAAGAACTGGTTCAAAAAATTATTTCGCCCGGTGACATAAAGATAAAAGTCCGAGGTGTTCGCAAGACAACCAAGGCGTTATTATTAGCAATAAGTCCCAGGTGGACATTGAAAAGTTGAAATCTATTGTCGAGAAATCTACCTCCGAACTTAGAGTAGATGAGCCCTACAAACGAAAACCAAGGGTAATAGTGATAGGAGTACCATCTTCTTTGCCGGATAACGAAGTATTTAAGTGTATCTACGACCAAAACCTTGCAGAAAAGATTCCCCTGACAAGAGAATCATTCCTGGCCTCTACTAAGTTAAGCCATAAATCTGGCAAGAAGAACGCCGAGACTTGTAACTTTATAATAGAGGTGCCAGCTGGTATTCGTAAAGCACTCATTGTTCAAGATCGAGTGTTTATTAATTGGTCATCGTGTCCTATACGTGATTTTACGCTGGTCACAAGGTGCTTTAAGTGTCACCAATATGGGCACGCGTCAAAAACGTGCAGAGAAACGATTTCCACATGTGGCCACTGTGGAAACAAAGGTCATAAAGCTGAGGAGTGCACCAAGAAAAGTGAGCCGCCAAGATGTGCAACATGTGTTCGGTATGGAAAACCGAGTGGACACAAAACAGGTGACATAGAGTGCCCAGCAAAGAAATACGCTGAATATAGATATATTAATTCTATTAATTATGACGGCGTCTAAGAGAGCCATCCGTAGTTTATTTTTAGCAGTGAGTGACTAATATTTTTATTTATTATGGACTGTAATATAATTAACGAATTAGATAATATCTCTGTTTCCATACCAAAGATGTGTGATGTTGAGGGATGCAAACAATATCTGTCATCCAATCCTAAGTCATTAACAGTACTAACCCAAAACATTCGTAGCATTTATAAGAACATAGATGGATTAAACGTTTTTATACACAGGCTTGACTATGAGTGTGACGTGATAATACTAACAGAGTGCTGGCTGTCAGACCGTAATGGAAACCTTCCAGTTATGACTGACTACAACATGTTTTACAGCAAACTTACGTTCAACCAAAACAACTAACCCTGACTTACCTATATTTGCACATAACTGCACTATGCCTTCAGTCAACACGTGCCGTTGTCCCACAGTACTAAGTACTATACATTTCAAATACCTCGGCGTTATATGACAACAATGTCTTTTCAGCAACATATCAAGGCTCTGACCAATAGAATCCGCAAATTGATATTTGTTTTTAAAACATTGCGCTACATTGTTGACCCCATATTAACTAGACGAGTATATCTCTCTCTGTGTCAATCCATAATAACATACTGCATACGTTCCTGGGGAGGGGCTCCAAAAACTTACATGATTATGCTTGAAAGAGCTCAGAGAGCTGTGCTAAAAGTGTCCACTTTCCGCCCTTTTCTGTATCCCACTCGGCAACTGTACGAATCATGTGACGTGTTGACTGTTAGACAGCTTTTTATTTCGAGCACTATATTAAAACAGCACAAAATGTTTAACTACACCTCTGATAACACTAACAAAAGACGAAAGGATATCGTTTGCCGATCCTACTCAACCTCAAAATTCATTTATACTAATAAATTGTTCACTTTTCTTGGCCCGTTTCTATATAATAAGTTAAACAGGACATTAAATATATACCACCATAATTCCTTTAATTGTAAGAAAATTGTTAATAATTACCTTCGGACCTTTTTCTACGACGAATCAGAAAATTTAATGCTAATTTTAAGATAATCTTAACTAATCTTAAGTAAATTTTAACTTATCTCTACAGATACATAGACCTATCTCTATCTACATGGACCTCAGTTACTAGAATGAACTATTTTATTGTTGTTTTATAATTTTTCCCTTTTGTAATATGAAATAAGTCACAAAGTTTTATTTAGCGCATAAGAAGCCCGAGATACAGGTTTTTTATACCTAGTTCGGGCATACTATTAGTATAGTTAGCACTATAGCAATTTAAGTTAACAGTATTATTTTTATATGTATGAACATTTTACTAAATAAACAATTTTTTTTTATTTTTTTTCTTAAACTTACTGATTTGTTTCTTAAGTACACACGGCAGCACATCAGGTCATACATATTTACCTTGACTTGCTGCTGGCTGTACTTAGTTTATTTACGTTTTGCTTACATATACATACATTGTAGCGAACTGACACGGATAGAAGTACTATCGTGCACAAAATTACAAGTGTAGATTTGTTTGGGTGGACTCGAGTCTTCGTATTATTTGTACTTTCATACACAAAAGTTTATTCTGAAAATCGTATTGATGTTTAACTTACCTACCATAACAATTATTATAAACTGCGCAGTTACAAAACTATCTTATTTAAGCTTATTAATTACTTACTATTTTATGGGTCATCGAAAAATCGTGTTCTTTTCACTACGCGTCCCGAGCGAGTTGTATAAGTACCTTTGTTGTCCTCGTTGACTTCTTTACTCTGTTCGGAAACACTATTTTCCGATGTTTTAAAATTAACCTTGTAACACCGCTGTCCAGCAGCGAGGGGAAGGGTACGTTAATGAGACACGTACGAACGGGGGACAAGTTTATTTAACGTTACAGTCGCGGAGTACAATCGAGGTGGGGAAACAATACTGTCGATGAGTGCCGGGGCTCCGTCTGCTCATCCGCAATATTATCTAACTCAGGAAGCGTGGTATAGAGTGCCGGGTATCCGTCTGCTCTAACACCAAGTCGCTGGCTCGATACAGTGCAATAATCTTTCACTGCTTATAAGGAAAGCGTGGAACACTTCGATACCGCGTTTTAGAAGTCACCCAGCGCCATCTAGCGGCGGCTTTGGGGAACTAATGCGGTGGAAACATTATAGCGGCGTCGATGATCGCTGACGTTGCATTTACACTATTAGCAGGCGTTACAACCTTAACTTTATTCTTATCCTTAGTCTTTTTTATACTGCTAGGAGTATCGTCACAATTTTCATTTTCATAATCCTCATTGTCATCCAGTAAAAATGCTGTTTTCAATCTGTCGATTGAAATGTACGCGTTTCTATTTGGTAGTTCGATGACGTAATGCTTGTCGCTCCTGCTTATGACGCGGTATGGGCCATCATAAGGAGGTTGTATCGGCTTACGTACAGTATCGTTGCGAACAAAAACTGCTAGACACCTCAAATCCGAGAAAACTTACCTTTTCCTGACTAAATTCGCATTTTGAGATATTTATCGTGATTCCAAATTTACTAAATCTTTTAAAAACTTCTTCTACTTTTTCACGGTGTTGGGTTTCATTGTCGCTAGCTATGATCACGTCATCGATGAAGGAAAATAAATAATCTAAACCTGCGAGTACTGTCGCATTCATGAACCTTTGGAATGTCTGAGCAGCGTTTCTCAACCCGAAGCTCATTCTGGTAAATTCAAATAACCTGAAAAGTGTTATTATTGCAGTTTTCTCTATATCGTCGGGATGAATTGGTATGAAATGGTATGCTCTATTAATATCTAATTTAGTAAATATTTTTTTTGTTCGCTAATACGTACGTAAAATCTTGTAATCTCGGTACTGGATAACGATAAGTTTGGTTACAGAGTTAAGTCTACATATTCCCATCTCTTGCATAGTTTTAAACTCTTCCTTGACTTTAGCGTACCGGTCCGGAGGTAACGGCTTTACCCGCGCGTATACCGGCGGACCAGTCGTATCTGAATGTTTAGTAGGCTCTTTGAAAGATGTGGGCCTAGTAATTTCCGGGTACTTTGAAATCACATCATGCAAAGGATGACTATCGCCCATAGTTTTAACAGTAGGTTGAGAACTACTTACTATTTCTGCTACGACGTTTAGGTTGGTAAGTTGATCTATTAACTTTTTACCACATATGTCTATTAATAGTTTATAATAACCAATAAAATCTGCACCGAGCATAGGTTGACTCACATCCGCTATCACAAAGTCCCACCAAAATTTACGACGAAGTTTCAGGTTTAACACTAATGTCTTTGTACCGTAAGTTTTGATTTCGGTCCCGTTAGCCGCGGACAGTTTATAGTTATTATTATTTGACACTTTATCTTTTTTTGCACCTGAATCTACTAAAAAATGTTAAACAACTATTTATATCTGTTATACTGAGGCGGTTTGCAGGATTTATAGCACAGATACCCGCCGTCGACTGTACCCGCTCTAGTTTTCCTGTTTCTTTGGCCAGGCGCATTTACCAACGCATTTTCTAGCTTTGTCTGCAAATCGAAAATGGTATGGGCACAACCAATCTGGATCCTCGGGTGTACGGCGACGTGACATGCTTCTACCTCTTGGAGCTGAACGGTTACGTCCTCGGCCTCTGAATCTACTCCGTGAAACTTGATCTCTACTTGAACGACTCTCTAAGGCATCGAATCGTGCGTTAATTTTTGCTATTTCTGCTAGTATGCTGTTATCTAATGTGGATGACGTACCTGGCTGTGGCTGCTAAGTTGCCGCTGCGACTGTGTTATTTTTAGTTACCTCTCTCACATCATCTGCTACTGTTGCTAATTTCTCCAGATCTTTTGTGTCTGTTACAGCCAGTACTGCCCGAACTGTCGGTGGTAATAAATTTTGCCATAAAACTTTGAGTGTATCGTCCGGTATCTTATCGCGTGCGAGATCTCTCATTTTTCTCAGGAGCTGGGAGGGCTTCTGTTCGCCTAACTCCATTTCGCTTATCAACTTTTCTATTTGTCGGTTCTTGAAATCTTCATATATTTTTAATAATTTTACCTTGAGTGCTTCATACTTCTCGGTTTCTGGGGGATTTGATAAAAAATCTGTTATTTGGCTTATGACGTCTGCTCCTAGTTTTGATACGACTAAGTCGAATTTTGAGGCGTCTCCTTACTTCTGTGGGGCGAGGGCTGCTTCCACCCTGATGAACCAGACCCTTGGATGCTGCGTCCAGAACTCCGGCAACCTCGATGCTATTGAAATTGAGGCCAAATCTAACGGCGATGGCGGTGTTGGATTAGCCATCTTTGTATGACGTTATTAATCACAACACAACACAACACTGCACTCCGAGTTCTCCGAAATTTAGTTCACCGGGGTCACCACTTTACTGTTTATAGTATATGTGTTCTTATGCGTTTTCACTAATTCCGGAGGAAGTTGAAAATAAACAACATATCAGGATTAATGTTACTACTTATATTGTCACGTAAAACTTATATGTAAATTACAAACATGGGCGCGACCGACACGGAAGTTAGGAGACGACTAGCGCGGGCGGGGGAACGCTCGCTCGTTTTACATTGCGTCACCATGCATGTGTGTAGCTACAATATTCCTCCCCCTTCTGCAAAATTTTGACAAAAATTTTAAGTTAAAAGCATAACACTTCCTTTGCAGTCGGGTAAAATTTTCTACATTCTGTGTCTAGATGCTACATTACAAAGAATTCCAGTCGTCAGCAAGTCGAGTCGCTACGAGCGTACAATAACAAAGCATTACATTATATAAGTACTTTCTTGCCTGTTCTTCTCAGAGTTTCTTGCCTGTTCTTCTCTGAGGAAGACTGCACCTTTGCGAATAGGCGTAGAGTCAGTAGGATCAGAGGTACGAATGCGTATGTATGTATTTAAATCGTTTAATGTATGTTTGCATGTATTTCATTGTAATCTTAACTTGTTTTAAGTGACATCCTGAATGTCCTATAAAATAAAGATTTTTCTATTCTATTCTATTCTTGGTTCTGTTTCTAGCACTGTTACTGATTTGAATATTTTTCAATTTATTTATGTGATATGAATGACATTAAAAGTATATGAATTCCAAAAAACTTTTTTTATTTCATATGACACCACAAACAACAACCCTTTTCCTGTATCTTAAGCTCTATTTTAACTATTTTACTTAACTTAACTTCTTACTTTACTACTAATCGTTTTCACTTCCAATGAAAAACCTTTTAATAATGCACTTGATTTTGTTGAACTGTAGGTTGGGGTTTGGCGTTAGTCGTGGTTTGCCCCATTTCCAATGAAGATACTATGTCCTTGACCATTATTTTCTTAACTCTCCGACCACAATTCTTGCAGCCTATCAATAACTATGTTGGGTTTCTTTATCCAAAGTCCCGATGGGGATATGATTGATCCATCTGGACCCATGATCACAGATACCTTTTCGGACATCAAGTGAGTATAGGTCGTCTCTCTGTTGCGCAACCATAAGCAATCAAATTCCTGTCCTGTTTTAGACAGGATGGTGGGAGTATCAAAGGGCATTCCTCGAGAGTAAGTGTGATTGGTGGGAGAGATCGGGGATCTGTGTTTTCTGGGTATCACTTTCCTAATTAATCTATCGTAGGAGCCCCAGAATCCGACCCAGCAGGTTGTTGTGACCTCCTGCTCCCAGTACAGTACTCCAAACCCTCCCTCCGAATCCAGATCGACCTTCCAGATGTTCACACCTACTGGCCTAGCCATTCCATCTAGAGGAAGGAGTTGATGACAAGAGGGAGGAGGAGGGAATGATCGAATGAGACAGGTAGAATTCCTTCTTAAAGATAGTGTAAAGTTTAGATCAGGGTTATTAAAAATCCGAGGATCCTCCAGATCAGGCAAAGTTGAGACAGGCCCGATGCACATAATCGAAAGAATGACTAGATTTGAACTCGTCTTCATGATATATAGTGTTATTGGGTTTATATGTTATGTATTTTTTATATAACTACGATAACTATCGCCACTATGATCATGATGAAACTTCCGTATAGTTCTAGTTTCTTCTCCAAGGTAGTTGTTGTACTTGCTTCATTTGCTCCGTTTTGCGCTATTATCACTTCAGAATTTTTACTTAGCGGGTTACCCATAATGAAAGCAAATATGCTCATAAATTTAATTAAAATAATGAATTGAACTGTTTGTTACGCTGTGCTGTAGCGTTTGTCTCTTGGAAATGAATACTTATCTTAATTTTAACCTTATTAAATACACATATATTGCTTAGCATTAATTATTCTGTGTAGCAGATCCTAATTTTGAAAATAATCAAGTCATACATCAACAATGGCTCTATTATGACAAATTATATGTTCAAAAATTAATTAGAGAAGGGGAAGAATTTTGGAAAAACTATATTTTTTCTATATTACTATATTACAAAACCATTATAAAAAAACCATTGTAAAATAAAATACAAATTTAAGTATAAAATTTTATTTTTATTCAACATCTGTTCTTTTCTTATACCTACTTATGTAACCCATGCATTTAATTACTTGAAACAAAGTTCAATTTTGATCCATTTTTACTCATCATCTTGACTTGAAAGGCAAAACCATTTTTGTGTTCGTCATAGGGAGACTTGCCAATATTTTTCTTTAGTAAAAGAACAAACTAATAGAAAGTCAAAAAGAACTTTATTTCAAAGAACATTTAGAATGTGACTCAGTTAATATAAGTTGAAATTTTATAAGCAAGAAAGACATTTACTATGGGGTGTGTTTATATTCGCGGAATGGGGTTAAGGAGTATAATTAAAAATACTGATTTATATTTCTTTTTTAATATGTTCATCTGCTAGTCTAATACATTTTTCAGATCTTTCGATAAGCTTATGTATACCCTCGGAAAAAAATGTTTTGTCTTTGTCCAAAAAATAAGCTGAAACTACGTCCTTCACTTCATCACTCGAAAACTTCTTCCCACAATGTTCTTTTTTCAATTTTGGGACTAAATAATAATCACTAGGGGCCAAGTTCCCACTATAGGGTGGGTGATTTAACATATCAAAGCTAACATCGTGCAGGGCGGCCAACGCAACTCGACTTGTGTGAACAGGCGCGTTGTCCTGCAGAAGGAGGACACCCTTCCCCTTATAAAAGGAAAAATCCTTTACTGCTTCTTTTAATCATTTTATAATTGTAGCGTAGTAATCTCCGGTTATGGAAACAAATTTTTCTTTATAATCTATTGATTAGAATTTTTCTTTATGATCTTTATAATCTAATCACCCTTTTGAGTCCCAAAAAGCTGTAGCCATGATTTTTAGCCTCATTAACAGCCTATCTGCTCATTCCGCGAACTTAAAAACGCTCCCTTGTATTAACATAATAAATAAACTAGAATTTTCAACAATATTGAATCACATGTGACTGTATATTAATAAGACCACAAGCGACTACCACAGCCATATCCAACAAATCCACGAGTTTATTATTTACTGTTGAATGTGGTTTTAACATTCTGTAAAGTCTGACCCTCCTAATCACCCTTTCTATATGCACTCGCAAACTAGCTATAACTTTACTTTCTATAACTTCTTCTTTTGATAGTTTGGCATTTTTCAGGTCAGATGGAGAACGCAAAATCTTAACATTCTTTTTAACTAATTCTGATTCCAAATGTTTGAAACCACTATCTGCAAGGACCGTACAGTTTTCTGGAACAGTCTCCAAAAATCTACTTTGTTCCACCAAAGTCATATCTGTAATGCGTCCGCCATAGCCTTCTGATATAAAATTTATAAATCCGTCAGGTGTTGAACCAATCAAATATTTGATTGTATTACAGCTTTTATATTGTGACCAGGTTAATGCTTGTTTTATTTGGACACTAGCATAGAGAGCATTTGATCTAAAAACGGTAGGTAAGTTTCTTTTTATTGTGGATGCTGTTGGCCAGTATATAAATTGCTTAAAAAAGGAATGCATAACAAATAATGTTTTGGGATATATGCGCCACAGTGTAACTGTAGAGATTTCAAAGACATCGCGGACTTTGAAATAGGATTGACGAATCCCATAAAAAGTTTTTTCCCGGAAGTACTTATTAGAAGGTGTTACTACCATTTCATTAATTCCATATGGCGTAAATCGAAAACATTGAAGATAAAATTCAAGTTGCATAAAAGGATCGTAAGCTTATGCACTGTGCTGCCATTACTACCACTTCAGTACGTGGAAGAGGGATTCAATTACGTTACAAGTCAGGTTGAAGAATTATCAGATGATGTGAAGCTGAAGAGTTTCATGCGATATATGGCAACCACGTGGTTAAAAAATTCGGAACGCATCAAGGAGTGGTGTATCTATAACGAACGTCACAAGACAAACAACTATGCCGAAGGTTGGAACTCGAAGCTTAATCGCGAAATAAATAAAAATTACGTAACTGTGTCCAAATTACTCGATGCTTTAGAAAAAGACATTTCTGATACAAAAATAAAGATCATTAACAACGAAAATGGGGTGCAATGCAATAAAAGAAGGAAAATAGATACAGATAGAGACAAGTTTATCATGAATGCACAATTACAGCTTATTCACGAAGAAATTAGTGTTTCAATGTTTCTAGAAAAGTTAAGATAGACAAATAAAAAAGTTGTTATAAAATAATTAAGAATAAATTTATATAAAAAAAATATGTATGCTTTTAAATCTCTTTTTATGTCAGGGGAGACGGGTACACAGTGAAAATTGGAAAAATCATGTGGTGCCTTGTCTCCCCCGCCTTGGGGAGCCAAAGCCACAAACTAAATTGCCATGTCTCCCCTGAGGGAGACACCAGGGGAGACAAGTCCCCGGAATGGAAAATTCAGTTGTACAACCAGAGACAGATGGGCTCTGTGTGTCATGAAGATCTTCTTCCACGATGCATTTCATTGGTTTTTGCAAATGTGAGGGAGCCTTCCTAGATCTCATTGTTGCAACTTGGCGATCTACTGTGGTCGGTTTTGCCTGATTTGTGGCACATTTCTGGAATACACATTGTGCTTTTATCCATTTGAGATCTGGAACTTCTTGCTTCTTCCCATGTGTGCAAGTATCCACTTGATGTTATGCGGGTTGGATGTTCCGTAGCATGGGTACATCAGGTCTCAGTTTGCCATATTTACTTTTTTCTTTAAAAAAGTAAATATGCGAACTCATGGCGAAGGCTACAGTAAACACAGGCATGATTTCGGTTGATTTTTGGACACTGTACCCGAAAAATGAAGTATAAGCAATAGACTTCCAAATTTTGAGGCTCATGACGCCCAGTGTAAATATTTTAACGTAACACTGTAAACAGAGTTAAAACGGAGTCAAAATGTACTTACATTCAAATGATCTTCGCAAATATATAATGCACTCTTCGGGATGTTGGTTTTTCCTACAGCATTACACCAAGCTGATTTGTTATTTTGAGGGACTCGAAAAAAACTTTTGTGTAGCGAATTAATCACCCTATTAACACAATCCGGCACAAAACAGGTAGTCATCGGATCACGGGTGTAGGTTCGGCTTGGTTCGCCCATTTTTTCTTTTCATTATTTAGAAAAACGTACAAAAACGGAGAAAAATACCGGATGCTTTGAATTCAATTCAATTCAAAAAGAGGTTATGTATTACGACGAGGCAATTTTTACTGACCTTTGTTTTTTTTAAATTTAGTATTGGCAAAGGATTACACGAACGTACAGACACTCTTTTTTTATTTATTTCTGGCAAAGGAGTAATTCATTATACAGTCACTTCTAACTCTTAGGGTTCCGTACCCAAAGAGTGTATAAAGGGTGTTTCCGTCCGTTCGTCTGTCACCAGGCTATATCTGATGAACCGTTATAGCTAGACAGTTAAAATTTTCACAAATGATATATTTTTGTTACCGCTATAACAACAAATACCTACTAAAATATCTAAAAAGCCAAGTGCGAGTCGGACTCTGGCTCCCATACAACGCTTTGCATTTTTTCAACCAAAATACTCCCGAAGAATTATAGATTGCCTTTGGTGTTGGGTAAAGTTTCAGGCATATATTCTACCTATTCATAAAGTGGTAGCTAACCCAACACAATGCATGAATATGCCTATTTTCCATGCCTTTTACGGATGCTACTCTGTGTCTAGCTTCGCCGCCGGCGCAACATGGCAGAGGCAAGAATACTGCTTTCGACACCCAGAAAGCCTTTCTAGAAGTTTTTAAAGCTTATGAAAAGCTCCAGTCCATGCCTTGCCCTTGCGACATCAGTTCGGAATCAATACCAGTGTTGGAACGATTTGTTATTTTAATGTACATACGACAGAATGAGTGAAAAAGAAGATAGCCTTCCACGCTGAACTAGAGGTGCAAGAAAAACTTAGAAAGTACCGGCTGCCAACTCTTCCCAGACATAAGTACTATAAAAGTCAGTAAGTAGGACGCGAGGGTTTTGTTGTATTATAGGCGAAAGTCTGACAACTTCTCACCTTTATCCATCATGGTTCATCTAATAACCCTCAAAATTGTATGTCAAACGTGCGTGGCATCAAGTGGTTCTAAGACCCCTGAACCTTTGCTTACTCCGATAGGGATTAAAGGCGTGAGCTTGTATGTAAGTATGAATGTAAGTATGAAGGGTAGAAGATGCTCTCCGATGGTTTAAGTTCTCAAACCAAATCATTTACTTTCAGCAATAAGTAGTCAGTAAGTACTATTCAGTACCTCATCTAGTACATACCTCTAAAATCTAAAAACTCACTTATCACTAAACTACTGAACCGATTTTGATGATTATGGTGTCATTAGAAAGCAGATTATATTATGTAGATCTGTTTTTTATGTCACTTTCTTATAACCCTCCCAATTGGATTCCTAAAAAGACATTAGAACAGAATAAACATCATCGATGTTGTAATTTGACCTCTAAAATACGAAAGGGGTTAAATATCCTGAATCGACTTCTTGGCATACTGTTGGCAATGATTGGTCCTCTAAATTCCTTTGACCAGTAATCCTGAAATTTGAATAGTGTATGCAAAACATTATGACCTGGGTATCTATGTAAATTTGGCATTCATCACAAGTTCAATTTAATGCCTGCATGTTTCTAAAAAAGTAGCTCAAGACTTTTGTAAGATTTTCAATAACTGTGTCATAAAATATACTGGTGGAAATAGTCCATCTTAACTAAAATTATCTCTTTGTATAGGCAAATAAGCTATTTAAATTAGTGGAAATGTTTCTGGATCAAAATCGCAATCTTCCCAATCGGAGTCTTCCAAATCTCCAACATTTCCAACTGCACTTAATTCTTCAGCTGAACGCAAGTCTGATCGCTCCCGAAGACCTTCCACGAGGTCTACGAGCACTTTGGCCTTGTCGACGCGATCGTATTGATTTACGGAACTCACTCCTACCCCTTTGAAATATCGGCACATAATTTTGTGATTCTTCGGAATTGGAGGCCGCGCTATAACTTCGAAAACAAGATAAGTTTAGCAAAAATCTATTAATTTAGGTTTTTTTTAATAGATCCATTTCCTCAGTACGACGAAATATATTAAAAATGGCCAGCTAATTGGTTATGGTTTAATTACAATCAACGAAAACATGAATTGGACCAGTTTTTTTTGTATCTCTAGATTGAATTTCTACATCTAGGCAAGTGCGCGTTATCATGCCAGATTATCAATTGCAACGCAGGTGCAGTTTATTAAATAAGAAAAGTGTCGCGAAATATTTAAAATGAACTAGAATATGTTTTCATTAATGAGGTGTGCACTTTTGGATTTTTGAAGTTTTCATAACATGCGCACATAAAAGTTAAAGGAAAATAATCAGAAAATTTATATTATAATTGGATTATAATCGTTACACCATAGAAAAACTTAAAATTAACACAAAGTTAGTTTATACTAACACTATATGCACTAAAAACACTTGGAAGATCACTGATGCACGGTTTCCACATACAGGATGCTGTAGTGCTCTGCAGTCGGATGATCAGAGGTGTCCCCGACGATTTTGAACCACAGGTAATCAGGTTTATGATTCCCACAGACCGTGGTGATTTAATTAATTTATTTAAACATTTCAAAGCGCTAGCAAATTGAGTTAATTTTACAGAAAATTACCAGTTTTTTAATTTTAAATTCGAATATCTTTACTTGCGATGGGAAAAACAGGCAAGATGTTGTTTTGTATTAATGTGTAATAGTAGCAGACTCTCATTAAATTATTGTACAAACTGCTATACTCAAACTGTAGACGCTGGCGTCGACCCACGCAGCGCATGTCCCCGTCCACATTAATCCGTATAGCCTTCAACGCTTCACTATTGTCAATCATGTTGTTCAACAACTGGCAGTAGTGCAGCGCTGTTATTAGTTTCCGCGGACGGACGCTCAAGTGTACCTGTCATACCGTAGACGAACTAAAGTTGTGTTAGTTAATACTAAAACTGTATGCACTAAAAACACTCATAAGATCACTGATGCACGATTTCCACATACAAGATGCTGTAGTGCTCTGCAGTCGGATGATCAGAGGTGTCCCTGACGGTTTTGAACCACAGGTAGCCAGGTTCATGATTCACGGAGACCGTGGTGATGTTATGTAGCGTGATCGGTACTCCGATCAGACTTTGATATCCATTCCAATCAGACTTTGAATATCTATTCCATTGCTCGAAGAGATGGGAATGGACTATATGCTCGATCAACCTGGGTAGGGTAGAATTCCCATGTCCTAGGCACAATACATATGTACGATGCCATTATTTGTGAAAAGTTATGCCAAGCTCTCCAATCTTCTAGATTCATCCAACAGCTGGATTGTATTGTTGAAAAAAGTAGCCTCTTCTTCTGGAGGGATCCAGTCAGCCAGTTTGCCCGTAGCGCCATCTGGAGTATAATACAACAAATTGATTATTGGAAAATAAAAATCGCCTATATAAGTTATGTAAGTGTGTAACGGAATTACTAAGGCTTCTGATCTAGCTCGTTCTCCTGCTTGTGATCCAGAAGAGCCAACCCCTTCAACTTCGAATCAGTCCGTGCTTACTAAATTATATAAAAAAATCATAGTAGCCTCAACGACACACGAAAGTCAGACAATTTTGTACAGGAATGCTGGAGATACCTTCGCTTCCACAGACCCAAAGGGGATGGAAATTCTAAATGAGGTTATACGAGGGGCGGCTGATAAGTCCACGGCCTAAGGTTACACACGAAAGAGCAAATACTATCACTATTATACTTACAACAAGATGAAGTTAGACAGATGTTTTTTTTTGTATTCCAACATGAATGATTGGTGTTTTTACTTCTACAGGTATTAACTGCAATATTTGTGTATGCTTATGGGTCATATCAAAAGCTCACAGGCAGAGCACAGAACTTGGCCCAGCCAACTGTATCAAGTGTAATACACGAAGTGACGGCTGTAATGAACACTCCTGAAATAAGAGGATAATATATAAAATTCCCACAATCTCGAGAAGAACGTTTAGCCATCAAGACAAAGTAATTATATACTGTGGTTGTGGTTGTATTCTTTAAATAAACCTCTTGCACTTCTTGTGAATTTTGGCGCCATTTTATACGGGGTCTCCGGACCCGCAGAATCCTCACTCTTCCTTTTGTTTCCTTTACCCCCACTATTTTCCCCATCTTCACACCCTTCTATATATCTTTTATCAAAAAACAGGGACGAAAAAGGGCTTTAAAAGAGTTAAAATTATAAATTTAAATTAAAAAAAAGTCTTCAAAGTTCGCGCCCCTTTTTTTTCGTTTTCTTCAGTTAAAATGTGCATTCATAACATACAAATATACAATCATGCTTTAAATTTTTTTGCCGTTAAACTTATGATTAATATTGAACATATTCCTTTTTTAAAAAAATTATTCTGAAAGCACGTAGTACAAGTTATTTTTTAGGATTTTTAATTAAATTTTATTTATTTTTATGAAAACCGGTAATTATCGGTTTTTAACTTAAGTATTTGAACAGGTCTTGTAAACATTCTCTAAACAGGCCCTCAGAATACAGAACAAACCAGAAGTAGTGTTCGATTACATTTGTACGCGGGCGGTTTTCTCTAAAGACGTCCCCAGCAGTTCTATCTTGTCCTATGAGTTAGAACTTAATTTAATAAGAAACTTACAATTATTTATATATATCTTTTGATTTTAACTTAATATCTAATTATATTCTGTAAAACAAACCCGTAAATATTTGTATTAATCACAAGTATATTAAAAGAAGATAAAATTTAATGTGTAAACACCCATGTTTATGTGTTATCCCACAGTGGCTAACGTAGTTTTAAGATCGGTTTTCTAGACCATCTTATTCAACGTAAATGTAAAAAATATGTTCTGCGTATAAAAACAATAAGAGAAATCAATAAAATTAAATATTTGAGTATTGCGTTGATATTTAAGCACGAAATTTACATTTACATTGTGTCCCACGATTCTGGTTAGTGGTGGAATTCCATTTTTGTAACCGTTATATTTTTAGGTTTCAAAAATAAATACCCATTGCAAAACGAAAATTTACTTTCCTGGCAACATTTAGTATCCTTTGGCAACACTTACTTTTGTTGTCACAACTATATTTGGCATCACAACAGTCACGTCGAAACTTGCAAGCGTTACCGTGTAAAAACTTCCATCCACTTTGTAATTGGGATTTCGTTAAGGTAAGTTTGCGTTTTTGTTGTTAATATCTTAAAAAATATATACTAGGTCAGAAAACGACGGATATCATCTGTTTTGATATTATCCCGTAATATAATAGATTTACGAGTAATTTAAAGCCGGCAGTAAGCGAATCGTTACCTCCATTTTGTTTGGTTACGTATAATGCGGAATGCAAAGGTTACAAAGTGGAATTATAAAGGCTAGTGTTGAATAGCATTTTGAAGTTGGCATAATATTTTGCATTTATTAATATTTTTTTAAATTAATAAATATCATTTTATTAGTCTTAAATTATTATAATTATTATGATAAATTATTTATTTCTTTATTTTCAATTATTACATCCTTTTAATTTTTTAATCTTAATTTTTTATTGTGTCGGCTTTATTTCATTTTTAAGTATATTTTTTAGATAAACCTGGTCACAATGCCACTTACTAACGCTGAAAAACAGCGAAGATATAGGGAAAGATTAAAAAATAATCCCGAAAAACGAGAGGAAATAAGGAAAAAAAATCTAGAACGAATAAAAACAAAATTGAAGAAAATTAAAGATATGACGGATGAGGAAAAAGATGCGAAAAGAAAGATATGGCGAAAACAAAAACAGAAACAAAAAGCTAAAAAAAAAGAGGAAAAGAAACAAGAAAAGGAAAGGCAAGAACGAAACGAGAAAGAGAAACAAAATAATAATAAAACAAAATTGCGTTTGAGGAAATTGAATGATCGTTATAAAAAAGCTTTGAGTGTCATAGAAAAAAATAATCGAACCATAGCAACTTTAAGAAAGCGACTTTTCCGACAAAAAAAAACTGCGGAGGAGAAAATTGAGGATCAAAGCCAGGAAATTAATAAACTGAAGGTTAGGAATGAAGTTTTAGAAAGCACAGTAAAGGGTATATACAAAACAAGTAACCAAGAGAAAAAGAGAATTATAAAAAAGATAACTATGAATGCAGCAGGGAGACATAATATTCATTCAAGAATATTTGTCGCAAAATGCCTTGGCGTTGCTCGATTACGTACATACAGAAAAGTAAGTCAAAGAAAAAGTGACAAAATATCAGAAGAAATAAAACAGTTTTTTGTCAGGGACGATATCACAAGAACAACGGCAGGGAAAAAGGAATGTCGAACACAAAGTAAGCAGAAAGAACAAATACGTTATTTGACCGATACGTTAAAGAACTTGTACGAAATTTACAAGTCTGAAGGAGGCACACATTCGTTTTCTACATTTTACAGACGAAAACCATTTTATGTTTTGACCCCAACAGCAACATCCAGGGAAACGTGTTTATGCATCAAACACAGCAACGCAGACTATATGCTGAATGTTTTGATATCACTGGGACTGGTTGATCGTGGTACTAGATTAAAAGACATAATAACACGTATTGCCTGCGATATTAACTCATATGATTGTATGCATGGTAAATGTTCAGACTGCGTGAATATTGATTTGTTCATGGACAGCAGAAACGATGAGGAAGTGAAGTGGTGGCACTGGCAGTCTGAAAAGCATACATATAAAAAGAAAGATAAAAGTAGTGGCGAGGAGAAAGAAATGCAAACGCGGAAGACAACAAAAAAAATAGTGACTGGGACCGTATCGGAACTTATCGAATTCTTCAACAAAGAAATGAAATTGTTCAAAAAACACTATTTTAACATGATAACACAGCAAAGCCAGTATCGAAAATGCTTAGAGCAGCTGAAACCTGACGAGGTTCTTTTAGTATGTGATTATTCTGAGAATTATAATACAAAGCTCAGTGAGGAAATTCAGTCAATGCACTTTGGGGCATCCAAAAACCAAGTCTCCTTACATTGTGTGATGGTATATTGGAGCAATAAATGCCAATCAATTTGTACGGTATCTGACAGCCCATGCCATGAGCCAGCAGCTATTTGGGCCCATTTGCTCCCCGTTATTAAGTTCATAAAAGAACAAACTCCAAACACTAAAGTTCTTCATATATACTCCGATGGTCCAACAAGTCAGTACCGTCAAAAAAAAACTACTTCCTACTAAATCTTTTTGCTGGCAAAATTAATTTCGATGCCACATGGTCATTTACAGAGAGTGGCCATGGCAAAGGGGTCGCGGACGGTATTGGCGGCTCAGTCAAACGGTGTTTGGACCGCCAAGTTTTATATGGTAATGACATCAAAAGTGCAGATGACGTCTTCACCAATATAAACGCTGCTATGAAATCTGTCAAAACATTTTTCATCCCAGTCCAAGATATCGAAAACATGAAGAAAATAATACCAACAAACCTTCGACCACTTCCCGGTAATAACGATGTCCACCAAATTATAACGACCAAAAATGAAAATGAAATACTTCACAGACCATTAAGTTGTTTTTGTGGGAGTATGCCTGAAATATGCTCTTGCTATTTTCCAAAAAGACACAGTTTGGCACCTGTATCGGAGGTTCAGCAGGATCAGCGCTCAACAGGTGAATATTTGTTTTTATAATTTACACTTGATTTTGGTACTAAATTTATTATTTTAAACAACTGTTATAAAACTAATTCTTTGATGACATAATAGTGCGTGAGCGTAGACGAAATGTTCCTGAAGAAATTATTGGCGAAGGCGTGGGTTCAGGAGAAGATTCTAAAAATGAAGGCGTCAAGTTGCGGTCTCAGAAAAACAATGTGCTTGACGATCATCCTGTCATTGTTATTGGGCCTACATCTCCAGGTAACAATTCTGTAGTATTAAGCTATCTATTTCTTGTACCTAATGCTGGACAGATTTTGTTTTTGATTGAATAATTATATGTTATCTGCTCTTATAGTTGAACAAGTTTAGTTTTAGGTCGAATGTATCCCTCTATTTCAGGTATGACATTCAGAGATGAATACATATCTGAAGTGATTGTTGGTGAAGATACGTCGTTACAGGCTATTCTTCATGGCTCTGAAAATCTGGACATCAAAATGTGTTCCCAGGAAAATATTGTCGCCGAAGATAGTCATCCAGTCATTGATATTGGATCTACGGCTCCAGGTATCAATTCTATATAATTATACGTTATTATCTGCTCTTATAGTTGAACAAGTTTAGTTTTAGGTCGAATGTATCCCTCTATTTCAGGTATGACATTCAGAGATGAATACATATCTGAAGTGATTGTTGGTGAAGATACGTCGTTACAGGCTATTCTTCATGGCTCTGAAAATCTGGACATCAAAATGTGTTCCCAGGAAAATATTGTCGCCGAAGATAGTCATCCAGTCATTGATATTGGATCTACGGCTCCAGGTATCAATTCTATATAATTATACGTTATTATCTGCTCTTATAGTTGAACAAGTTTAGTTTTAGGTCGAGTGTATCCCTCTATTTCAGGTATGATATTGAGAGATGAAGACATATCCGATGTGATTATTGGTGAAGACAAATCCTTAAAAGATGCTTCTGACTGTTCTGAAAATCAAGATGTCAAGCTGTGGTCTCAAGAAAGCGTTTTCAAGGAACATCGCGACAAAACTACTAAGTCTATGTCAGGTGATTATTCTTTAACTTGTAGCTTTAACTGTATATATAATTGAGTTCTAAAGCGGAATTTATTTGTTTTTTATTCACAGAATTTAATTGTTTTAAACCTGATGCGTATTTTTTTTAATTTCGACAATAGAATGTTGCACGCCACTAGTTTTCTGTAATTTCAGGCATGGTCAGCAACATACTATTATTTTGTTTTAGATACGATAATGCAAGAACAAGTTTCAATAACGAATGAATAAGTGTCACTTGAAAAGCCTTCTACTTCTAAGAGAACGTTAAAATTGGACATCACCATTCCTAAAAACCGAGTGAAGGTTCTTATGCCTTTGCTTAGTAACAATATTCCTTCTTCACGCGAAAATAAAGTTTTTCGAACTAAATCTTTAAGGAATGTGGTAATGCGCTTCTTCAGTTGCCATATATGTCACCTGCGAAAATTTTTAACGAGCGATGAAGCGAGCATATGCATGATGTGCAAAAACCATATTTGCTCGAGTTGCAGAGGGCAAACTGAAACACTCGCTTTTTACATTTGCGACAAATGTTTACAAGAATAAACACTAGTTTCTTCACTACGTATATCATCAACCGCACATACGGCAAAATCCCATATTTAGAGCGACAAAATTATATTTTTTTGATTGAATGTAAAAACTAAACTAACTTAATAAAGTATTCTAGAATACACCAGTGTCCCAACTTCCATCACGACTAACTTATACTCGTAAGCTATACGTCCCCCTCCACCCCGCAAGTCAACGTCTCACGGCGCTCGCGTGCCTCAGTAGCGACCGAACGCTGACAAGGGGAAGTGTTTTCATTCAGTTACTGGCGGACGATTAACGAATTTCGTCATGGATTGTGAAGCTTCAGGTATGTTCTTGTTAGTACAATAGATAATTTTATTAAACACAAAGTATTTTTTTAGAAAATCAGCAAAATATTGACATGTTATTGTATAATCAATGTAATAGTGTGTTTTAAGAGGTTAAAAAAAAGTTCCAATGAGTTCCGGCGCGGTTTGATTTTTATACGTTACAATAATATTTAAACACAAAGAAAATTTAAAAGGTTGTTCCCCCAAATGTCCCCTTTTTAATATGCAGCATTTTTTTACAGGTAGTCGTGAGGAGACTCCTATGTCAGTCACAGCGGTAACTAGGAAGGAACTGTTTTGGGTGTTGAAAAATGATTGTTTTTTTATGTTCTCTTCTTCAGAGTGTACTGAACGGTTAATTAATTATATAAAGAATAAATTTGGAGTGGAAGAATTACCAACAAAGTCAGAAAAGGAACTTAAATGTGTCATAAAAGTATTTGTGTCCAAATTATTCTCTAAATGGAAAGAATCAAGGCATTACATTAATCGATTTTTAGAAAAAAATTCGCAATGGCTTGATGTAAAGATATATCTGCCAGATATCGATCAATTCAATGTTTTATTACCTGCACCAATGGTCAGTTCTGCATCAAAAAAAGGTCGACCACGGAAGCTGTTTAGTGAAATTTCTAAAAGATCCAAACAAAGGGCTATCAATAGACTTGTTTCAAATACTAAACCTGAAGAGTTATGCTTAGCTGCTGAATCTAGCTTAGTCAAAAGTGGCAGAAGAACATCGGCACAAGTTCTAAAGCTGGCAGTAACTGCATCTCCTCGAAGATTAAAGAGAATGAAACAAGCCCATTCAACATCTTCAGTATTCACTCCTTACAGTCCAGAAGAGGCACTGGCTCTCATTATAGACTCAAATTTCGGAAAAGAACAGTACATAAATATCCAAAAAGGGGCAAAGGAAAGAAATGCTAATATTTACCCACCATATAATTCAATTGCTAATTTAAAAAAGCAGTGCTACCCATCTAATACATTTGTAACGGAGACCGAAGCTTACATACTACTACAGGACCTGTTAGATTTAACAATCAAACGTCTAGTTCAAGTGCAATCGGAGATTTTACTAAAACGTATTTCAGATGATGTGACACATATTAATGTAATATACAAGTGGGGCCTGGATGGTAGTGGTGGGCACAGTATATATAAACAGGCATTTTCGAATAGTTCTTTACTTTATGGAGATTCTAACATAATATTGTGCACTATTGTTCCTTTAGAAATGTCTGTGATGCTTGCAAATAAAAAGATAATTTTCTGGAAAAATTTAAGCCCATCTTCGACAAGGTATTGTCGCCCAATCGGATTCAAAATAAAAAAAGAAACTAATGAAACAATGAAAGAAGAACACCAGAGTATTGAAAATCAAATTTCACAACTACAGCCCACCAAGATCTGCTTAAGTGATGATGGCCGAGAATTATATTTTAATCACGTTACTGTATGCACAATGTTGGACGGTAAAACTTGCAATATACTGACAGAAACTGCATCTACTCAAGCTTGTAATGTTTGCAAGGTAACGCCAAAGGATATAAACAATTTAAATAAAGTCTTAACACGACCATGTAATACTGAAACTTTCAAATTTGGCATATCTGTTTTACATGCATACCTTAGGTGTTTTGAATTTCTGTTACATATTTCATACAAATTGGAAGATAAGGTATGGCAGGCGAGAGGATCAGAAGCTAAAGAAAACATTAAAAATAGAAAAAAATACATAACTGAAGCTTTCTACAAGGAAATGGGATTAGTTGTGGATCAGCCCAAACAAGGTGGGGGGAACTCAAACGATGGCAATACAGCCCGGAAATTTTTTGATAATCCAGATAAAGTGGCGCAAATAACAGGAATAAATTCCAGTTTAATAAAAAGATTTGGAAATATTTTGTGTGCGGTATCAAGTGGCCACTATATTCAAATACCAGAATTCAGAACCTACTGTATGGAAACTGCAAGAATGTGTATAGAGCTGTACGGGTGGTATAAGATGAGCGCCACTGTCCATAAGTTACTTATACATAGAAGTGATATCATTCAGTCTCTACAATTACCAGTTGGACAGTTGTCGGAAGATGTTTTGGAAGCTTCTCATAAAGAGTACAAAATGTACAAATATATAAGATTATTTCACTCCAGAAAAACATCAAGAATTAATACTAATACGGACATTTTGAACGGAATGCTGATATCATCAGATCCTGTCATTTCATCATTCCGAAAAGTGCAAAAAAAGAGGCGCAAACCATTTCCGCAAGAGGTCATAAATATGTTAGATATTCCTGATTTTCTGCGTGATAGTCCGATGAAGCAAGCTGATGATATTTCAGATGATTTTGTGGACAGTGAGAATGATTCTGATTAATCAATTATTTTAAAACAATATATCACTCTATTTCCTATAACTGTTACCTTATTAACAAGCATTGTGTGTTATTTTGATATGAAAACCCTAATGAGTACAAAAGTACACAATAACTAGTACTTTTCGAAAATAAATATTTTTGTCGCCCTAAATATGGGATTTTGCCGTGTGTGAACCGGTTTGAATTTTAGTAGGTTTGTTTTCATTAAAGCCATATACTATTGTCAATCGGTTTGATTTTTAGTAGGTTTATTTTCATTAAAGAAAGCCATATAATATGATAAATAAGTTGATTTATGATCTCAGTATTATTAATGCTTGTGAGAACAAAGCTTTATGTTTCCATTACGTTACAGCAATTTTCAATTTTGTAACCGTCTTAAGTTTTTAGGTTAATCTTTTATTATTTTTAATAATTTGCATTTAGTATTAAGCTCACCGTCTTTATATTTTTTGTTACAGTTTTACCGTGCTATTAAGGTTTAATATCATTTTCAAAAACTTTAATATAGTTCTATAAGAAAAACGAAACAGTTATGAGGCTAGTTGACCTAATAGTTACAAAACTGATATTATTTTGTGAAATTAACTTACAATGTTGCTTTTAATTAAACCAGTCTTCATTTTTTTAAAAAGTTTATCTCGTTTTAGACTCAATAAATAAGAGTTGTTTCCTATGAATAAGCTGTATTCTTATTTATTTTACCTTAAAAATGTTACAAAATGGAAGTCTGAGCCACTGACTTGTCACAAATAAATCATGTTTTCTGTGATAATTGTGTACATATAATGTTTTGCGACGTATAATGATGTTTTTTAAAGAATATTAAACAGTTATACTGCGTTTTAGAACAATAACTAAATATTTTGTTTATGTTACTCCATTTTGTAACTGGGATATCTGTGTAGCTGTGTCCAAAACAATGCCAAAACACCGCCCCACCCGCTTCTTACCCCCCCGCGTAGGGTTACCAGCTTACGTAACATTACGTCTTAATGTGGGAAAATTTAAATTTTATATACGACTGCAAATAGTTGAATAAAAATATTAAATAATGATTCCGCCTGCGACTTCATTTGCGTGGACTATAATAAAGCAACTGTTTACAAAACTAAGCAATTACAACTTGACTTACTTGCATGAATAACTTTCGTGTAATTTTAAATATTTAGATTTTATATCTGGGGACATTATACTATAATTATAACAAGTTCATGTTGTTCAAAAACATTTATTTAAAATATAATCTTTTATAATGTTGAAATGTATTTTACATATCTCTTGCTCTGTAAGTAGTCACTTACTTCCCTGAATGCCGGGGTGTATGGATATCATTACAGCATAGGTTTCAAAACCTACCATGTAATGTTAACATTACAGCATAGGTTTTGGAATTTGAAAAAAGAACTGTCATACTCAATACTGCAAGAAGAATATTTTTAAAAAGTTACTTTTTTTTTCTCGGTATCGATTATTTACTCGAATCGGAATCAAGACAATTTATATAAGAATTTATGAAGATTTTATTTTAAACTAGCTGATGCCCGCAACTTCGTCTGCGTGTTGTATGTATTTTTATAGACCGAGTTTGTACTTTGCCACAACTACAGATACATGAATTGCCGTTTTTTATGAAGCAACTATTTCGTTCATATTTTCGTTATATGAACGAATAGCAACTATTTCGTTCATATAAGGAAAAGCATTTTCTAAAAATATTTTTTATTTGAAAACTTGGCTAACTATGTCATATAAGGTTGATACTTAATACATTACTTTGGATCTGAAAACAAAGGTCAAACATAGTTGTTTCCTCTATCGCTTATATTTTATATACCATTGTTACTGCTTTTGATAGATTAAGGTCCGTATTATAGAACGCGACTCAGACTCTGATCTATACTTAAGTAGCAGTCGTTTTTGATTTTTTTAATCTGAGAGAGATAGACAATCAACACTTAACATGAGTCAGTGGTGCCTCTAAAACATCTTGTTGTCTTAACAATCCCACAAAAAGTGGTTAATCCTTACGTGTTTCTGTGAAAAACGTAAGGATTTTGTACTTATAAAAAATCAATTTTGATAAAATAAAAATATGTGGAGTAAAAAATTTACGAAAATTGTATGTTGAAAGACCTATTACTTAGGTAAGTACAATAAATGGCACACAAATTCCTTAGTGCTAATTACGGACTTATTTTTGATTTTCAGTGGAATAGAAGTTTCTGAAACAGGTCACCTACTATGTCAGTATCTAAGACAACCCCCGTGCATTTGAGATTTCAGCTAGCACGCTGCTTTTATTGTGCTTTGCGATAATTGTGTAAAAATGATTCAATAAAATATTAAATTTAAAATATAAATGACTAAAAGCTTTTCCCTTCAATGGACATTTGTAGAAATAAGCAAAGGTGTGTGCTTGATCCAAACTAAGAAACTTATTAGAATAGTAATATTATAATATTTATCCATGGCTTATATACGCAATGCTACGCTTGATGTAAACTAAAATCAAAAAATCAATAAATAGCCCTTATTTCATGTCAGAACATCAAAGCCATAGATCAAACCTATATTGACCATATTCATAGTGGTTTTAATAAAACAAATGTCAATTGTCAGTTTCTATTGAGTTTCCCGCCTTTCAAAATAAGAAATGCATTGAAAACACCGGCTGTACGGCCATAGATTCCTTTGCTTAAAAATAAAAATAAGCCGTTTTATTGTTTTCAAAAAGTGATATCCTGAAGATTGAATAATGTCATTTAGTTAGGGCCGAATTAAGATTTGAAGACTAAATACTTAATCAACTTCGTTCTTATTAACACTGTATTAAGTATTTAGTTTTAGTTCGTTAAAAAAGTGCAGAATAGCCGAACTATTAATGGGGAAGCTGACAAAAGTTTCGATATTTTAGATATTATACGCCTATAATCCTCGTTGGGGTAACATAAGTCACATAACTTTACATGTCATGAAAATTTAAAAATGGCATATTGTTTATATGAGTATATAATACGTTGTCTAAATTTTGCAATGCACGGACGGCCCCAACTCAGGTTACCATACGCGTGCACTCTGTGCTGTTGTGATAAGAGCGGTTTTGCAATGAAAATTGAATAACCTGATGCGCTGGCCTCTGTACCAACAATGCAATGTATTTGGTTGGCAGCTGGCACATTCCATATTTTTTGTTCAGTGCCAGTTCAGCACAGAAGTTTTTGTTTTATTTTTGGATATTTGTGGGTCAGTTACAATAATTTTAATTTCTTCCGACTCACTTATATTCGACGATAGCTCTTAAAAATAACATCTATCTAATTATAGAGCAGCACCCTCAGATTTTCTTTATAAAGTACTTTTTTAAAGGTGAATTTATGAAGTTAGAAAAAGGTTATTATTACCTACAAACAAAACTCAATAAGTAGCATCATGGCAGAATACCAGCGCTGCAGTCTGGTACTGCAGCAATATGCTGAGTCAGCGCCAATTTGATTGGCATGATACAGATAACACGATGTAAAATAGTTTTATAAAATTATTTGTTTCTGTTTCTTACTCTGTTTACTTCATTGTTTGCTTGCTGATTCATGTTTACTTGTATGTTTGTTATTTGTCTATTACTGTGTTGTGCTGTTTTATGTCAATTGAATAAAGTGTCAATCTATCTATCTATCTATCTATCATAAAATCAATTAATTAGCACTTCACACTGTAACTTTCTGCACTAAAGTTTCCCTCGTATGGTTTGTTTGCCCAAACCGGAAATCGAACCCAGAAACCGTCGATGTGTAACTCTACTACTCAACCAAACTTCCGACAAAAAATTAAGAAAGGATCTTTTATACAAAATATCTCATAAATCTCAATCCGGTTCTTTTATCAAATGTTACGTACTCATAGACATAGAAAAAATAAGTTAAATATCAACACTGTCTAGGGATATTGCTTAATTTTTCACACAAAAAGGTGCGTTTGAGAAGCTATAAAAGCATACTCGAGACACATGGAGGGCTATTATTTTCAGATGAGCAAGTGCTAAACATGAATTTTCAATTCTCGTCAATGAATTTTGTTTAAATTTTTTTTTTAAACGTTACGTAAACCAAAACAAAAATGCACTTTTTTCTGCTTTTTGTATGAAAATGGTGGAATTAGCGCAATTTTTTTTTTCATTTTAGTCACGTTTTCACAAATTTCAAGAAAAATTAAATTCATTGATAAAAATTGAAAATTCATGTTTAGCACTTGCTCATCTGAAAATTGTATCTCGAGTATGGTATTATAGCTTCTCAAACAGACCTCTTTTGTATGAAAAATCATGCAATATCCCTAGACAGTGTTAATGTGTATATTTTTCTATGTTTGGCGTAAATAATAGAAAGAACTTGAGAAACATTGTAAGTGCCTATTCCATTCAAGGGTTGCCCTTGATTTTGATGGGATTCCATCAGATCCTGACTTGGTGACAATAAGACCACTTCTGGAGTATACTCTTTCGAACAAAAAAAAAGAATTTTGAAAATCGGTCCAAATGGCGGAGAAATCGGTGAACATACATAAAATAAAGATATACAATGGTTTAAGATTTCGTAGTCTTCCTTTCATTTAATTTACCAAGTTTGTTAGAAAGATTTCATCCTTATAATTGACCCTAACGATCGACGCAATAAAAGTACAGGGTATTCTTACAGATTTTAGTCGGTTCGATTCCCGGTTGGGGCAAGCGAATTTTCGAAAATTCTTGAATGCAGTTTTCTTTCTTTTCAAAAATAAAGGAATGTTTTCTTTGAGTACAATTTTCTATCTACAGTATTAAGAGTACTTTCCCTTCAGGTGGCATTACAAAATTCCACCCTGTATACAGTCGAACATAAAACCTCCTCCTTTTTGGAAGTCGGTTAAAAAGTAATTCAAGTGATACAGGTATCTGCTCCGATCCAGCGGCAGTGCTTCTCGCCGCCATAGTTCTTCGTAAACAAAACACTATCGGCTTACGGAGAATGAGAGAAGTAAAGAAATATAAATTGAAGACATAGCTAAGAAATACATATATTGAAGACCTGGCTGTATGGATGCAAATTCCTTTGCCTTTCTCGAAAGAGATAAATTTAAAAAACAACATGTCCTTGCTTTTAGCCCATGTTTATGTCAAAAATACGTTGATCTCTATGGTATGATTAAAATGTTCTGAAAAACACATAGCTTTGAATTTTTTCAGGGGTTTTTGTTGTTGGTTTTATATTTACTGGCTAAATTTCGAGATTTTATGTAGCCTAAATGTTGACCGGGGATATAAGGTACCCCTATGCAAAATTTCATTTAAATCGGTCCAACAGTTACGGAGATTAGCCCGTGCAAACAGACAAACAGACAAACAGAGAAACAAAAAAATCTAAAAAAATCGGGATTTGTTTTATTTCTCTTCTTACATCCCCCTGACTCGGTTTTTAGCATTTTTTTTCTATGTACAGAAATTCGACCTCTACAGTTTTATTATATGAATAGATATCGAACTATTTGTTTCGCAGTCACATCGTATGTTAGTTGAAATCGATTTAAAAATCAAACTGGCCAGCACGATTTGACGCGCTTGCGTGCCATAAAATCGTGAAGAGTAAAAAAGGCAGTCGACTAGCTAGGCGCGAAATTTAAATTAATACACATGTTTCTCTTTAATAAATGTTCATAGAAACCTGCTTTCTTGTTTTTTACTTACCTCACAATCGATATGTAAAGCAGAGTGTTTATCTCGGGTGTAAGCATCAATTGCATACTCGGGCTAATTAGCGCCCTCGCTGCGCTCGGGCGCCAAAAACCTCGTATGCAATTGATGTCATACAGCCCTTGGTTAACAATCTACTATAAAACTAACCGAATTCCTCCTGTACTATGTAATGGAAATTAGGTACCTTTCTGTTGTGTAAGTTTATTATAATATTGCCTTTTAGAATCGGAAATTATTTTAAAAGTTTTGCATTTAGATAAATGATGTAATCTTATATCTAGATATTTTTTAATTATTGCCCGTATAAGATTGTTTCTATGAATCTAGCCATTTACATGGTTTTCTTCTAACATAAATATGCCATAGTTCCCACAGAATTTTTTGAATATTTGAAGCACAATCGCTAAACGTTGACTATTCGATGTCACTACGAAATCTTCGCGCGCTATTCTACGAACATGTGCCTCACAAATACAAAATACTTCATACAAACTTTGAGATGGAAAACAAAGTCCACCTCTGTTTTTCAGTGAAATCGGCTTATGAAACCACATAACATTACTTGCTTACAAAGCATCCACACAAAAGTGACATTTCATAACCTTAAGAAGGTAATGGGCTACAGAACCAGATATGTAGCCAACAATGTAACGGTGTAAGTCATGGAGATCAGGCGATTCTTTCGATAATAACTTTACAATGCTAGCACAAGTTTCGGTAATTGTTAAGGAATCATCACAAAGCTGTTCTTCTTGAAGTTTACCAATAATAACTTTAATAGATGATGAGCAATTCAAAATTCCTAAATTTTCTAGTGGAATCCAGTTGCCGCTACCAGAAGCTTTAATTTCTAAATTACACAATACTTTTCTGTAAATTCCCTTGAATTGCTTCGCATTAGGGTTATCATTGTGCCCTCCATGCATTCTTATCATTCCAAACAGCAACTCCAAATGGTCCTGGCTGTATTTGTATGACGGTATAAATACAAGCATGTCTTCCTCAACCAAACTTCTGTACAATGATTGTAAACTCTCAATACCTATGAGGATTCCGAGGAAACCAGTTTTGCAAGGACATTTCAAGATTGGTGTGACGCTTAGTAATATTACTTGTTCTTTTTTTCCCCCTTGGAATATTTTTCGTTTAGTAGGTTGTTTTATTTTTAACTCACTGATATATGTTTTCATTAAATTTAAAAAATTGAATATGAAATCTTTGTTACGATATTTAAAGGTTGCTTATAATCAAATTGCTTCATATTACTATAGTTAAAAATATTAATTAAAAAGATGATTCATGTTTCTTACGAAACGTTCAGTTGGTTCGGAATTCTTAAAATTCCGAACCAACTGAACGTTTTCGTCGCTACACTTGTGCTTAAGACTTGACTAGTAAGCTTCACCTTCATGATGTTATTACGGAACATAATATGCCTTTGTTTCAGTCTATTAGCGAAATGTAAGCTTTCATCTTCTTGAAGTTTATTTAACTCGCATAAAAGATTCCACTCAATATTATCATCTTTGCCGTCTAAAATAACTTTTTTAGATTCCCAGTGATTGCGGACAAGCTTAAACATGTGGACATGATCTAAGAATATAGCCACATCAGATTTATCCACTTGATGTTTGAAAGTAGTCTTTAATTCGTGTTTGGCATCTATTTTACATCCCAATAATTTCATGACGGTTAAATTAGTTGAATGTCCGTCGAATGTTAATTAAGCTACTTTTATACCAGCATCGTAACATTTTATAAGGCACAGATTGATTAAATTAACTTTCTGTTCAGCAGTTAAACCATGCACCAGAAAATATCCAAGAGGTAATTTGAAAGATTCATTGATACCGTTTATTAAAAGTACTTATGCTTCAGACGCAAGAGTTTGGTAATTTTATTTATTTATCTTATTTTTATTTATTGTGCAAAACCAACAGCTTAATTACAAGACATGTAAAATTAGTAGCTAGCTTAGGTCTAATTGTAAAGCCAATTACAGGTTTTCTAGTTTAAATAGGAGGTTTCTTTGAGAAAATTACTCAAAACCATTGACTGAGCATGTACTTTCAGTATTCGGAAGCGATTCCCTTACAACCTGTAGAGAAGCCGAGATACGTATAATTTCAGTACATCAGGCTTTCTAAAATAGAATTGTTTCCTTATAAATCTTGATATGCATCTTACAGGTGCACCATTGCCAAATTATGATGGAAAAAGTCTTCCATGTATCGTAACAGAAACAATATTATGAAAGTTAAGACAATAGAATGGTCTAGTTCTAGAAGTACCCTTGTCCACTTTTAGTGATCAGAAAAATCATAGAATGTATTACTGATTTTGATATTGAAACGAATAATAAACGAGTTTGTACTATTGATAGTAGTCATAAAGTAAAACTGAGGGGGCTTTTTCCAATTAATGTCTGATTATGAAATTCTAAGAAAATTTATAGAAGAAAAGTATCGAAAATGTGATTCGACATAAACCAGTATCTTTTGGACTAAGGGATTTCTTTATAGGACTTAGTGACTTTTGACTGGACTTAGGGATTTTACTCCAAAAATTTTAGGACTTCACGAAATATACCCTAACATGCCTATAAAAACATCGTTGTTCCTTATAATATTCGGTTTTTGGTGTGGAGAAAGGACAATACATTGTAAATTATTAGCAAAGTATTTTAATAATAATTATTATTAGTAATACAACAGGTCTGTTAAAAAATAAATGAATATTATAAAGTATTAGTTTTTTGCTTATCTTATCTTATCTTATGTAGCCATTATGTGTCTCACTGCTGGGCAAAGGCCTCTCTCCGTTCCCTCTAAGACTCCCTCCTATCTTTTGCTTATAACAAAAGTAATTTATTTTTGTGAAACTTACACTATGCAGATTCTTCTGCTTCATCTTCAGTATTTTAATCTTAACCTACTTTAACCATCTATTGAGATTCTTCTGCTTCATCTTAAGCACTTTAATCTTAACTTACTTTAAGCCTGGAAAGGCTTGTGTATAACCGACTCGTAAAATATTTAGAGAATAATAAGTTACTAGCAGGAAATCAATTTGATTTTAGATCTGGAAAGTCGACTGATGATGCAGTACACGAACTAACTGACTATATTGTTAAAAAATTGAATTCCCAAAACAAGTGTCTAGCAATATTTCTGGATCTGGCAAAAGCATTTGATACTGTATCTGTCCCTATACTCCTAGGTAAATTGGAATCATTAGGTATCCGCGGTATCCCTCACAATCTCTTTAGGGACTATCTTACCAACAGAAGCCAAAGAGTTAAAATTGATAATATTATTAGTGACGAATTAGCCATAGAATACGGGGTTCCCCAAGGAAGTATCCTTGGACCCATATTATTCCTAATTTTTATAATTGATCTATGCCAAATTCCGGTCCATGATGGTAAGATAGTAGCCTATGCAGATGACACGGCTCTGATCTTCAGTGCTAAAAAATGGCACGATACATTTCACCAGGCTCAAATAGGTTTTAACGCAGTCACACTTTGGCTTCGACAAAATCTGCTGACACTTAACACAGATAAAACAAAATACATAACATTCTCCTATACCTCTTCTACTCAGCCAGCTCTAAATGACTACTCACTATTAGCCCACCAATGCATTTACTCGTCAAATGTTCACTGCCTCTGTCCTAAACTACAAAGTACTAAAATAATTAGGTATCTAGGTGTCGTCATTGATCAATATCTAGATTTTAAAATACACATCGAATCGCTCACGGCTAGAGTACGTAAATTGATTTACGTATTTAAAAATCTAAGACATTCTGCAAATGCCAAACTTCTTAAAACAGTGTTTCTTGCACTCTGTCAGTCGTTATTAGTGTATTGCATAACAACCTGGGGCGGTACACATAAAAGTACCATAATAATATTGGAAAGAGCGCAGAGAGCGATTCTGAAAGTTAGTTCCTTCCGTCCCTTCCGCTACCCCACCACCCAACTCCTGTCCGAATGCGCTGTACTCTCTGTCCGCCAATTATACATTTTATTAACCATGACTAAAAAACACAAAGAAACTCCCTTTAATCCAGCATTCCTAACCAGTAAAAGACGCGCAGATATTGTCTGCACCAGTGAATCTTTCCGTACTGCTCACTCTCATAGATTTTATTGTTTTCTTGGCCCTTTACTGTACAACCGTGTTAACTTTTATTTAGGAATATATTCTTTACAGGACTGGTTAACAGGCACATCCTATGAAGACACTGAAAAACTATTGACTGTCATATCATAATTACCTAGTCTCTAGTATGCCTAAAAGAACCTGCAGCGTGAAGATATGCACGCAAAACTATTGGAACAAAAACAGCCAGTTGACCTACTTTTATTGTTATTGATAATTGTAAAGTAAGCACTAACATAATTTTGTTGACTAAGACATTTTACCTAAGACACAAGTATTGTAATATCCTTAGTTTAGGTATTATATTAATGAATTAATTTGCCCTACTAACACATATTTTATAAACAGTTTTATTTTGTATTAGCGTTAATTGATTACTGTTCTTTTTATATAAGTATTTAGATAAATTTTTACATTATAGTTTTTATTGTAATCTAATTAAGCTAAGTTTTTTACACTGAAATAAATTTTATTTATTTATTTATTATTTATTTATTTATCTATTGAGATTCTTCTGCTTCATCTTAACCACTTTAATCTTAAGCTACTTTAATTACCTATTGAGATACTTCTGCTTCATCTTCAGCACTTTAATCTTAAGCTACTTTAATTATCTATTGAGATACTTCTGCTTCATCTTCAGCACTTTAATCTTAACTTACTTTAATTATCTATTGAGATTCTTCTGCTTCATCTTAAGCACTTTAATCTTAACTTACTTTATCTATTGAGATTCTTTTGCTTCATCTTCACCACTTTAATCTTAACCTACTTTAACTATCTATTGAGATTCTTCTGCTTCATCTTAAGCACTTTAATCTTAAGCTACTTTAATTATCTATTGAGATACTTCTGCTTCATCTTCAGCACTTTAATCTTAACTTACTTTAATTATCTATTGAGATTCTTCTGCTTCATCTTCAGCACTTTAATCTTAACCTACTTTAACTATCTATTGAGATTCCTCTGCTTTATCTTCAGCACTTAAATCTAAACCTACTATCAACGTCTACTCCGATTCTTCTGCCTCATCTTCAGCTGCATAATCTCCATATTCTGTCATCTCAATAATGTTTGAATAAAAATTTCTTAAATTATTCGGAACGTACTCTAAGAGCTTTGTAATGTCTCTTATTTTCGCTTCCTTCAATTTTATTTGGCCTGAATAATAGTTTGAGGGCAATCTTCTTTGTAATCTCGGAACTCCAGTTTTATACAGAGAGAACTGGTTATAAACATCAGTCTTCATGGATTGCGACATACTTGGCTTTCCATTTTTTCTGAAACATACTTGACGACAGCTTGATATTCCTGGTACGGTAGCTCTAATCTGACCGTCATACAACAGTTTATGATCTTTTACTTTAACAACTCTGGCCACAGCATCATTTTCTGTTAACTTATTTTGCAAGCATACTATCTCAAATTTGTTATCGTTTTTGCAGTTATGAATGAGATCAATGTAGTAATCAGGTGTATAGATTTTGTCATGTTTTAGCCGTTTTCTCTCTATGAGGGTGAAATCTCGGTCAACGGACATCATGGAATGCCCAGGTACAGGATAAAAGATTGTCACAGTTTCAAACAACCCTTTGGCACATAATTGGTCCAGAAACGTGAACAGATACCTGTTTTTATTCTGGCTAAAACAATTGTCGCAGTACAGCTCCAAACGCGTTTGAGATTGTTTCTTGTTATTTTCTATATAATCATCAAGCGCTGTAATTACTTCATTTGGGCCTTTGAGTGCATAATTTTCGGTATACACATACATGGTTGCTGTATTTTTCTGTATATCGTGGATGCCGAAGTTATGCATCCAAAGTTGTCGTAAATAATATTCCTCTCCTACGTTAGTAACGGGCAAAGGCAAATTTTTTTCAAAATCCATGCACAATGTCATTTTCGTTTCATCTTTTTCTTTAGCTGCCTTAGTTAATCTGTTTAAAAACGCTTCTGCAGTCCTCAAATGAAGTTCTTTGTCCCTTTCCAATTTGTTCTTTTCTTCCTGGTCTTCTGAAATTTGCGCAGCCTCAATTTTTACTTTCAGCTTTTCGCAAGTTTGACATATATCTTTTCGAGGTTGTCCGAATGAATGGTTGTAATCTACGTTTAATATTTCTCTGAACTTTTCATATTTTATTGGGGTTTCTGGATAATTAGCTAAAAACTTTCTATGTAATTCTGCAATACTGAGGTGTGGGTCTAAATATTTTCTGTATTTATTTGCAGATCTAGAATCATGGGACTCTCTTGCAGGAAGGTTGTCGAGAAATTTGTGAACATTTTCTGTAGTTTCGTTGTTGCAAGTTGGATGACTGTTATGTTTGCCTCTCCCGTCCTGTATATCTTTCTCTCTATGCATTATTTTACGACGCAATCTGTCCCTTTTTATCCCATGCACCGCAAGAAATGTTTGTTGACAAACAGTTAGTGTGCCCTTGTCAGTCTTTAAATTGTATTTAAATACTCGCCGGTTCCTAGCCAATTTCTTATTTTTTCTTGGTCGATATATTTTTGGAATGTCGTCTACAAGACACCCTTGTAAATAAATGTTTCGTTCTGTGTGATTTGCCAAGTTATTAAATTTAGTAAGGATCAGTTCACATTCGTTTTCATTTAATTTATCTTTACATTTACATCTACAATTTGGCAAATCACCCATCAGATGATTTTTCAGATGTTCTTTTACTTTTTTATTTTTTTTCCAAGTGTTAGGCTTTCGTTTTCTTTTTTTCCCCTTTTTCGTTTCAGATGTTTCATTAGATTCAAAATATTCAGTTATTCTTTCCAATAAACCAGTTTCAGGATTAATTAAAACAAAATAGTCGTTAACCGACCATCACCATCTTCAAAACACCCAGTCTCGAAATTTAATATGCGATTCTCCTCGCTTTGAGTGTTGTAAGCGGAAGGTTCACCATCCACAGCGAAATCAGCACTACCTCCACCTACATTCGTATTACCAATATTATCTTCTGAAGATATATAATTTTCATTATGCACCCTGACTATCCCATTAGAAATAAGTTCTGCGCTCAATGCATCAAAATTATCATTAGCAGCTAAATTGTCATCTTCAACACCTACATTTATTTCAGATTTTTTGCCGGCAGCAAAATCACCATCTTCAATATCAATTCAGAAAGTCGAAGTTTCAGATTCCTTTTCCAATTTTTCGTTGGGTAATTATAACCACATGTGTTTTAGTCAATGTGATTTAATTTTTTATACTGATGAAGTAAGTCTTAAATTGCAAGACGGGCATTATTTCATGGACGATACATTTTTTTTCATGTCCATCACCTTTTGCGCAATCATTTACAATACATTCAGATTTGGGCCATGACCAGGATGAAACTAAAATAGTTTCGGTGATGTATATGTATGTCGTGCTTTCCACGTTTGTCTTCAGTCAAACAGTCCATTTTACCCGATTTTTCTTTCACTGTACGTATAATTCTTTCTGTTACGTCGAGAGTAATTATAAAAAACTAGCTTTCCGCCCGCGGCTCCGCCCGCGTGGGCTACAGGTTATATCGACTTTTCAAGATTTTCCCGCTTTTCTGTTGAAATTTTTCCTGAATTTTCTTTGCTATAAACCTCACGGAGCCCGAGACCTTTCCAACGAATGTAAAACCGTGGAAATCGGTTCGTGCGTTCTGGAGTTATAGCGTCAGGAAGGAAAACCCGACTTATTTTTATATAGTAGATTTTTTGCGTACTTTTACGTTTCTGTCACCCTGTTTGAAATAAAATGCGTCGTTAGATTTTCTTGGGTTTTCAGTTTACTGTAATTGGGCGAATCTCAAAACAGTGAAATTAATTTTTTTTTCTTTTTAAAACTTTTTTTAGGCCAGAAATGAGTTAGTTAGACCATTTTTTCAAGTCTAGAAACCAACCTTTAAAAAGAGCTTAAAAATCAGAGGAAACGCACTAAAAGTCGACAGAGTGGAGCCACGTCCACGGAGTGAGATATGGAGTGGAGTTTTGTCCATGGAGCTAAGCATGGAATGAATTATTGTCCTTGGAGTGGGGCTAAAACCAGATATAATAGTTAGTAAAAATAAAATTTAAAAAAAATGAATCAACAGTCTTTTATTATCATGGAACATAATTGAGATCAAATAGAAAATATTTAAACCATCATCATCATCAAACATAGGTGCTGGAGCCCTATCTTAAGACTCCAATAAACCCGCTGAACTCCACTGAACACCCTGAACTTCCACACATCTCTATTTCTTATGGCGCAATTGATGTTTGCACGATTTATATTTCTTAGCCTTGGCGGTAATGTCCGTCCGTCTCTTTGTAAAGTTTTTATTGAACATCTAGTCTTGTTGACTCTTAAAGTGTTTTTTTTATCTACAACTGCTGCTTTGACTGTCAAAGCAGTGTGCCTCAATGAAAATCAGTGGACTCACTCAGGCAATACTGCCAGTCAGGTTGGGGGGTCTGGGAGTGCGACGAGCACAGTACGTGAGCCTGCCAGCATTTCTTGCGTCATCTTGTGGGGTTGGCTAAACTTGTTGCCGGAGAATTTTCGTCGAGTGCAAACAACCCAGGAATACCTTATCAGTATGACGTAAGGACAGCTTGGCTAACCTTGAACGCCTGCCTGTCTGCGCCGGATGACCCGGCAAGACAGCGGATTTGGGACAATGTAGGCGCTTAAGCTTACATTGGCAAAGCTTTTCGATGGGTCCTCCGGATCAGATCTGGCGAGATTGAAGGTTTCAGGTCGCTGGGGACCCTCCTAGACGGTGATTCAATCTGTTTTCTCGAGTGAATCATCCCGAACTGAATCGAATGTAAGCTTACGACAGACTTTTATTTTAGGTCAGAAGTATTTATTTCTCGGGAAAGGTTTCTGTAATTCACTGTCTGCAATATGACTATACGGTAAACGGTCGCCGTCTTGTGTATTATTTTTTTTATTATGGTATCCATTTTTGTGATTAAAGACTAAACTTTAAATATGCAAAAAGATTAACAAAAAAAAAACGAATTTGATGTAAGATAAATGATATTCAAAACTATACAGGCTCAACTCTACTAAGATCAATGAACTTTTGCATATTTTGTTTCAATTTTGGCGGGAATTTAAACCGATAGACGCGATTGTCGAAGAGAAATTTTCAAAATTGTATATAGTAAATTTTATATAAATGTTATGGTGTAAATAGTGGTATGGTTGGAAACAAGGGCGGGGGAGGCAATCTCCCGGCCCACCTCAACAAAAAGCCAAGGCCTCAGAACAACAGAGGTAGTATGGACACAATTAGCGGCGGCGATGTGGACAAATCAATTTATTTTTCTTATTTTAAACCAAATTACAAAAAACTATACCCGGAAAACTCTGTAAATATCAACTTTAAAGTGTTTGTGGAGAGAAATGCTAGTGAAAAGTTGGGAAACGAAAGCCCAATATACTTAAATTATATTTTCACTACGTTTAAGGTGTTGTTACCATTCAAAGAGTAAATGCAAACAAAATTGCGGTAATATTCAAACAATACAATACGGCCAATAATTTTCTCACTAACACTGCTTTTCTTGAAAAATGTAATTTGAAAGCATACATTCCAGCAGCTCAAATTGAGAAAACCGGTATCATCAGGTTTGTGCCGGCAAATATTTCAAATAAAGAACTGTACTCGAAGCTGTCATCAATATATGAAATTATTGCAATGAGATGTTTCACTAAGAAAGTCGGTCAGGAACGAGTGCCTTTACAGACAGTAAGTGTAACTTTCCTGTCCAATTCATTGCCAGAAGAGGTTCACTATGACCTCTGTTCATTCAGGGTATTTGACTACCCTCCATTACTGCAATCTTTTAAATATGACCACTCGGCCAATGGAGCTAATTTCTTAATTGAGCACATTTTGGATATAGCAAAAAACAACCCACTCTAGCGTTGCTGCTACCAAATAAAATTCCAAATATACGAGGAAAACTTTCCTCCTCTTGCAAGTAATGTGAACAAAACTGGTGTAAATAAACCCATTGTTAAAAAAAACTGTGAATAGTAACAAAGAGAGTTTAAACACTAATAGTAATGAAAAAAATGAAGATACAGCCTGTAGTGCAAAAATAATTGTCTGTCAGCGACATTATAACTCAATTACTTAACAATATTTATCAGATACTTAATAATTACGATTTAGCAATTGCTGTTATTCGCACTTTGGTAGATCTGGCGCACACAGGTGATGAAACCCCAATCACCACCTAAACCATTAAAGACATGCATCTTAAAAACCTCAATTAATCATTATGGAGAATATTCTTATATCTCCTACCCCCATCCGCATAGCACAATTTAATATTGAAAGTTGTTACAGTAAAAAAACTTTGCTCATTAAATTGCAAGAAAATTTTTATTGATACTTGTCTTTAAAATGAGACCTGGATCAAAGGCAGTAGACCTTTCTCTAATATTCCATGTTATAATATGTATTTTGAAAAGCTAATAACGATCACGGAGGAGTAGCAATTTTAATTAAAAGCTCATTAAGCACCATTATATGCACACTAGATTTTATCAGGATATTCAAAATGTTGCTATATCATTGGAGACTGAAAGATGTCCCATATCTATTTAATGTGTTTATAGCCCACCTTCTAGTGGACACATTAGAATACAAAGATTACAAAATATTATTAGGAATATGCCCAAACCGTTAATTGTGTCAGGAGATTTAATGTTTTTCATTTTTTTTAATCACTCTATTTTTATGCATACCCAACTAGTAATTAAACCTTCGCGTGCTTTTTGAACACATGGTGTACGAGATTTGTATCGCACGCGGCGTAAACAATATTATTTTTATAATATTGTTGATGTACACATGGCAGCACATCAGGCTATACTTGTTGACCTTGACGTAGCCGTTAGCACGTAATTTCGCCGGTTTTCGTAGTGCGAATGGGTAACTGAATGTGCTGCTGTCTGTACATTGCGTAATTCGGTTTCCTTTGTACGACATCTGTCAAATTGATTTCTAACAATTTACATCTACGTTTTTTTTTATATAAGATGGGTTAACTCTTGACCTTAATCTTGACCATAAAGGTCAAAGATGAGGTCGACGATGGAGCGAGTTAACCCAGAAAATGCTTATAAAGGCACTGGTACTCCCACGCACCGACGGAACACAGCAGGCTGTTTGGCGTCGGACTTCGGTAGGAGGGTGGTCGCGAACCAGACGGCCCTTTACAGAGCCTACCACACCGCATGAGACCATAGGACGACACCTCAGATTCAGAAAAAAATGGAGTGTCGTTGCCTGGGATGGATTACTAGGAGGCAGGTCTCATTTGTGTTTCCTTAGACGCCTCTTACGACACCCACGGAAAGAGATGGGGTGGTGTTATTCTCAACCGATCACCACACGGTTGCATCCGTTGATTCCGATCAAAGTTAGCGAATACGGGTGCAGGAGACCATAGTAAAGGGTTGATTAGCTTCTGAGATGCTGCTATATCAGAGGTTAAAACCCTAATAAACGATAAACTATATTAAAGTGCAGAGGCCAGCGCATCAGGTTATCCCATTTTCATTGCAAAACCGCTCTTTTCGTAACGGCACAGAGTGCACGCTTGTGGTAACCTGATGTGCGGCCGTCTGTACTTAAGCACAAAAATTCATTATTATCTACATCATCATATACATTTCAAGTACAGGTATTATGTACATCGATATTTTCCCCGCACTAATTTGTAATGTCAAGCTCTGTCAAGGCACTATAGGGTGTAGAAAATCAACAGAGTGACAATCGAGAACAAAATTCTTCCTTCTCACAGCAGTGTGACAACTTGGTGTGACCACGAGTGTTTATTGGAGTGTATTTCATTTTCAAAGTTTGTTATTTCCATTTTATTCATCGTCATGTCTTTTTCTAACACCGACAAAAGCATAGTATAATAAAACATACATACAAGCCGCGCGCGGTGCGTTTTTTTACTATGACAAAAGCTTCGTGATCGTTACATAATTTTTATTTTGCCGATTAAGCTTTGAATGCCAGCCTTCTGCAAAATTATTGGTTCTGTGGCGTTGATCAAAAATGCACTTGTGGAGGATGAGGGGGTTATAAGTTCGAAAAAGAAGACTGCCATCTTCGAACAAAAATGTAAAACAATTATTTATAGGTAGTTTTCTGACAAATTTACGCAAATGAATGTAAATAGCTTTAGGGTCTTGCCAAAGATGTTTAATGCATTTTATGTCGTGGACAATATTTTAAGACGAGATGGTATGCTTTCACGAAGAATTGGGGAATCAAATTTTATTGACTCTAATTTTGTTACAGCGTTATTCCAGAACTCAGTATGACCTGAGTTTAAAGACAAAGCATTTTTTAACTGCCAATTTTTATGGCCAAACCCATTAAAACTATCAATCGTTCATGAACTTCAGAATTTCGGCTGTAAAAAGTCCATTTCAGTTTCAGCATTATTATAATTATTAGTGTAGCCATGGTACTCATTCATTTGGTCAATCATCTTCACATAAAGCGCCAAGGCAGCAGAAACCCTATTGGTGAAGACTTGTGCTGAAAATTTGACCCGAAACAGTAGTAAGTAGCTTTTGTTTTTTCTTTAGGTCGTAATTAAGTTTTCCGCCCAGAAATATGTTAGCCATTGCGTTATTGTAATGTCTAAGCTATATTACTGCAAATTTTCATCAAAATAGGTCCAGTAGTTCTGTTTGTTTCGTTTCGGCAACTCTGAGTTATTTTAAGCTCATTAATAAAAAAATCGTACGTTGCTTATTCTTTTCCGGGACAATGAGTTGTACAGTCAAGAGAACGCTAAGATTAATGCTTTGGACTTTGGATCTGCCCTGTATTGTATGACGAATAAATCAGAGCTCAGCTTAAACTATTAGTGTAAAGCTAGACGTGCAGAGTTCTTATGAGGCTTTGATTACCGACTCTGGTTACCATCTAAAGGCAATGTGCTATCCCGGGCAATTCAAAAAGCTTGTAAAACAATCATTTCCACAAGAGTCCCCACCGAGGGGTATGAGCCTCTCTTCGAGACACGAAGGGGATTCAGGCCATAGTCCACCGCACTGGCCGAAGCTAGTGTCGAGTTTACATTTTTTTTAAATATATTTTTATTGAATTATGCTATAAGTTCATAATATATATTAATGGTACTTTAATTGCCATTGAAAACACAAGATCTGGTTATACAACAGTGTTTCGCATAATTAGTTCTTTCAACCAATTACATGATAGAGATTGAACATATAAAATGCCTGAAATGAAATTATTTATTTGCTTTAAACATGGTCGGAATGTGTTAAGAATAAAATATATCCATATAAGTATTACATGTTTAACCTATTACGGTATGCAAAATTTTTGACATCAAAGCGTAAAATACAAATGAGATTAACAATCTAAATGGAGAATATACAAGTAAACAATTAATTAGTTAATTTCCAGAATAATAGGTATCATTGTCATTATTTAAGTATCTTTATCATTAAGAAATTTTCCTACACTATAATAGTATTTATCTATTAGCCAGTCACTTAGTTTTCTAATGAAAATTCTATTAGGTAGTTGTCTTAATTTTGCCGGAATCTTATTATATATCGTAACAGTCATGACATAACAATTCCTTGAATAAAACGTGGTCCTACGAGGTTGCAATACTAATTGTGTAGGGTCTCTAGCTCGAAGTCTCGGGTTTTTATTTTTTTCTTGAAGTATTGGGAATTGTCACAAATCCCCAAAACCAATTTGTGAATTTTATGATTAATTTGTAAATACTTCGCTCAAAACAAACTGCTTCACAAATAAATGTAAAATCTAATAGGCTTAGAACAATCCGGTTACATGCATGAACGGTATGTCCATCCCCAGAAGTCGGCTACCTCTCTTAATTTTCTCAATAGAAATAATAATTAAATCTCATCCAAAACACACTAATTGGTGTCATCCACTCTAGAAGATGACACCGTCAGGCGGGAACTCTTGTCCCTGAAACAGCCTCCACAACTCCCCTTTCTTACACGTTCCTCGACCTCTCCACAAGTTCACTTATTCCCAACAGAATTACGTTTCAATATACATGGTTCTCTAGATTAGACTTATGTGCATGAAAAAGATCAAACTCTTACCTTTATAAGGTTCAGACTCTTACCATTTATTCTTTATATTCAATAACACGTAATAATTATCACAAACTCACGGTTTTGTTGACCGCCATTTCACAGTCCTCTTATTTCAGTGCTACCAACCGTAGCCTCTCTGGTTTTCGCCATACACCATCAGTGCTAGTAACAACTGAAGAAAAAAATAAACAACAGAACTCTTAGACAAAAGCATCTCTCTGAAGTATATCATATAAGAGGTATATAATTCTATAATACATACCTTAAATTTCTCAGACAGCTCTTTATTATATACACTCCTATTTACAGTTTTAATTTATTTACATGAAGCTTGTTTCAGATACATCTTAGTCTAAAGTAAATATTGTTTGGACTAATTCTCTAGTCCACTCTGATATTTTGGCTCTAGCTTTTTGGGCAGCAGTACGACCTCTTATAGGTTCAGTGGGTACGTCTTCAGGGACCTCTGTCTCTTCCTGTTGCTCTTCTACCTCTAGTGGGTACAGGTGGCCGATGGATCTTCTGTAGGTCTTGTCCTGTGACTTTACAGTAGCCACTCTAACCTCATTGTCTAATCCTTTATGAAGTTCCACAATTGTGCCTGTTTTCCATAGGGATCTATTATCTGTGTCACCTTTAATCTGTACAACATCTCCAACCTTTGGTGACTTTCTACTCAATACACGTGGCTGTCTATGCTTCACGTCTTTTCTTTCGCGTAATGTGGTGAGATATTGATTAATAAATTTTTTTTGGAATTCTTTCAAAATACGTTGGCCTCGTTTCCATCCCTCTATTAACATCCTTTTTGCATTTGTATCTGAAAGGTTAAGATATGGTTCTTCTGATGGTTCTATAGTGCATGAATCTATTCTTAGAAAGTCCATTGGTGTCAAAATATGTTCTGGTTCACTTCCAACATATGTCAGAGTTCGTGTATTCAATATGGTCTCTATTTCTTTTATTATAGTGCTGTTAAGTATTTGGGTAAGGTCCTTTTCCAAGAAAACTGCTTATTTCCATTTTTATGATGTATTTTCGGCGGAGGACACTCGCGTCGTTTTATGGCTGATTTTCAAGAGAGAGTTGCCACATTACAAAAATACAATTATAATTTATGCTAATTTAAGTGGCGTTCACATATTTGTTTATGTATTAAACGTCGCAGGGATGTTACACATATTCTAGACAATTGAACATCTAAAACTAATCTTAACGTTAGTGAATACACTCACGGGCTTCGCTAATGGTAGACAAGCTGGTTGCTTTTCTGGCTTGTCAATTTTTGGACTCTTGATGATTTAAATGGGCTCTGCAGAGACTGCAACAGTCACTGTGATAAGAATCAGAACGTTCATGATTGCAGCCACACTTGTGGACGTCGTCTGTGGAAAACGATAACAATTAGCATAAAACAAAGTAACAATAAATAAAATTGATCGACTTACATCAACTGGTGAATGATTTTCTCCTGTTCGAGACTCACATTATTCCCTTTTGAGATCCTAAAGGAAAATGAATTTTCAAAGCTACCATGGGCCTTATGTAGCATTTTTTCCAAGGGGTGGGGAAATCAGTATTCTTTTTTTTTGTTTAGTTCTCGGTAAAAATAATCCAAGCGTGAAACCAAACAAAAAGTAATACATAAATTTAGGGAAATGTCAACATAATGATTAGTTTTAGTTCCACCACGGTGAGTATTCATTTATGCATCATTATTATTTTATTATGAATTCCAAAACTTGTTGACAAACATCGCCCCGATTTTTCGATAATTCAGTGGGTCTGATATACAGATGTCAAATCGAATGGACACAGCATCTTCATTTTCAGCTTTTGGCTTTGAATCGGAACTGGCAGGTTGACAGTCATCCAAATTCCAGCGAAAGTTCTATTATCATTCTATGTCGTAAATTATTATCAAGGTCGTATGATTTTGCTGACGAAGTGAATTGACATCCACTTGAAACATACTTACAAATAAGACAGCCCTCCTGTGATAAATATTCCTTAAGAATGTCCCTATACAATCCTAAAGAAAGCTCAGATGCTGCTCCGTAAGGGTCTTGTGGCTAAGGTGGTCTGTCCATAAGCAAATATGGTCGGTTGTGTCACAAGCATCAAATATAAAAATGGTCCAATAAGCAACAAGCACCTAGTAAATTACCCGGTAATAAGTTTATTCATTTCTAAGTGCTCATATATTTTTATCAAAAAAAGTATTATGAGTTCACAGCTATCTTCGAAGGCTTGAACAACCAGAAAAAGAGATTGATCTGCTGAGTTTTCTATCAACAAACTATAAGTTGTTCAGGTTTACTTTCTTTTGAGAGTTACAAATTGCTGGTGTCTTATATAATTAAAGCGTTCAAATTCTAAAAATCACTCTTTTTTTCCAAGTATTCACTTTAATACTCTTTTGAAGATAAGCATGACTTCTCGAAAGCTGATTTCGAGACATCATGCAAAGAATTGAAGGTTGATTTCAAATATTTTGTTGAAAATAACATTTAAATTTAACCCTTGCAACCTTGAGTGCACCTTATTAGCTTGTTCTCAAATAGTTATAGACAGGGTATAGGGCATTTATTAAAATCAGAAAGAATTTTCCAGAGCAAATAATTTATTGCAAAAATCTTGTACGTTAAATAATAATTTTAATTACAGCTAAGTAAAACTAGAAAATAAACTCTACTGCTACACAAAGACAACAATAAGGACACTACAATTGGTAAACACTACTTAGCCTATCACATATAAGACTCTTAAAAATATAATTTCATTTATGATTTATCAAAAATTACAAATCACTCTGTTATTATTTCTAACATACACACGTGTACTAAATCTAACATATTTCTTAAAGATCTTAGATTCCATTTAAACGCCATCTTCATAAATGGTATATAGACGAGAGTTCCCCTTCACACGGCTTTTAGTTCTATGGTTACTTTTTGGGGACAAACTAGTGTAGTGGGGATAGAATTCCAGTACTTGCTCCTCAATTCGGGGTAGTTGGTGCTGTTGAGCTGCGTAATCAGCCAGCTGTACTCGCTGAAGTTTTGGATACTCTGGTTCACTTGGCAAACTCCTTTCCCGAATTTGAAGCAGGTTGCCGGTACGGTGCCGAAGCCCATGTACGTCTTCTGGTAAATCAGCGTGCAGCAGGGGAGGTTCGACTTGATGCACTGGAAAACAACACAACATGTTACACATACTCTAAACAATTGAACATCTAAAATTAATCCTAACTTTAGTAAATATACTTACTGACTTTCCCAGTGGGAGGCAACTTGGTACTGTCTTGTCTACTGGCTTTGGTATTGTCTTGTCTACTGGCTTTGGTATTGTCTTGTCTACTGGCTTTGGTATTGTCTTGTCTACTGACTTTGGTACTGTCTTGTCTACTGGCTTTGGTACTGCCTTGTCTACTGGCCTGCGAATTATCACTGGACCTGCCCACCTTGGCTCTGCGGACACTGCAACAGCTACCACCACGAGGATCAGGACAGTGTTGACAATTGTAACCATATTTATGGGTCTCATCTGTGGAAAACGACAGCGATTAGCACGAGACAAGGTAAAAGCTAGTCTTCAAGGTTCACAAGTAAAATAAGTTAACTTACGTTTATTGGCAGATGATTTTTTCCAGAAAAAGATTCGCCACATCCCCTTTTGAGATTTGAAAGGATAATGATTTCCCAAAGCCTCCCCGGGGTTTATATAGCAGTTTTCTTCCTTGATGAAATTCATTGTTGACGTGGCTTGACGAAATCAGTATTCATTTTTTAAGAAATAATAACTCAAGCGTGTAATTCAACAAAAAAATTATAAATATTTCATTGTTTCCGAAAAATTCGATTTGTTTTCATTCCACTACGATGGGTATTTATTTATGGATTGCTGTTTTTTTCTTAAAGGTGACATTTTCATAATTTGACATTATTCATTATCATCACACGAGGTCGATTTGATCCCAAACTCTAAAAATAGCTCTCATTATTAAAACTAACAAACTATCAGGAGATAACGGCTTAAAATTGAACCCTAAAATTTGGAGCTTATTTGGGTTGATGTATATTGTAGTGGGTTGTTTGTAAAAACCGTCTCCATGTTTTAATAATCACTAACACGTTGCTAAGCACTACTTTACTAATTCATAAATTATTCCTTATAATCTATAAGCTTTAGTCTATTCTCTTCACAATCTCTTCACAATCTTATTAAGCATAAAAATATACAACTAAAAAATACAAAACACGGGCAAGTACATTTAAAGTTGGAGAAGAGGTGACAGACTTATTCACTAAGATTTCTTCTTTTGTCTTTGTCTTTTCAGAACAGGGACACGAAACGGAAGCCCAATATTCTTTCTTCAGCTCTTCAAAGTTCGTATCATTTAGTTTCCCAATGAGCTTCTCATATTCGCTAAAGTTTTCAATGCTCTGTATGTTCTGGCACGTTCCCTTTCCAAACCGAAAGCACGTCACAGGTGCTATGCCCATTCTTATCTTAGATATAATTGGGCAGCAGTGAAGCTTCGACTTTGAGCACTGGAATGTTGTAACATTACTGATAATTTCAATCTACTCAGCTTTATACTCTTAGATAAATAATTGCACGCCTCAAATAGGCAAGTACTGAGAGTAAATATAAACTTACCGGCTGTCCTAAGCGCAAGCAAACTGGCCGAGTTGGAGATCTGGTAAAATACCTTGACGTCGCAGGGATGATAATCAATAGGATTAAAACCATTAGTCTTACATTCATTTCAAATATTCCTCCTTCAAATTAATTTGTGAATACTGCCAAATCTCGCCACTGAGTCTACCTGAACGAAATTCCAAGAATTGATCATTCCATCGACAATTTCTCCCTTTTATAGTCACCTTAGCTCTAATTACAAATTCATATGGAAAGAATTATTTTAAGGTGAGAATTTTAATAGACTCTAAGGTACAAGCGAACGTTAATCACTTTAACTTGGCTTTGACTTAAACCTGGTATTATTCCTACTCAATATCTATACTATTGAGTTAGACCGTCAAATTTTCATTCATCAGTCAGATTATAATGAAACAGAATAGAATTTAATAAAACACAATAATACTTAAAAATATTTATTTAAAGTGAGCTACATACTAATTACATTCTACATCGTCTAGCTTACTTAAAATTAGAGCGGTAATACAGAAGTAAACAGTGTTGTTATTAATAAATAATAACAAATCGTTCTCAAATTTCAATTGGCCCACACTCTTAATTAGATGCCACACCCACGGAACTTATCTAAGCAAATTATTTCCAGACGTGACGCGCTGTTTAAATTATGCTCTTAAGAAAATAGACTGAACTTTAATAGAAATTAAACTTAGCACATCTTCAAATTTGTATAACTTGTGGAGGTATGGACTTTTGAGCTTTGGAACCTACGGAGGCCCAATATTTCTTCTTAAGCATATGAAAGTTTGTTCCATTAATCTGCTTTACAAGACGGTTATATTCCTTGATATTTTTTGCTCTTGGCAAACACCTTGGCCAAACTTGAAGCAAGTCACTGGTTTTGGGCCCGTAATACCACCATAGTAAATCAGAGGGCAGCACGGATATTTTGACGTCAGACACAGAAAATAAATAAACAAATTTCATTATTTTCTCCAGTATATACGGCACTTGTACGAATAACAGCACGTCCTAACAAATAATTAACTTACCGGCTTTCCTATCCCCTAACAAGGTTTTTCAGGTTTGCTCTTTTTCGGGGGCTCTAGATTGCACAACGGTACAAGGTCTGCAGCAGCTAGACCGATTACAATCAGCATGACGATCTGCATGTTAACCATCTTGAAGATACAAGTTAACTGAAGGGTTCGTCTCAACGTTCAAAGGGCATATGACTTCCTGAGAGCGGATTACAGCCTTTTATATTATTCCCATCTGCATTTGTTATGAATAAATCATAAATGCGGGCGTATTTCATCAACATATTCATCATCATATTCCTTCCGCTGTAATTATTATATTCAAATTATAAGGTACCTCTTGCAACGGGCCTTTAATCTTCCAAGTCAATACATTGACTAAATCCAATAATTATAGTAAATATAGTAAACATGGTAAATTACCGAAGCATAATTATTTTATAAATTAAATGTATAGCACTGTTGATCTCAACTGTAATGTAATGATCTCAACTGTGTGTCTTTACAAAAAAATACATGATTTGTTTAAAAAATTAATTTCACTGATTCCTTACGTTTAAAGAGAATTTTGATTAAATCTAAGTGAGATCAGAAGATTACTGACAGTTAACTATCAAGTTCAATAATTTACAAGCCCCTCAAGAGAGCGCGATAAAAAAATGGAGAGAGTAAATTCTTCCAGTACTGATTACGGAGTCGTCGGTAATTAGACTTGTTATCTTTGTTCGCAAGTTTAAGGTATTCATCGTAGTTTGGAATGTTGACTCGCGCTTCGCACCTTCCGTCACCAAACAGAAAACACACGCCTTCTATTGGAATTATTTCTCCACCTTTCAGCTTTTGGGTCTTGCAGCAGGAAAGCTTAGAGTGCCGGCACTGAAAACAATAAATTGCCGCCACTGAAAAAAATACATTACCCATCAGTAAATAATCTAATGATTATTTACTGATGGGTAATGTTTTTTTTTCGGTGGCGGCAATCATAAACATTCAACAACAATAAACTAAAAGTGTATAGTTCTATTATTGTAACTAGGGACACTATGTATTAACAAATAAACTTGGAACCTTTGTAATGACTACCCTTATAATATGAATAAATTCTAAAAGTAAAAAGTAAACCTTTAATCAGAGTGAAAAATAAATAGCAACACTTACCTTTTCTCCTAATTTTAGACACGGTTGTTCCACAACAGACTCGATCATTTCTTCCTGAAGAATACTCTCCAAAGCCGGTTCAATTTCCAACGGAGCATCCTCTAAAACGTCGGCGGAGTCTAAACTTGTGTCTTTGAAAGCAGCTGAGCTGCTTGATTTAACTCCAATCGAAAAGATGACCAGGAGTGTCACGAAGAGTGGCAGTGACATCTTGAAGCTTGCGGTTTTGTCTGGTCAAAGCGCTGAAGAATACTGATGACAAGCTTCATTAATTTCGCGTATTTATTTCGGCAGGCAGAGTAATAAACGTACATACGTCTTCTCAGAACTAAGCATTTGTTATTGCATAAAGCACGCAACCTACCAACGCACGTTGGGCCCACCTGGGGGGGGTATAGGTCGTCCATTTAGCGCCCCCTGTCTGTCAGAATAGGCCGAACTAATTCATTACATTAAGCAAATTTCGTTAGATGTAGAACACAGAATAATCCTACAGTATGAGAAGAATGTTTACGAAGATAAGAGTAATGAAGTCAAGCAGATTCATTAAGTCAATTACGTCAAGTTTTTGTGTAAGTTTCTGCATGATTATATATTTATACAAAAGGATAATTACTTCCGATAACCCCACGCCCCCTAATTGTGTATAGCTAAGACATCTAAAAGATTAAACAAATTAATTTTAGTAACAAGCATGACTTTTCATTATTTACTCGTTGTATTTCCGAGTGAAAATTGCATAGCTTCGCATGTAGTCTGGTACTTCATCGCATGGTACTTCAAACATACAAGACGATCTTCCCCAGATCTTCCAACCCAGTACGTAAGGCAGTAAAGCTTTGGCCAAATTTTTATCATATCTTCCTTTGTATGATTGAGCAATGCGATATAAATCATTGCATGATATCGGGATCATGCATGCATAGGTATAGGTAGTTAGAGCCTTTAGAGGCTGCCGATCGAGCAGCACAGGTTCATCAGATTCTGAAATGTGATGAAAAAAAGCTTATTGAGCTGGTTGGCTTATAAGATGTCATTTACAGATTTATAGATTACTCACGCATGTCTGTGGCTCCAAGTGGTTTATTGTTGTCAAGAATCAGTGCACTTTTTTCTCTAAGTTTTCCAATAGGGTGGCCGGCCGCAGAAAAAAACATTCCAACTATGAGGATAGCTTCAGGTATAATGCTCTTCAGTAAATAAAATCCAGAAAAATCTGTGTAACACTTTATATTTTTTAAATCACTAGAACCTTTCTGTACGACTTCACAAGAACGACTGACTTTTACAAAAATGGCGTCGTTAGAAGAACAATTACCGAAGTCAACTAACTATCTTAATTACTATTAGAGTTATACATAAAACCACTTTAAGAATATAATTAATACAATAATAAAATTAATTATTAAAATATATTTTTAAAATATGATTTTTATATAAATGCAATTAGTATTTGACTTTACAAATATGACCAAGTGATATTGCTGAACAATCAAAATACTATCTAATTATTTGACAATAATGATTGAATATATATTTGATCACAGTATTAATATGTAAGAATCTCTAAATAATTATATTATTATTTATAAATTACCTAATTACAGTCAACTAGATCATAATGGGCTTACAGCTCGGCCATCCTGCAATGAGCGAGTCCCTTCGCTCTATAATTTAAATTTAAAATTCATACAAACTTAATGCTCATGGAAAAAAAAAAGAAATTAAGTATAACAGTAACAATAAAATACATCAATAATGACGTATTAAAATGTGTAACAAGTTATTTCCTTTTTATTTGATTTACAAAATCATATTCATTTATTTACATATATGTTTATCTAATTGTCAAAATTAATAGTACCTACTTTTTAACAATGTTTGATAATGTGTTAATATAATTAATGTTATTTACTACATAATAATTATGTAATATACACATTTACAAACTTAAGTTGAAAAGAGCTTAATTCTTAGTTTTTATACATTGTATATATATTTTTTTGTTTTTGTTATAGCCTGCCTGTGTATTTATTTAATCGCTATCAGAGTTATTCTCATCACCACTACTTTCTAAATCCCTATCAAAATTGAGCCACGGCTGCATTTTGTCCACTGCTATTATACCTTCATAGCGGCGATTATTTTTTCGGGAAATGGGGGTATCCTCTATAACGTATCTATCATTTGGGAAGGCTTTTACAACGCGGTAAGGTCCCTGATATTTTACGACAAGCTTTTGAGACTGACCATCGTGGGGGACTTGACGTTCTACACGCACTAAGTCTCCTTCCGAATATTGCCTGGCTGCTTTTCGGCGACTGTTGAATCTTTCCTGGTTTTTCGTTTGTTGTTGTACTATCTTCTGCCTAGCTTCTTCTCTAACGTTTTCGAGTTTTTTTTCTGATGCGACATTAGTCGTGTCATCTAATACCGCGTTTAAAATCCCTTCGCTTCTACATTTAATATTGAATCCGAAGAGCAGTTCAGATGGAGTCTTCTGGGTTGTTTTGTGGGTCATAGTATTGAGCCCTAACTGAACATCTGAAACGTACTCGTCCCAAGATCTTTCGTCTTTACCATGTGTTGAGGTAGATAGTGCGTCTAGTATGGTTCTATTGAATCGCTCTACCTGGCCATTCGCTTTTAGGGTAGCGACAGCATTCACTATGTGTTTGATGCCGTGTGTCGTAATAAATTCTTTAAATGTTGTGCTTGTAAAGCTAGTGCCTTTGTCCGTGATAAGACGCGTTGGAACCCCGAAATAGCTAACGAACTCCTTAAGGATCCTAATCGTAGTTGCGGATTTCGTATCTCGAACTGGTTTTATGGTAACGTATTTTGTAAATCCATCTACCAATACAAGCAAATAGCAATTGCCCTTTTTACTCTTCTTAAACGGTCCCAAATGATCCGCATGGACCGTGTGAAAGGGTATGCTAGGCTTGTCAATGGGGTGAAGTTCGCCTTCGCGTTTTCCACCAGGTGTCTTATGATGCGAGCATTCCAGACAGGAAGAAACGAATTTCTTCACGAACTTACGCATCTTGGCAAACCAGTAGTTTTTGCGTATGCGTTGCAACGTTTTGTCAAAACCACAATGACCAACGTCATCGTGGTTCATTTTCAGGATTTGCCAGCGTACCCCCTTTGGTATCAGACATTTTATATCATCCCCGACGATACGGTACACTCGGCCATTTTTCAATTTGTAATTTTTATGTATGTCCATTACTTGTTCCGACTCTGGGTCACATAGGATTTCTTTGATCTTCTTGACGTCCTCGTCAGCTGATTGTACTGTGTTAATCCAGTCTTCTTCTGTATTTTCGACGGCAAAAACATCCAAACATATTGGGGTCTCTGTTTCATCATCGCCGACCGGATTGCGACTTAGCGCATCGACATGTGACATACGCGAACCAGGTCGGTACTCGATGGTGCAGTCAAACTCCTGGAGTTGTATCCACCATCGAGCGATCCGGGGAATCAGAACGCGTTAGATCAAGGTCGATCGCAATGCATTACAATCGGTAAAGATCTTAAATGCAATGCCAACTAGGTAAACTCTGAACCGGTTTAAGGACGCTACTACAGCCAACGTTTCTAAATCATAAGAATGGAGTTTACGTTCTTCCGCGTTAGTCTTACGACTAAAATATGATACAGGTTGAAAAACCCCATTCGTATTGGCTTGGAGTAAAATACCAGCTACACCATCTTTACTGGCGTCGGTGTGCAGTTGGGTTTCAGCGCGATGATCGTAAAGAGCTAGTACTGGTCTTTCGACTAACATACCCTTTATTTTGTCAAAGGCGTTGTCTTGTCGATCACCCCACACCCATTTTGCGTCCTTTTTTAGTAAGTCAGACAACGGTGCCGCTAACAAAGCGTAATCCTTGATGAACCGTCTGAAATACCCAGACAACCCGAGGAATTGTCTCAGTTCGTGCTGGTTTCTAGGTTTTGGGAATTTAGCTACCGCTTCGGTTTTTCGGTGGCCAGGTCGAATACCCTTAGAGTTAACTTCATAACCAAGGAAGTCAATAGTTTCGAGGAAGAAATGGCACTTACTTAGTTTTAGTGTAAGACCGCCCTCCTTAAGAAGTCTCAGAACCTCTTCTAACCGTTGCATGCCCTCGGCGACGTCTTTAGCTGGAATTAGGATGTCGTCCATGTAAATAATGGCATATTTAATTTTGACCTCGAGTAAGATTTTGTTTATAGTGCGCTGAAAAATAGAAGGCGCATTAACAAGGCCAAACGGCATCCGGTTGTACTCATATTGGCCGTCCGGAGTTACGAAAGCAGTTTTATGTCGCGATTCTTCGGCGACAGGTATTTGGTAATAGCCGGAGGCTAAATCAAGCGACGTGAAAACTGTGTTACCTGCCAATTGATCGAGTTGGTCTTCGATTCGCGGAAGAGGGAAGTGCTCCTTTTTAGTTTTACAGTTCAGCGCTCGGTAATCCACGTATAGACGCTTATCCCCTGTCTTTTTTTGCACCAACACGATAGGACTCGCAAATGGAGACGTGGACTCCCTAACTATGCCGTGGTCAATCATTTCTTGAACCATAACCCTTACTAGGGCACGGTCAGCGTAGGACATCCGGTAGGGCCGATAGACCACCGGTTCCGTATCCTCAAGCTCAATCACCATTTCCGTCAAATCTGTGAATCCTAAATCATGAAGGCCACTCGAAAAGCAATCACTGTAATTGTGTATTAATTGTTTTAACGCTGTTAATTCTTCTTGGCTCAGATTATCATTACAGTTCAGAGTATCCTCCTTTTGAGTCTCACAGATGGAGACATTTAAAGAGGATGACCTTTGTTCCGGTTCTGCAGAGTCCTTCAAGTATACGCGTGTCAATAAAACACCCTTTTCAAGCGTGATGGCGTCGGGTGATGCGTTATGAATTAACAACGCGCCATGGCCACCTCTAACTTGGTACTCACCCGGCAGAAGGTAGTACTCCTTCCCCTCTGGACCTCTCACAGAACCATTTACAAACACACGCGCGTCCGTGTGAGGGTCAGTAATAATTTGAACAGCCCTTAATGTATTCGGCGGAATAGTGGTGTCTTTATTCGCAAGTAGGTTAATTTTAGTGCATGTGATTCTCTGAAATATGACAGCAGTAGGGGTCTTTGTGATGACGATGTCCGGTTTTTCTGTAAACGTGTGTCCTAGGAGAACTGACTGGTTAATAACGTAATCGTCTACTACATACATATTTATAGTCTGTTTTATACCTTGCACTTCAACGGTGACAGTTGTCATGCCAACTGGGGACGTCAGGTTTGCTCCTATGCCCTTTAGGATAGGCAAGTCTTCCGGTACGACTACATTCAGGTTAAAATCCCTAGCCTTTGATAGTTTTATTTATTTATTTATTTATTTACTTTATTGCAAACTTCACAGCTTATACATGTTACATTACATAGCCCTTATATTAAAAATGTATACAGCCAATTAAGAAGTTAAACATATTATAAACTGTAGATTTAGATTAACGGGTAGCATAGATATATGATTAACAAAACAAAATAGATTGGATGAGTAATGTAAAAGTAAGTACAGTGTGTGTGTGTGTTATGTGTATGTGAGTGTGTGTGTGTCTGTGTATGTATGTGTATGTAAGCTTATTCAGTTACTCACACCTCATGAAAATAAAATAAAAATATACAGCCAATTAAGAAGTTAAACATATTATAAACTGTACATTTATATTAACGGGTAGCATAGATATATGATTAACAAAACAAAATAGATTGGATGAGTAATGTAAAAGTAAGTACAGTGTGTGTGTGTGTTATGTGTATGTGAGTGTGTGTGTGTCTGTGTATGTATGTGTATGTAAGCGTATTCAGTTACTCACACCTCATGAAAATAAAATAAAAATATTGATGTTGTGGTTAAATTATTTGTTTATCATTTACTAGGATCAATGTCGTTCTCATTAGGGAAAGTCTTCGATGTGTGTTTGATAAACTGGGTTCGGCTTAAAAAGAAAATATCGACATCGATAAGTGAACACTGACTTCCTAGATCCAAATGACAATCCACGGAATTACCATTCACTTTAATACACATAATGTATTTTGCAGTCATCTCATCTGTCGAGCTCAATTGCGCCACCTGTTTCTCATTTTTATCTTTGACCTGACTTACACTCGCGCTTGTCTCACTATCTCTATTGGGTTTGTTTTTAAAACAATGAACGGACATGTGGCCTGACCTATCACAGGTACTACATTTTGCCCGGGGTTTATCGCACTTGAAGCTGGGGTGACCGATTTGGTCGCAATTATAACAAGTGATCTTTGTTGTGTCTGTTTTTGAACTACCGGGTCTACCAGAGAAGTTTGTACCTTTGTGTTCGCCTTTAAATTTTGAATTGTTACTTTCGCGAGGTTGTCCTACTTTAACTGTTCTAAAGTATTTTAGTACTTTTTCCGGTTCGGTAAATTGTGCAGCTTGAGCACCTACCTTGATAGCCCTATCTTCAACGCCGTTAAGTGTCGCCCATAAATTTTACATCGATTTAGTAGGCTAATTTTTGCGTAATAGTAATGTTCTAGCGACTCTCCATACTTCACTCTTTTGGCAAGCATTTCAGTTAAAAGTTCAGCGTAATCTTCGCGGACTGGAAAGGATTCTATCAACTTTTTCTTCCATTCTACCCAGGTAAACATCATACTAGGCAAACTCTGGTACCAAGATCGGGCTAAGCCCATCAATTTAGGCAAAGCGTAATGTATTATCTCTTTATCTTCCCACCCATAAATTTCGGCACATTCTTCAACTTTCGTCAGCCATGTCAGAATCGTCTGTTCCTTTGACATTGGATCAAATTCGGGAATTATGTTAGTGTTGAATGTCATTTTCGGCTTACCTGAACTTTTAACTGACTGCAAAATAGATAAGAACTTATCTAACACGTCATCAGTTCTAGAACTACTACCTTTACATCGCTTAGAACTAGAAGGTTCAAACTCACCCGATGAACTACGGCTCCTTTTTCTCTCGCTCCGAATTGCAGTCCTTCGATCCCTCTCGATGTCTCGTCCAGACACATATCTGCTTGGGCTGTCCACTCTGTCTGATTGTCTCCTAAGCCCAGGACTAGGTGAACGGCTCCGTGCACGTCTAGCAGGTGTACGTAGGCACCTCTCTGCAGTTCTTCGTGAATGGGAACCTTGCTCGTGACGCTCTCCGTCACATTTGTCACTATTGACCTCAGCATCACGCACCCGTGACGCCCTTGGTCTCTCCGAACAGTGTCTCTTTTCTGATCTGGCCCGACCCTCACACCTGGGTTCCACAGGCCAGCTAACATGACTAAGCGCTCTCCGCCTTGAGTCAACCTCTTGTTGACCCAAACCCTCATACCTGGGTACATCTTGGCCTGGACTGTATCTCTCATGGCGTGAAGATCGACCCTCATGGTGATCCTCATCCATTATGCAGAACTGAAACTGACATATAACAAGCTTAATATTTTATTTATATATATAATTTATTAATTATAAACTCCGTGACTTTAATTTAACTTAACTTGACCTGACCTGATCTGACTTGACTTGACCTGACCTGACCTGTCCTGACCTGTCCTGACCTGGTCTGACCTGACCTGACCTAACCTGACCTGACTTGATCTGACTTAACTTGATTTAATTTAATAGTGTAAGAAATAAGGTTCATTCCAATATTTTCACGAATCTCCATTCGTCATCAAGCTTGGTACCAAGTAATTTTTTATAAACGTTTGATTCTCGCCTACCATCAACAAATGTAAATTACATAAAATTGTAACAGTTTGATGGCATTCAAACGTCTTTGTACGTACAATCAGGTTTAATTTTATTAATTTATTTAATTGTTTCGTGAAATTGGATAGCTCTTACACGATATCGCTTCGAAATGCATTAAAAAAAAAAATACAGATAAGATATTTTAAAAAAATATATAATTACTCGTAGTTTAGGAATACTGTTACTTCAAAAATTAACCGTTACTTTTCTTTTAACTATCTACTTCACTGATTTCTACATCCCACAATCAAGACAATTTGTGGCACAGTTTTAAAAATAACTGAACGTCATCAACACTTTTTTTTTTGTTCTATTAACTACTCATACCATTATCATACCAGTACCTCATGTACGAGTATTTCACGAAAACGACAAAAAGGGAAAAAAAGGGTACTTACGTTTTCCTTTTTGTGAGCGTAGTGCGAAAAAAATTAATTCTTCTCGTTGATCCCACTTCTGAAGCTATGAGGATAGCTTCAGGTATAATGCTCTTCAGTAAATAAAATCCAGAAAAATCTGTGTAACACTTTATATTTTTCAAATCACTAGAACCTTTCTGTACGACTTCACAAGAACGACTGACTTTTACAAAAATGGCGTCGTTAGAAGAACAACTACCGAAGTCAACTGACTATCTTAATTACTATTAGAGTTATACATAAAACCACTTTAAGAATATAATTAATACAATAATAAAATTAATTATTAAAATATATTTTTAAAATATGATTTTTATATAAATGCAATTAGTATTTGACTTTACAAATATGACCAAGTGATATTGCTGAACAATCAAAATACTATCTAATTATTTGACAATAATGATTGAATATATATTTGATCACAGTGTTAATATGTAAGAATCTCTAAATAATTATATTATTATTTATAAATTACCTAATTACAGTCAACTAGATCATAATGGGCTTACACAACTATTACTATTAACAACAGCATGGTTAAGCAAACTCCAATAATAATAGGGCATTACTCAGAGTAGTTGTAGGCTTATATTCTAGTCTGCGGAACTAAAGTCGTAAAATGAAATACTAAATAACTAGACACGAATACTCATCACGTTAATGACTGAGCACAGTAAACAGTATGATACAGTTGGAATTTGGTGACAGACTTGTACAAGTCTAAAGATTATACTGGCAGATTATTTTGTAAGGCAAGTGTGCAGTCATAATTAATCCAGAAATGGTGGAGCTTCCCACCACTCCTTTTATAACCCAAATAGTTATAGACAGGGTGTAGGGTGTTTATTAAAATCAGAAAGAATATTTCAGAGCAAATAATTTATTGCAAAAATCTTGTACGTTAAATAACAATTTTAATTAAAGCAAAGTGAAATCAAAGCATAAACTCTATTACTACACAACGACAACTTAGTCGTTCGGTTTTTAGGCATGATAAAACGTGAATAGCGCGCATGAGTTGAATAAAACTGTTTTTCTTAATCAGGGATGAGATCAACTAAAGTAGAAGCAGTCGATTACTCACGATTCTTGTGGTACTTATTGTTAGATCCCAAATTCCAATTAAGCGCCCTTGCAAGTGGATGAGCCACTACAAAATTGTCAGTAAAAAGCAAGACCACTAGCCATTTCATTGTTACTTTCATTGTTGCTAAATGTTGTATTCTCACTTCTGAGTCCTACAATAGTATGTAGCCTATTCGTTCGGACAGCCTACGTTTATACGCTGTAAGAAACTTTAAAGTCGTAAAACATTAAACACAAATAAGTAATTAGGCAATTAGTTAGCTTCACAGAACTAAACCACGGGAGACTGTCGTAAGCGGCGTAACATATGGTTACGATTTTTTAATCCCCAAGGACTCTACTTAATGGAGGAACAATTATTGTTATTGGTTTTTCATGTAGTCAATAAAATCTTTATGTATTCTAGTACTTTTCATGCTGTCTACCAAAATAGCCTCATGTTTTCCTGGTATGAACAACAGCCTCTCCCGCAGGCACCGTCGGTTGAACTGATAAGAACTCATAATATAAGCCGCATTATTTTCAACTACCAGTAGTCATCTTCCGTTTGCTGCCACTAGCGTATTATTGTTATAATTGCGGTTAAATAATTTAAAGGGTTTTGTCATCAGTAGTAGTGTAAAGTGACAATGTGTATAAAAATGAACTTTATGGCTGTTCTGTGGGTTATGGTATCTTTGAGCCTAGGAACGGCTGAGCAAGAAATTACAGAAAACTGCATTGCCTTACCTCACTCTATTATTGATAGGTTTTATGCAGTGCTATCAATATGTCTATGGTAATCACCATTTTTCTTGTGTACTTTCAGTACGTAACAAGTGGTCTACCTTGCTGCTGGAAAAGGGAGACTGAGAATGGCAGCGTTCGGTACTCTAAAACAACTTGTGATTTCATGCTTAGAACTTGTAACACATTCGACGAAATCTACATGTTTAATGAGACGTCAGCCTTTATCAATCGCTTTGTAAGCAATGTAGATCTCGAGATCCTTTATGAAAAGTGGCTGGAGTCTCTTCCGGGCAATAATAGTTAGTGATTATAAGAAATAAACAACTCAGTACCAATTAAGTAGCTTTATTTAACTAAAGATTACCCATAACATCATCTATTTAATTATATTATCACTAAAAATTTAAAAACGAAAACTTATTCTAAAGCTTAAATCAGGCACTTCCAATATCTATATATATAAAAATGAATCCCTATTTCCCTTGGTCACGGCATCACGCCTGAACGGCTGGACCGATTTGGATGATTCTTTTTTTGTTGTGTTCCTTATTGTCAGGAGAAGGTTCTTATGAAAGAAAAAACTAAAAAAGTGCCACGGGAACGAAGTCCCGGGCGGAAAGCTAGTTTATGTATATTTAAGGACTCGCTTTTATTTGAAATTTTGTCAACCAACTGGCACGTCGAATCCCCAAATATGAAACATTAAGAGCAGACCATGCAATACCAACTAAGACATTCGTAAATTTTACATGCAAATGCCTATCGTGAGATCATCTTATTGCGATTTTTGAATAAAATTAGCTGGTATCGCATGGCGCTTTTAATTGACCGTTCAGTTGATCGTCGCCAACTTTTAAGGCACCCATACGCTAAGACGAACTTTACTATGACGTCGGTCGCATGCTGGTCTAATCGGAGATCGTTTTGTCCTCTACTACTTGTCTTACCAACATCAAAGCAGACTCTGAGAAAATATATTTGGTTAACAGTCCTGCCAACTGACTACACTTCTTGGACAAACGCAAAAAATAGTCCAGTTCTGTCTTCTTAATATATACACCAGTATTATCCAGGAGTTCGACCAGTTCTGGCGAATACTTAAGATACTTCAATGTCCAACTTGCCGAATAAGTATTGCCAGTTCCAGCCTGATTGTTGTCTTTATATTCTAGACCCGACAACAGTTTTGATGACGTTAAGCTGTGATCTATTTTGGAAGAGCGTATAGACAAATCCAAAGGAGAATCATCATCACTGTTGTCGTCATCTTGGCTCGTTACGCTTTTCGAATCATCAGAATTTAACTCTATTATTTCATCCCTTACACTCACTGTCAAAAAAGGATTTGGATAAATGAAATTACAATTCCTATTAAGCCAGCTTAGATACAACTGCTTCCATTTATCTCGGGGCTTAGCGAAGCATTTTTTAGTTCGTTTAGTTTCTTTAGTCCGTCGACGTATGAATCTGCAACAAAAACGTAATTGTTATCCAAGTAGAGTCGGAACCTCAGATTTTTAGGTCTTTGGAAAATACCTATTCTCCTAAGATTTTATCTACTCCTATAGTGACTAAAATGACGGTGTAGAGATATGGCTTCTAGTCCAGTGGAATTAAAAGTTTTACTTGGTAAAAAATGCAAACACTTCTGTTTTCACAGAATAATTCTAAATATGCTAAAAGTACGACATCGAAAAAATTGTTTGTAAATATGTTTTTTTACAACAAAACGGTGAAAACTGTGGTTTTAACCCTTAACTACCTACCTCCTATTTTTGTAACATAACCACCTACCACCCGTCTTAGAGACGTGTGTGTCAAATTACCCTCGCCATGTACAATATTGATAACTTAGAGGTTTTGGAAAATAAAAAACATGTTAATTATGTTAGAAACTATGTATTATAATAAGAAACACAAAATAAAAACGACTACGTTTTCCATAAACTAAATAACAAAAACCAACTTACGTTTGTTGCTACAAAAATACAGTCTTTGGATAATGAGATCCATAAAAAAAAATACAAAAAGATAATGCTTATTTAGTACTAATTTTCAATTATTCAATAATCAACAATAATAAGAAAATTTTTAGTTACGTTCTAGAAAAACTCAATCAACAAAATTGCAGACCATAAACTTTACATTTTTTCACGGCAATTACTGCACAGTTTATTAGAGCATTCGAGGCAAATGGGTGCCTTACACTCGAAACAAATATATTGGGTTCTGCGTTTCTTTTTTGGGTCACAAGTAGAACATGTCTTGCGAACAGCTAACCTTTCTTCAGCATAGCTGCCACCTGGAACTTCTGCTGGAGCCGCCTCGTCTTTGTGATGGAGTATACGTCGAAGAGCGACTTTTATATCCCGTTGCATCTGAGGATTATTTTCACGGCGCTTCATATGCGGTCTTGTGAGCTGTTCGGCTAATATCTTCAGGAATTTGAATCTGCTTTCAGTTTTTTGAGTTTGGCCTTTAGCAGATAAGCTGACAATGTAACAGTTTGAAGCTGAAATGTCCAGCAACCTGTAAAATACTGCCAACGGCCATCTACGAGTGCGACGGCCTGACGAGTAGTTGGCGCATCTCTGATCTAATAAATCTACACCAATTTTGGTTTGATTATAGTATAGTATTATTTCCGGTTTCTTTGTAGTATTGTCAACATTTGCAGTATGGTGCATACTTGAGACGGTAATCACTGCTTTGTTTAGTTTCGGCACATACGATGATATTGTAATATCTTTTGTAAATCCAAATACAGTAGAATCAACATTTCTGTTACGAGCGGGCAAAAATTCTGGGGGAATTTCTCTTTGATTCTTTCGCAACGTACCAACAACTGTCAGCTGCTTCTGTTTCATTTGTTCCAATAGCTCTATAGAAGTGTACCAATTGTCAGTAGTCACATTTCGATTAGAACCTTCAATCGGAGGTATAAGGCGCAGAACTGCCTGAGTTGGTTTTTTCAGTCTTTGATACTCTGCAGACAAATTGCACCCATCGGAATCCTTTCCCAAATAAATGTAGGCATTGAGCAAGTAGCCCGATCTTGCATCTGTAAGGCACTGTATTTTTATACCATATTTGGCTGGTTTTTTTGGCATATACATCTTGAAGCGGCATCTGCCACGAAATGCCAGTAACATTTCATCGATACATGCACAACTTCCGATCGCATAAACAGCTTGACAACGGTTTATGAAAGAATCAAAGAGTTCAGAAATAGGAGCAGAAGGATCGTGCTCTCGACGTGCCAGTCTGGTCTCTGCGTCATCAAAACGAATGGTTTTGAGCAACACTTCAAATCGGTTTTTACTCAGAATACAACGGTATATTTCCCTTCCTGTACCGTCCATGCTATACCACGACGTATAGTGTTCGTGGTTTTCCTTGAATATAGCTGTATAGAAAAGGAATCCTATGAAAGCTTTCAATTCAATGAGATCAATATCTTGAACACAGTTTTGCTTTTGATATTTTGGTCTAATCTCTCTTATTTTCTTATTAGTGTACAAAACAATTTTTTCGAGCATTTCGTCAGTAAAGAACAACTTCCATATGTCCAGGGGAGAAGATGAAGAATTTATTTGATCTCGGTATTCGGGTTTGATACCCTCACGCTCCCTGACAATATTGTGCTCTAATGTTCTTGTACGTGAAGACGAAGGAACAGATGCCCAACGGAAACGATTCTTACCAAAATAGTTCTTCTTTCTACGAAATTCTGCCAACGGCAAGTCGTCTTCCGATGAAAAGTCAGAGTCTGCATTTACAGAATCAGTAGAATGTGGAGATGGTTCGCTATTACCTTGTTCCGATGACGCCAGATCTTCCTCAACATCAATTTCTGAATCCGATCCGCAATCTTCTTCTACTACTTCCTGTTCGCCAATATTACTTTCAACTTCACTGCATTCATCGTTAGGCAGATCCTCTTCATCTGACAACTCATTTTCTAACAAATTCTCAATATCCTTGTCTCGTAAAGCCATATTTCACTGAAAAAGTAAAAAAAGGAACACTTGAGTTTAGTCACGCAACCACCTACCACCCGTCTCCGAGACACTCGGCGATAGTTTTTTACTCACCACAGGTAATCAAGCGCACTACCGGCGTCGACAAGCGCATGCGCGACACTGAGGGACGCGGGGAGAAGGTACTTGAACGCGCGGGATTGTACAGTGTAAGGGCGTAAAAATATTTGTGATTTTAAAGTAGCTTCCGTCTGGTAGACGGGTGGTAGGTGGTTAAGGGTTAAGCAAATGTAGAATCAATTGTTGTGTACAGATGAGTAAAACCTTCATAATAGTAAATAGTTAAGAGTAATGGATAAAATGAGTCAATTATTAGCCTCCTACGTGCTGTAATTCGTTAATTATTTAAAAGTTAATTAGTTTTCTCCGCCAGGCAATGTTTTTGTTGATCCACCATATTCTGTATAATATAGATTCAAGAACTATGCTTTAGAACTTACCAGTACTGTCGGTACAGGCTGACGGCACACAACGAACTCCACTAACTGGATTGTAAAGTATTGGTAACAAGTCTAGCACGTCGTAAATCCGAGCCTGCCTAGTGTCCATCTGCAAGGTTTGAAAAAATTCAAGTAATCATAACAAAGCCTGATTAGAAGCCTGACTCACCAACCGCAAACGCACTTGCGATGCAGGTATGCTAATGACAATATCCAAAAACATAAGCATACCTTAACACACGTGTTGATACGCACTCTCAAATATGGATCCTCGGCTTATCGTGTGACAACAATCATTCAGCTTTCAACCAGATGCCACAATTTTTGCTGTATGTATTTGCATAAATTAATAAATTATTTAATAAAACACAAGACGCGTCAGTCTGAGTACAGACGAGTTGATAACTGAACCAATATTGGCGCGGATGATATAATTTTAGCTATTAATTTTTCTTCTTCTGTACGGATGGCCGCAACTCAGGTTACCACACGCGTGCACTCTGTGCTGTTGTAATAAGAGCGGTTTTGCAATGAAAATGGAATAACCTGATGCGCTGGCCTCTGTACATTCAACATCAAATTTAGCTGTTGCTCATATTGATAACCTAACCGCAAAATTGTAACATACTCGTAGTTATATTTTTGTGGGGGCGTTTCTTCATGTGCCAATTCTTAATTAAAATATGTTTATCAGTAACGCGACTACAAAAATACCTACTCCAAGGCAACATTTATAACTGACAAAAGCTCCAAGATCGCTTTTGTTATTTCAATCCTAACACTCTTTATGGTAGCATCGACTTCAGAGGTTGCTGATGTTGATGGTAAATCGGGTGCAACCTTAATACCCATGCAATGTGACTCTGAAAATTGGTCCATTTTTGCATCAAAAAATTTTGCATAATTAAAGATCCGCGCCTTGAGATTTCCACAATGCGCGTTATGGTGGGGAGCTTGCGATTGAAGAACACAAAATTTGCTAAGCATATCAATCGACCGATGGATGCTGGCAATTAATGGTCGAATTCTTAGTAATTCTTCTGACGACATGAGCTTAGTGGCAGCTGGTAATGATCCGAAAAACAGTTCGTTGACGACGGTACTCTGAATGTTCGCCGTTATTGGGGCCGCGTTCGATTGAAGTTCTTCGCCAAGTGACATGTACTTCAACAGATAGAGGCTTGCATCAACGAAGTTATCTGCACCAGAAAAATTGAAGTGAAAAATAAAAAGCTGCAAAATAGTAAAACTCAACACCAGTTACAAATTAAGTATAAACTCGCCTGATTGGTAGTAAACTGTAGCTAAGAAAGGTTTCCAATAACCTAACGCCGGAAAGTTATTAATGGCATAGTAAACCATATTCTTCTCATCGTTGAGTGGTGGATAGCGCACAAATACATTTCTTTGTAAGGGTGAGCCGAGTACCCAACGACTTGGGACACATTTTAAGCTCCTTTGGCCTTCAAGACTGCCTTTAAACTTAATAACCAAGTATTGAACCGTTAACTCCTTAAGCACAATCTGAAAGGTGCAAACCTTTCATATTTTTTTTTTACCAAGTAAAATATTAAATAATGAATTCAAACGTCCGATAACACTATATGTTTAATGCATTTATTTAAACTACACAAATCGAATAATTTTTGCAGACATTATTTATTATGGTGTCTACTCTTTTAATATACATAATATAATTTTAAATTTTAAAAAATGCCGATCTGCCATAAGGTTGTAAGTTAAAAATCTAATTTTTAATCGTTAATAAATTTTTTAAATAATCGAAACGAGTGTTCAATTTTTGAGAGAAGATTACTGTATGACTAAACTTATCAAAATTAAAAAAAAAATGGGTCTCACACATGAACGTCCTTTTAACAAGTAATACACGTATTCTAAACTTACTCAAGTAAATATGGATAGTACTCACTGTATTTTCCACTCCAGACATTATTTTGTCTCTAAAACTTTTATTTCAAGGTAAAAACGTCTGCCAACGCACTAGGAACAGGAGAATATGTCTGGCGAGAAGACCATTTGACTTTTATAGTCCAATGTAAAGACGTCTAGCCTAAATCATAAAATTGCATACTTGATTTTGCTTATGAATAAGTCACCAGACAAACTTTAGACAGTTTTAGAGTTACATTATTTAATACAGAAAAACTTAGGGCTGATTAGACTATAGAGTTTGTAGGAGATGACGCAACGTCGATGTACATTCGTTTGAATCGGCAGGCAACAGTTTTTGAGCGTACTAGCAATGTTTTTGGACCTATAAGGTCGATAAGATTTTTAGTAATAATCAGTAGACGAAATGAAGTCTCTGATATAATTATTAGTGTCAATATTTTTTGGGATAATTGTGCTCGACTGTACTTGACTCTTTTTTTCCTTGTCAAGACCATTTTATCCTGGTGTGTAATGTTCCATAACGGTAGTTCAGTGTTAAATAACCCAGGCAAACAGCCAGATTATAAGTATTGCGATAATAGCAGTTATTTTTTTATTATTTCAAAATGAGAAAACGATCGAACGCATTCTGCGGATGTTGCCGTCAAGGGGTGTAAGTACAAATTGCCTAGTTCAAAAAGATATTTACTACCATTCGGACTATTTACTACCACCCGTTCTTCAGAAAATAAGGAGGAAAACAATCAAGAAAACACAATAATTAAGGCGTTTGTGCATATTCAAGGCGTTTGTGCAATAACACAGACGTTGTAATCAGCTCTGCTAGCATAGCAGTGCTATTGCAGCTTCCTTACAGTACAATGAGTTCCTCACTTGTCAACCGGAAATCAAACCGTCAGCAAAAAAAAGATCTGCACCGAATTCGGAGGCAAGGCCTTCTCGCGAAAAGGTCAAAATTGATGGCGTCGCATTACCGGTGGCGGTTAAACCAATTTTCGAGACTATATTGAAATACATTCAGGAGGTTGAGGAGCACACTAACCCAGAAAAAATCAGCTAAGCGATGACGACCCGTTAATAGAAGAAAGGCGAAAATATACAGGTTTTAGAGATATTTATTTAAATATTGTCGATGAACATACATCCAAATACCTGGAGATGTGGAAAAAAAAAAGACTGACAAACTCTTTTATGGGTCAATGTGTACGCTTTTACAATGAGATTCCCATGTGTATTCAAAACCTACCTTTAGAAAAATTTAAGACAATAATTAAACAAAAACTTTGTAAACAGGCTATTACAGAATTTCTAATTATCTGTTAGACAAGCAACCATGGGAATAAATTGCTCAGCTCCAGAGTTATTCAGTTGTTAAGTCAATTACAATTAGAAGTAAGAAAATTTATATAATTGACTTAAAAAGAGCGACCCTCGGAGTTTCTTCCCTATTCTTCTCCTGAGGAAGACTGCACCTTTGCGAATAGGCGCAAAGTCAAAAATGCTAATGCAATTTCTATTTAGCTCAATTTTTATATTGATTTTGCTAATGTATTTTTATGACGTTTTCAAGAAGCACTTTGTATACTCTATGAAAATAAAGTATTTTTGAGTTTGAGTTTGACGGAAAGCTCAAAGTGACTACGAAAATACTTAACGAAACAATGTTATGGCTATGTTAATGCAAAAGATGATGATCCTAGGGCGGGAAATCGAAGACTAATTTGAGAGTTTATCATAGCTTTTTGGTCAAACTTAGAGGCTACTCGGCACCTCAACCGAACAAAAACATTATTCTTTATAGGCTTTGTAACTAGTTAGTACTTAGTGAGGTCAAAATTAGAAAACTTATGATGAAAACTATGTTAAGAAAAAAATATTTGAATAGTTTTTATACAAAATGGTTTTTATTAAATAAAAAGTAATATAAACATGTCATTCTTCATTTTACATAGTAGTACGCCTTTGTCGTTGCTATTTCTTTGGTTTGTATTGGTCTTTCGCAGCAACTTGACTATTGCGTTAGCCATAAGTGAGGAAGATTGGAATGCCTTTGTAACATTTATTCCAGTCTTGTGACTTCCTCTTTGTAGTAATTAATTTCTCGCGTCAGATGTAGTTTTCTTTGAAGATTTGGTTTGGCAGTTTGTGCAAGCTTAGCCACTAACAACTTCTTCTCAATGGCTAATATTTTATCTCGCAGCACCAGTGATTTTCGCTCGTGCTTAATCCTGTAATACAAATGATTGTAGTTAGCTGTCAAAATGAGCATTGAAATTCACCTTCAATGCTCGTTCATTTGTCTTTTTTAACAGGAAATTCATTTTTGAGTTTTGTATTTATTGAAAAACAAATATTACTGTAAAAAGAAATTCGTTTCAAAGAGGTATCTATTCAGCATAATTTTAAAGCTAGTAAAAAAATCGGGTCAATTTGTTAGATTAGGTTCTTTCTGCCGTAAAACATAAGTGAACATTACATGTTGAACAGGTATTGTTTGTTCGATTCTCGATACGAGATTTGGCACATTTTACACATATCTTCCTTGAGTTTGCCTTTATCATAATATGCAAAGGCATTTCTCGTCATGCCTAGAATTTCGCCAAGTTTTAAAAGGAAATTACATAATTTTTATTATGTATTTCCTTTTAAGGTAATTTTTATTAGCCATATAATAAAAATTACCTTAAAATTTCCATCTGCTTTTCCATCAACCCGTTAATTTTTTTTAACTGTTCGAGGATTTCCTGTAAATCAAAAGATTAAACTTCATTATATATACTGCATTATAGGTGGATCCTAGGCAACGACACCTCAAGATGTATTGAATCTGACGTGTCGTCTTATCCTAAGATTAGCCAGCTATCTTAAGTTTATCTTTGAGGAGTGGCTAACGATGGTTTTACCTATCATTAGTCGGCTAATTTTAAGTTTAGCCGGAGCCCCTCAATTAAAAATGTTGAGAAGCAAATGATAATAACAAATTGTCACAATTTCTTTAATTGAAAAACAATCTCTTTACAAATACTTGTAAGAATTTAAAATAATTAAGACTAATTATCAATCTGCTCAAATAGATAATAAAAAAAATTACTTCTGCGATATCAGTTACTAATCAAATGTTCAATTTTTAAATAAATGGGATAAATTAACAGTGAAGTAGGTAGCTAAGTATAAAAATTAAATTTTTCAATGTTATTTTTGTAATTTTCATTGTTTAATTTCCGTTTTCATTGTCTCCCCTCCCAGCCCCCTCACGTGCTGCATTTGCCCTGGCGCGTATGTTACTACATTTTTATCCATCAAAGTCTACAAAGTTGCAATAAATATATATTTGAGTTTGAAAATCTATTTGAGGGTTAAAGATGTTATTATTATAACTTACTTTGTGGATACTGTTGAGTTCTACTTGCACCTCTAAAAATTTGTCAGACACTGGTTGCCTCCTTGCCCTCTTAGTAGTTGGCCTGCCGGAGGTGGATGAGGGCGTAGCTGGCCTGCGGGACGTGGATGGGAGGGAGGGTAACAGGCATGCGGGACGTGGATGGGGGGTAACAGGCCTGCAGGGCGTGGATGGGGGCGTGTAACAGCCCCGCGGGACATATGTGGGGGCGTAACAGCCCTGCGGGACGTAGATGGGGGCGTAACAGCCCTGCGGGACGTAGATGGGGGCGTGTAACAGCCCCGCGGGACGTAGGTGGGGGCGTAACAGCCCTGCGGGACGTAGATGGGGGCGTGTAACAGCCCCGCGGGACGTAGGTGGGGGCGTAACAGCCCTGTGGGACGTTGATGGGGGATGAAAGGCCTGCGGAATGAGGATTGCTGAGGTTCCTTAAACAAAAGGTTAATTCAGAAAACTTTCTTGTTATTCAGATAATTTTTTACATACAAATGCATTATTTCTGACTATACTTTTAAGCTTATTCATTCACAATATATTAACACTGTAACGATATTTTCATAAAAACTTTGAATTCCATTCAACAAGGAGAACTTTTTACTTACCCCAATTGGTGACTCTGCAGGCCCAATGCCTATAGCTACATCTGCCCCAATCGTGTCTAAAATAAGTGCTGCAGAGCTGGATAATTCTGGCATTGGCACATGATTGCCAGTGGCATTTATCGCCTTTTGTAACGCCGCACTTTCATTTCGGGCCTTCCTTTTTTTATCACGCCAAGCCTAAAGAATTAAGAAATACTTGATGGTAATAAGTTAGTAGTAATAATTATTTTGGTAATGGGTCACTCTAGACAAATGTTAGGCTCCATGATCAATGGGGAAAGTAAATGTGAAATTTTATGCTTTATAAATAAGTTTAAAAAAAGTCATAGCTCAGAGCTCCACTGCCGTGCCTCAAGGCTCTGCCAGAAACAGTTGACTAGAATAGTATTACAAACATCAATTAACTAAATGGAACTTACAGTTTTCCATTGTCAATGGAACGACCAATGGAAACCCAATTTCATCCAAAGATGATTTAAGTTTGGCCCACTCAGACTCGTACTGCGCAGAGCCGAGTGGGCCTTTGAACTCTCCTGCAAATCGCGGGTTAGAGTGCATTTACTCCACCATAAACTCAATTTGAGCTTTAGTGCTTCGTATTCTGAAACAACATGTTACGATATTAAGAATAAATTATAATAGGATAATAGCTATTAAAAAACTGGAAAAACAACAAAAAAACGGGGGCGGAAAGCTAGTTTACAATAGAAATTAGTCTTTATTTACTTACACTTTGTGTCCAGAACTTTTCTGCATTTTCTTCCTTGAAATGAATCACTTCACTTGGAAAATGAAAAAATCTCGCCAAAGCCCCGAGAAATTTCTTGCAACGGAAAACTGATTGATAAAACACTACACGGCATTATAATGTCAAAAATCTATGGTTTTGCTTTTTTTCCAAAAGGTCCGTCCACATATAGTATAAAAAGAATGAATGAAATGCATTATTTTGGCCAACCAGAGACGTATCTCTGGCACGTTGGTTATGTTTAGGTTCGTGACAGACAAAACGATATGTAATAATTTCCACGACATGCCATGATATAACGCCACTGCGATTATCTTAGGCCTGCAGGTCACACCAGAGAAAAAGTTTGGCAAGACACAACCACTCCTGGAAGTGGAGTCGGACATGGCGATCCCTTATCACAATTATATGATAAGCCTTTACGGAAGGCGTCAGGCCAAAAAAATTGAGCGAAGGCGCGTTATAGACTTCGACATAGAAGACCCAGAATTCCAAAGTTTGTGACGAATTTCAAAGCCTATGGTTTCCAACAGCATTTATAGCATTAGCTATAGGTCCAAAGTTGACTGCATTGCCTGCAATTACTTCACGTTGTTCAAGTGTGAGTCCAGGGCGGGCATAGTTTGCATTGTCACAATTGTATGGCATAACCTATTGTTTCTGTACCGCGATACATCTAGCCTCATGTTGGGCAAGAGACACCCTATAGTGATCGTAGGGCGTACAAGCGGGTAGGTTACGCACCGTCTGTTGAGTTTTCGTAAAGACGGCTTGAGTGTAAAAGCCAATGGCACGAGTCGTTATTGACAAGATCTGGGCCTGATCAGTGACATTGTTTGCTTGCGTCATAGCAGCTTTAAATTCGGTGCTAAAACCGAAATGCAGTCGTTTGTCGAGCTCCTTCTGTAGATCCATCATTGCCTGTTCTCCTTTGCGCACTCTCATGTCATTCAATCGAGTTTTATCACGCGCAACTTTGGCTTTGGATCTTGATTCTTTATCCTGCCTTGGTTTTGATGTGGTAGCGGGTGGACGGGTGCCACTACCATCTTGCTTGGAATAATCATCCATAGCGGTAAGTTTGGTGTTGCGATTGCCAGCCGGAATCCAGTGTAGGTCAGAATGGCGGGTGTATTGTTTCAGAAATGATTATGTTATAAACGAGAGAAATGTACCTACAATGTACTAGTATGTACCTTTAATGAAAGTCATTGTACCTCCATGAAACGGGAGCCATAACAATAACAAAGTGAGCCGCGGTCCTTACGGTCTGAATCGCGGGTGTATGCTGAATATGAATGTATTACAATACCTATGGCTATGAAGTATTTACCAAAGGAATGTACCTTCAACGTACCTCACAAAAATATAATCTAAATCAAATTGGATAAGTAATTAATGAGGAAATCAATAAAACAAACTTTTGACGCCTACATTTTTTTCATAGCAAATCTTTAAGTAGTAACATTAGGAATCACATTTACAAAAGGCAAATTGTTGCCTTTATTTTTACAATATTTCCACATGTTTTTCCTTGCATTAAATATACAAAGATGCTTATTTGTTCCTTTTCCTGCAAGAATTATCATTCTTGCAGGAAAATAGTTAAAATAATAATAATACTACAGTCTGTCTATTGAATCTTCATCTGATTTTGTTTTTATTAGAACTTGAGGGTATTTATAAAATGTTTAGTAAAACTTAAAATCAAGCGTCAGTCACGTCATTTCGTTTTTCCGAGTTAAGACAATTTGTTTGGCGTGTAGTTTAATGTGAATTTAGTGGTGAGAAATAAAAAAATAAATAATAATTTAAAGAAAATGAAGAGGCGGGGAGGAAAGTGTAGTGTTGTTAAATTAGAAGAACAAAAAGAAGTTTTCGTTAAATATAAAGACTATTTCAAACATGAATACGATTTGCCTTCACCGTGTGACCCAATTTTTTCCACAATCAGTGTAGAATTACAATCAAAAATATCAGAAAAGGCTCTGTATATTTCATTGAAGAGACATTATTCTTTTTTTTTCGATCTCGAAAATACAGAAAATGACAAAAATACACAAAACGAAGAAAATACCAAGGTCGATGCTATTATTGAATCTAGTGAATCCGAAGAAGAAACAAAGGGATTATCCAACGTGTCTAAGGTATTTACATTTCAATTAGACATTTACAAGTGGCAACGAATACTGCCTATTGCAAAATTTACAGTTAGAAACAAAGTCTTGTGCAGCGGTAAATATCAAAAGAAATTTGTATTGCCTAAACATGAGTGGGCTCATTTGTTACGAGAAGAGGTTTGGAATAAATCAAAAATGCCATGTAGTTGGACATTCAAAACCCATTCGGTGAAGTATGGAGAGCAAATTACATGCTATGGATTCTGCACTGAATGTAATGCTGAAATCAAAATAGTAATCAATTGGCCTACGGATAAAATTGCTTTTTGTGAGGGAATAATTTTAAATTACGACAAAACATTTCGGCACAATCCCATGAAAAAAATTAAGTTGTCTCCTGTGCAAAGGAAGGAATTAAGTTATGAATTGAAACATGAGTCACCTATTACAATTCGTAATAAATTGGTTGATGCTACAATGGATATTGCAGATCAAGAGCCACCATACTTGCCGACTTCAGGGTGCTTAAAGCAAATAAAATATGAAGACAGACATAGCCAGCATTACCACACAAACCCCGTTTTATCAGTCTGGACCATGACAAACATACCACCATACGATGATTTAATTAAACATATATCTTTGCATCCATTTTACATTCATTACTGGTCTTCAGCTCAAGATGCACATTATAGGCAATATATTAAAGATAACAGAGTTGTTCTAAGTTTAGATGCAACTGGAAGTTTGATAAAAGAAGTTGGGCCTACGGAGAAAATCATCAACACAAATCATGTTTTTTTGTATTCTGGTATCATGTACGATAAGTTTAATGGAAGAAGCGTGCCGATATCTCAGATGTTATCAGCAACACATGATATGAACACAATATCAAAATGGTTAAAATCTTGGATTGACAATAAAACCCCTCCCAATGAAGTAATATTGGATCAATCACCAGCTCTTATCGGAGCAGCTGTAAAGGCTTTCACAAATTTTGAGTCTACTAAAGAGTACGTGACACATTCTCTGAATAAACTGGAAAAAAATGTCGTAACGCCCAATGAAACCTATATTCGAATCGACGTAAGCCATTTAATAAAAATATTATACAATTTAACTTGTTTTAAAAATGTTGACGGCAGGGTAAGGACGTTTTATTTTCGTTGCTTGTTGCTCATAAGGACGCTAGAAAACTACGATTTATTGAAAGAAGTTGTCTGCGATATAATCACTGTTAGTCTTAATCGCTCTGACGCAGAAGAAACAAGATGTTCAGAATCTAAATTACGGCTAAAGAAACTATTGTTAGATTTAAAAGATATCGATGAAGAATATCAAAAGTCAGACGATGATAAAAAAGAAGATACATGTTTATTCGACGTAAATGAAGAAACAGACTGCAAAACTAAAGAAACTTCAAATGTGCCAAATTGGTATAAAAATCAAATTGAGAAAGAAGAATTAATTGTTTCTTTAACAGAAGACGATGATCAGATGTTACATGAAAATTTATATTACATGCCGTCACTAATACCGCATTTAACAAGGTTAGTTGGGAGTATACCATTATGGTCTAACGTGATGATCCCAATATACAATTCTGATGTGAAAAATCCCTCGTCATCAAACGTTGAAAGCAGTTTTAAAACTTTAAAGCGATATGTTTTTAATATTGCAACTAAGAATAATCGATTGCGTGTAGATGAGTTTATCATAAAACATTCGGACTTTATAGCTGGAGAATTAAAATCAGCAACAAGCAAAGAACATCATGAAATAGTTAAAGAAAAAAAGGATGGACAGAAACCACGAAATACAAGAAAAAGAAAAAAAGAATATTTAGATGACTCGATTTTCGCAGAAAACCCCACGCTAATAGAAAATTGGAGAGGCCTCGGAAGCAAGGAATTCCCTAAAAAGAAAACACCCATTAAGCACGTTCCTCTTCTATTAAATGGTTTAAAAACTAGATCTGGTGTGGAAAACGTGGTACTAAAGAACACGTGCGCATTTGATGCCGCGGCTCAAGTAATCGCAGCGGCTTGTGCTGATGGTTTTGCCGTGAATACAACTGTATTAACTAATACTGGCAATAGTTTTTGTATGTTTTTAAAAAATATGCTTGATGACAAGAAAACACGACAAGACTTGTACAGAATTCGTGCACAAATTGCACAACAATATTTTAAAACGAATATTTCAAACGGAATCACCGAAATACATTGTGACTGTAGCGTGACAAAAATATTTGACGAATACTTGATTGATGCAATTTATAGCGCTGATGTCAAAGAAAATTGTACAAACGAGTCTTGTGTCATCAATAATGTGACCAGAAAGATTGCTTTTTTGCCACTTGATATGAACAAAAAAAAAGTTTCAGAATTAAATGATTCCGCGGCTTCTATGCTGGCAAGCGATAACGTAGTAGTGTGTCGACGTAATAACTGCAATGGAACACGAACATTTACTTATGTCTTGCAAAATGTTATAAATTTTGAGTTAAGTCAAAGTGACTCGGTGTGTATAAATGAAGTACCACTGGAAATTAAGCTAGAATCAAAAACATACAACATCATGGGGATTATTGAATTCTTACCGCCGATATCAAATACATTTGACAAAATCGGTCATTACAAGGCCCATTGTTACAGACAGAATAAGTGGGTGTGTTATGATGACCTATGTAATCGAACTACAAGAAGCCGTAAAAATATAATTGCGCATTGTATATTATATGGACTAAAGTAAACACGCTTTTTTGTGACTTTTGATAAATGAGTAAATTATTATGTATTTTCCATGTTTCTTTACTTTATCGAAGCACATATACCTATAAATATTTCCCTCATGTCAGGCTTCATTTTTAGTACAAACAAAATACTATTCATATTGCTATGAAAAAATTGTAGGTGTCAAAAGTTTGTTTTAAAATAATGGTAACAATTTGCCTTTTGTAAATGCGATTCCTAATGTTGCCACTTAAAGAATTGCTATTAAAAAATTGTAGGCGTCAAAAGTTTGTTTTATTGATTTCCTTATTAATTACTTATCCAATTTGATTTAGATTATATTTTTGTGAGGTACGTTGAAGGTACGTTCCTTTGGTAAATACTTCATAGCCATAGGTATTGTAATACATTCATATTCAGCATACACCCGCGATTCAGACCGTAAGGACCGCGGCTCACTTTGTTATTGTTATGGCTCCCGTTTCATGGAGGTACAATGACTTTCATTAAAGGTACATACTAGTACATTGTAGGTACATTTCTCTCGTTTATAACATAATCATTTCTGAAACAATACACCCGCCATTCTGACCTACACGATTTCCAGACTGAAATTGCAAAAAATTAGGCTCATAATAGACCTAGAGCCCAAAAACGGGAATGGTCTCCTAGTCCACTTAGAGTTAAGCTGAACCTAAAGTTAATTTCATATTTTGACCTATGTTCCCTGGGAAAGTTGTTCAGTTTCATAGACTGATTAAGCACCCGAGAGGTTGTAAAAGATTTACCTAAAGCCCTGCATACTTTAATGACTTTAGTACTTAAGGTTCTTGGGTTTGCTGGAAGAAATTTCTAAATAGAAATAAGCTATAGCTATTGTGTCGTCTATCTTTTCTTCTACTAATCTGTTTAATTGTCATGTGTGCAATAAATTGTTAAATAAATAAGTATAACCTATAGGTAGTACTTTGTTAATTTCAGATCTTGTGCTGCATACAATTTCTGGCCAATTACATACATAATACAAAGATAGGCTGATAAACACATTAGCCTCCTTTGCGTCGCGCAGTCTGGTAATAACTGACAGTGGCGTCATTTATGTGAAAAGTCTATGAATTTTCCTTTTTCATTCATAAATCGCGTCCACATATGGACTAAAAAGAATAAAAGAAACGTATTGTTTTGGCCAACCCAACATCGGAGCCTTAAAATGAAAAACAACTGTCAACTTTGACATCTAGTCATGAGATAAATTTTGTCGTGATGAGATGTATCTCTCTCATATCTTTCATGCTAAGGTTCGTGACAGAGAAGACGACACGAGATAATTTTATCGACATGCCATGACATAACGCCACTGCGATTATCTTAGGCCTGCAGGAATGTGTAGTTAGGTTGCGAAAAAATAAAACAAAAACTCACCTTTCGTCTCATCTTATAATCAAATCATTAAAACATGCTTTTAACTTAATTTCAAAACATGAAAACATTTTCCCCAAGCAATCTATATTGGATTTTTGTAAAATTTTAATTTTAATGCTTAGAATTTGTTTTTTCCTATTTTATCTAACGGACCTTAATAGAAAATGCGTCTTTTCCTTCCATACATTGCAAAGTTTAAGTTATAAAATGTCTATAGATAGTTAAGTAATAAGACCTCCTTTACCAATTTTCCTAGAAACCATCAGCCTAAGACCCTGACGGAGGATTAAGATAATTAACTAACATTGTATTTTACGACTCTTTGACATTTAGTCATGGTCCACAACTCTATATATTAATATTTTTACTGCTTATTGGAAATGCCATGTGTCACAATAGCTATACGTGATCCTAGCTAGAAAACCAGATTAGTTACGCATGATGAACTTAGTATATAAGGAGCTGCGCTTCAATCATCAAAAGTGCAAGTTTTATTGAAGAAGCCACGACGTTCCCGACGGTGACTAGAAGATAACTGGCGCAGCCGGTAGGATCTGCGGATAACTATTTCAGGTCAGCCACTGAAATAAAACAAGTAAGTGAATCCTGAAGAGTTATAAGCTTTTAAGAAGAACTGCAGAAAGTTGATCCTACAAAGAAAAATTTGTTTATTTCGAAAACCGCCAGGGAATAGAGGAAAAACGACACACTTCAGCAGCAGAATCGGGAGGATCCATACGCAGTTTCTACTGTTATCCTCCCTTAACAAATAATTTCGGATTATTTCTGAAACGTTTATTTTTTTTGTGTGCTCGAAGCCGCTCAAAGCCGCTCGAAGCCGCACAAAGCTAATCTGAAGCTAATAAAGCGAATTAATAAAGAAAGCGAAGCTAATAAAGCGAATTAATAAAGCAAAAGCAAATTAATATTTTTGAAATTAAATATTTCAAATAAAAATGAAATGAATAATGAAAATTTTGACAACGACCCGGCCGGACAACGTCAACAATCAAGAAATCCTGAAGGAATTAATAATAAACTTATTTTGCGCGCAATACTAAATCAATTGTCATATATTGTGAAAGCTGTACAAGAATTGTATTCTTACATTATTCGCATGATTTTGTTATCTGAAATATAAAAAGGGGAAATAATACGCTCGAATCTGTCCTATACTCTTACATTTTAAACGGAGTGTAATATAAACTTTTCAACTTAAAATCAAACGCTTTAAATTGTCTTTAACTAAAACAAAATGAATTTCCTTGCACAAGCCGCCGTGCGTAGAGTTGCCGAACATGCTAGGGAACATTACACGAACGAACGTGAAAGGCTCAACGCATCCGCCCGCGAACAAGAAGAAATTCCCGCAGCTCAACCATTTGAGGAGCCTCCTCCATCATATTCTTCAGGAGCTCGTTATGTAGATTCGGAAAATGAAAATTCTAACTTACCAGGACTTTCATCCCATCAACCAAGTTATGATCCACCTGAATATGTTCTCGCAAATCCGGTTGTCCAAGAATTAAATATTCCAACTGACCTAATTCCAAAATTTAACGGAAATACCGAACTCTTAAACATGTTAATAAAAAAGTGCGAATACGTAATTCAGAAGTATAATAATAGACCAGGTGATTATGCACACATTATACAAACTATAACAAGCCGTTTGACAGGCAAAGCCGCTGCATTAATAAGTGAAAATGACTATGTCACAAAAGATTTTGAAACCTTAAAAAAAATCCTAATTCAACACTTCGGAGATCAAAGATCAGAACAATGCTTAGTTCTCGAACTAGAAGGGTTAGTTATGTACAGAAATGAAACATTCCAAGAATTCTGTAATCGAATTCAGTCAGTAAGAAGCAATCTTTTTGCAAAAATCATGGCCAGTAGCGACTTAACTACCCAAGCCACTAAAAAATTGATTTACGATAATACCGCATTAAATGTGTTTCTCTATAGTCTACCGAGCGATTTAATACGCGTATTGAGATTAAAAGCTCCTAAAACCTTGGAACAAGCTTTAGAATTCGTATTAGAAGAAGAAAACTTTGTGAAGCAATACCATCTAAGGAATAGAATTAATAGAAATACTATGCAACCGCTACCTCAACAGTCACAAGCGAATAATAAGAATAATAGAGGAAATCAAAATCAAAACCGAAGTCAAAATCAAAATCAAAATATGCCCTATAGACCTCAAAATACGAATTTCCCACCGCGTAATCCAAACCAAAACTATAACCCAAGACACCAAAATCAATCTTATCCAAGAAATCAAAACTTTCGTAACCCTAACATTCCTTATATACCTAAATTTCCAGGAACATCTTTTTACGATTTCCGTAACAATAACTATAACAATCAGCGTAATCAGCATAATCGATTTAATCCGCGTAACCAGGGTAATCAGTCAAACCAACCGACACAATCAAATCAAACTAACCAGTCAAACCAACCTAATCAGGGTAACCGTAGAACACTAGATGAGATTTTCTCAGGTCCTCCTCTAACTGTAGAAGAGTGCACTCCTAAACCAATGACAGAATTGTTAAAAAAGAATAGAAAATTCATAATATCAGAAGAATTTATTCAAGCATTCGAAACTTGTAAAAAACTGTTAACAAACGCCCCATTATTACAGTATCCTGATTTCGATAAAGAGTTTATTCTCACTACTGATGCATCTAATTTTGCCCTAGGTGCAGTTCTTTCTCAAGGAACCATCGGGAATGATAAACCAATAGCTTTTGCAAGCCGTACCTTAAATCAAACAGAACAAAAATACAGCACTATAGAAAAGGAATTGCTCGCAGTTTTATGGGCAGTTAGATACTTTCGACCTTACCTTTATGGCAGAAAATTTAAAGTATATACTGATCATAGACCTCTTGCATGGTTATATTCTTTAAAAGAACCAAATAGTAAATTAACAAGATGGCGTCTTAGACTTCAAGAATACGATTTCGAAGTAATATATAAAAAGGGAACACAAAATACAAACGCAGATGCTCTTTCGCGTATACAACTAAACACTCTCGCAATTAATGAAATGGCATCCACTTCAGCACATAATGAACCTAACTACGAAATAATGTCTGAAAGAACAGTAACAGCTTCAGAAGCAGACACTTTGGATATAGAAGAAGTCGAAAATGATATAAATATAATTCTACCAGTTCTAAACGAAGCAATAGATTTAAAAACCAATCAATTAATAATAAACCAATGGTTTAAAGATGAAACTAAAATAATTGACAATTCAAACAGTAAAAAGAAAATAACTGAAGTTTTCATACCTGCAAATCCTGATCTAATAAAAATATTCCTGAAAAACAACATCATATCTCACAAAAAATACTTTATCTTTTTCCACACATCAGATTTACGAATTATGTTTAACGAGATTATATCAGAAATATTTGATAAAGACTCCATACAAATAATTGAATGTACAAAAAGAATAGCAGTAATTGAAGATGAACAACAACAGAAAGAAATAGTTTTGAAATATCATGAAGGTAAAAATAGTCACAGAGGTATTAATGAAACTTTTGCCAAACTAAAGAGAAATTATTATTGGCCAAATATGAAAGAAATAATAACAGCAATAATTAATAATTGCGAATTATGCAAGAAAATGAAATATGATAGAAAACCACTCAAACCATTAATTCAATTAACTCAAACTCAATTCAGGCCATTCGAAGAAATCTTTATTGATTTATTTAAATTTGAAGGTAACACATATTTAACCGCTGTAGACGCATTTAGTAAAATAGGACAAGCCGTCAAAATCCAAAATAGATCCACACCAGAAGTAATAACTGCATTGTTAAAATACTTTTCAATATATGGCGTACCACTAAAGATTAGTTGTGATCCTGGATCGGAATTTAATAACTCCTTAATGAAAGAACTATTGAATCTTCACAAAATTAACCTACATATTGGAACACCAAATAATCCAAATTCAATGGGTATCATTGAAAGATTTCACAGTACTCTAATTGAAATTAGTAGATTAGCCAAGTATGAAAAACGTCCCACAGAAATTGCAGACATAATTACTTACGCATTAATATCATATAACAATTCAATACACTCTAGTACCGGATTAACACCTTTCGAAGTTCTTTTCGGTCATACTGATTCACGCAGTATTTTTGATATTAACTTCCACCAACAGTACATGCAACAATTAATCAGAGACCATTGTAAGAAAACTAAATTTCTCTATCAACAAATTACAAATAAAATGCTAGAAGATAAAGAAAAAACAAGAAAACGTTTAGAGCCAACAGCATCAACTAGTACCGATTTAAAGATAGGTGATACAATCTATACAAAAATGGTGAATAAAAGACTCGCAAAAGATAAACCTCGTTATGAAAAAGCAGTAGTTCAAGAAACCCCTCAGAGAAACGTAATACCCATTCAAATAAGAGAAAGAGAAACCAGTGTACCTTTAAGAAATGTAAAAAGACCAAACAAAGTAATAAGCGCTATTAATAAAGGAATAAATTTCTTTAAGAATACAGGACTAGATTCATGAGCACCCCAATGATTTTCGGAAGTTTCCGCCTAGATTATAAGTCAATGATTTTCGGAAGTTTCCGCCTAAATGTAATTAATTATAAGTTTAAGCAAGGGCCCTGACTTAGAATAACCTCATATATGTATGACATAGTGTCATCTGACATAGTGTAACCTAACATTAACTTGACTTTGTATAACTTGATTTAATATATAACATAGTATAGTATAACCCGACATAATATAACCTGATATAGTATTATGAATGTATGTAATCCTTTTCATATAACAATGATACATGTAATTTTAGACCTAGTACAAAAAATGTAATCGAATTAGATATATTTATTAACCTAAATTAGTATTGTACCCGAATGAATGTACTAACATTATAGCAGAGTAAATGTGATAATTAGTGTAAAATGTAATCAATATGTAATCAAATTAGATTAAGAAAAGGGTCAAAATATAAATGGAGTATGACAGAAACAGTATTTCCTTCGTTCTTATTAATAAAATTAATAATAAGAGTAAGTGAGATATTGTTGATGACGTTCCAAACACCTCGTCGAAGAAAAAAAAAAGGGTGACGAACTTTTATGAAGTGAAAAGTGAAAGTGAAGTGTTTAACAAGGAACAAAACAATTAATCCATGAACTATAATATTTCTGACCATTAGTTTTATGGGTATGGGTAAACTAGAATTAAACGATGATTGTTCTTATTTTCAATTAATTTCCAAAAGTTTCCAATTAATTTCAATTTTAAGAAGGGAGGAGTTAAGTAATAAGACCTCCTTTACCAATTTTCCTAGAAACCATCAGCCTAAGACCCTGACGGAGGATTAAGATAATTAACTAACATTGTATTTTACGACTCTTTGACATTTAGTCATGGTCCACAACTCTATATATTAATATTTTTACTGCTTATTGGAAATGCCATGTGTCACAATAGCTATACGTGATCCTAGCTAGAAAACCAGATTAGTTACGCATGATGAACTTAGTATATAAGGAGCTGCGCCTCCATACATCACCATTCTGCTGCTAACATCTGTAACAGTAACTCTACTATACAGTCTTGTAAATCCTGAAATAAAGTTCAATCATCAAAAGTGCAAGTTTTATTGAAGAAGCCACGACGTTCCCGACGGTGACTAGAAGATAACTAGGTACGTTCGTCCATAAACTCTTTTTTTAATCATCGAAGATTTTTTTCGGTTTTTAAACACACTTCAAACAAATCTACAGACGGAAAACATAAACTTCCTATGTTTTTCAATTCAATCAGTTTATGAAAACTGAGCCTTTCAGCGCTGAACAAATAATTAACACAGGTCTCACATTTGAGTTTTTTAGATAAGGCTCTGGCGACCCATCCTGCAATGTATCCTACGATTAATTCAATGTCAATATCGATGTTGGCTGTTGAATCAGTGTCCAGATTTTGCGAAAAAACATCGCAATTATTGGAATAAATTTCCTCATCTTCGTCATCTATTTCCATGGATTCTTCTGAACTCAGATTACTTTCTGCTGTATCATGAAAGGTGCGGGCCGTAGAATTAATAGCCTGCTCAGATGATATTGTCAATATTGGAAAATTGTCTAAATGGATACAGTTTCCAGTAAAATATGATTTTAAAGACAGATGATTCAACGCTCTTCTATAAGCTCCTTTGTACTGAACTGCATTGGGGTTATCGTTAAAGCCTCCATGTCTGCGTATCAAACTGAAAAATAACAAATGGTCAAATGGTCCTGTGATAACCGGTACGTCGATATGTAACTTAGTTTTGAATCAGTTTCAACTAACTTTCTGTATGGTGTTTTGAGGCTCTCCAAACAGACTATCAGACCTAAAAATCCAGTTTTGCTTTGGGAAGCCAATATTGGCTTCTTAGTAATAGTCACTATGATGCGAGGCTGTCTGTTTTTCTTTTTGATGGTTCTTTTGACTTTTGAGTATACTTTAAGAGATTTATACTTTAAGAATCAATAGCTTTATCTATTAAATCAAATGTTTTCGTTTTATTTGTTTTGCATATAGCGCTTTTAAATCCGGACTGGTTGAAGCGGCGAGAGTTCAGAATATCAAAAATATTATTTAAGATTTCAATAAACTCTACGGTAGCGGCGCTGTTTGCAAAATATGAAGAGTTTAATTCTCGATCACAAAGTCTTAACGCATCTGCAACACTTTTACTAAGTAACTGAACTGCTAAACGGACCTTCATAATTTGATTTTTGAAATAAATATGTCTGGCAGTTATTTACTGTTTATTATACACAATAGACATATAAAAAGAAACATACAAAAAGAAATACGACACAACAGGCACTGCTTATTTCTAGAAGAAATTTCTTACAGCAGACCTAACAAGGGAGATTGGACGAAGTGAGGCGAGTACGACGTGCACAATAACGTGAAAAAGAAAACAAAACAGAAAATTAAAATTACGATTCAATTTAAATTAAAAACAAAACAAACATACAAAATAAACATAAACCAATGAAGTAACCTAATAATAAATATCCATAATACATACAAATACATACATACATATATATAAATAGATATCTATACAAATATATAACTACACACACGGATAACTAAGGGAGAGGTAGTGCTCCTTTACTCTTTTATTAAGTTAGTTTGTTGCCAAAACTTAATTTTTTGTTTGTTTGTAACTTTAGTAAACGAGTTAGAAATTTCCACTCAATACTCTGACCCTGCCCATTGAATATTACTCTTTTGCTCTCAAAAATATTCCGCACTAGTTTAATCATGTGGCATGCGTCCAAAAATACCGTCACAGCTGATTTTGTAATAGGATGCGGAAACGAAGTTTTCAATTCTCCGACACTACTTATATTTGTACCTTAAATATTCAGAGCTCTAATATTTGATGGACAGCCTGTAGTATTCTTCTTTTCCTGTATTTTAGTTAGTTTCTATTTCTTGTTTTATTTGTTTACATTGTATTTTTCATTGTCACAGGGGTCATGTCATTGGTCTGTCATATAGCCGTTGACATTGAATCCTATGTCTTTGGTTACTCTCTGTCTTTGGTTGATGGCATCATTCCTTGTCGTTGGCGTCTAAACCATTGACATAGAATGATGGTTCAACCGTGATTCATATTGTCTTTGGTATTTGCCACCTATTCTTGTCAATCTTGACTTCTATTTGAATTTGAAATCAAAATTGGAAATCGTGAGTTTCGCGAACGACTTTCTGTTTACCTTTTGACGGCTGAATTTTAAAAAGTGAGTCTTCCTTCATCTCTCACGTGGGATAGAAGGAAAGGACAGCTACCTTACTGTCTCAAGGCCTCCCTGGGCCGCAGCACGGCCCAGGGACTTTGCCCAGGCGCGAACCCTACGCTACAACAAATCTCGTATTTTTCCCTAAAGTGGTAGGCGCGTGTGACCTACGCTACAATAGTACTCAACACCTAGTATTTTCTCTAAAGTGGTAGGCGCGTGTGAATTCACTCCACAGTTCCCTCTTTTGCCACTGTACCTCGCGTGGGGCTCTCAAAAACTCCAGCCTCTTCGTACCTCCGGCTGGAAGCCGTGAGGGCAGTCCTATCCTGCCTCCGGCGAGGAGCCGTGAGGGCAGTCCTATCCTGCCTCCGGCGAGGAGCCGCGAGGGCAGCCTTCTCTTGCTTCCGGCGTGGGCCGTGAGATCTGCTGCAGACACCACCTCGAGCGCCGAGTAACCGGCGTAACACCATCAAGACCTCGCTCTCCTGGCTTCGGCTACGTCGTCCTACTTAAGTCGAACTCTTGTTTTCCCTCAGCTACCTATAACTCGCCAGTGACGTTAGGGAGGCAGGACCCAAAACTTGTAATATTAGGCTTTACATACAATACATCTGTTCTCTTGTATCTACTCTCTTTCTCTACTACCTCTAACCTTTCACTCGACCTTTCCCTATCTACGTCTAGGGTCTTATATCTATAGGACCCTCGACGTAGCCTACCTCGACTACTGTTCACTAGGTCCTTACGGCTCTGCTGTAAGGCGAAGTGCAACATTACAAGCCATCACAAACCAAAGCATGAACGTTTGTACCAACAAGATGTTATTTTTCGAGACATATATTTAGTATACTTGCTATTTGTGAACTGGGAAAATTGTCGACTAGACAGTATCCTAATGGAATTTTCCAATTTTCTTTCAGGCAGACGAGCATTAAAACAAATGCTTTGGTGGCCATCTTTTCCTTGTTGACATTTCCGTATAAACATGTCCAAGATTGCGTTTTCCTTTCCATAGTTTGGCTTGCCGAATGCTCATTTCATCCTTCAACATTTTCGTTCATGGACTCTCTTTTTAATTTCAACATTTCAAATGATTCTTTTGTAAAACCTGGTTCCCCGTCAATTGAAGAATACCTGGAATAAGAATAAAATATTAGTTGTGTAATTATAAACGTAGTTAAATTATTGTAGTATTTAACGTAGGTAAAACAATAGAAATAAGTGCTATTAAAATATTTTTACAGCCTACCTACCACGAAATTAGGAAAAACATCTTACCATTTTGATAAAGTCCTTGGATGAGGCAAACAACAATTAAACTTTCTTCTTACATATTTATAAGCGGCCGGTGAATAAAAATTTAAAGCCATTGCAAATTTTCGTAATGCAGGTGGATATAATGGCTTTTTTCTTGCTGGGGAAGATTAAGATTTGCTTCGTCTACAATTTAACATTTGCAATCTGTATATTTCAGCCAATTCCGGAGTTACTCCGAGAGCTGCCTCTATTTCTGAACTAATAAATCTTTTGTTCCTCACTTCTTTAACAGTTTTTAATAATGATTCATTCTTCTTCTTCAATCTAGCATTTTGTTTCCTCAAATTTTTAATTTTTTTCACGTTGACTTTGTAACGAGCTTCTAGTTTTGTATTTTTCCTTTTTAAATGAACTTTTCGTGGTGTGTCAAAAATAGACTGCAAGTCGCTAATATCAACATCCATCGGCTCTGGATCTGGAGTTTTTTGTCTTGAATTCTATGTTTCATAATTTTTTACTGGATCAACACTTTGAGGAATCTGTACATAAGACAAAACGATTGATGACAGTTAATTAAAGATGGTACCTATCAAAATTTAAAAACCATTTAACAAATTTTCTGAATCACAAAAAATATAATAATATACTGAAAAAAAGGCAAAGCTTTACATGGTAATTAGTTAAAATTACAATACATTTTGATACATACCGGCGCTGTTATTCGTGGAATCGCAGTATTTTTAAGTCTTTGTTGTGATCCAGGTTTGGTTGTGTAATAGTCTTCAGTAGAAAAATGTGCTGAGCAAACTGTATAATCCTTTTTCCACATAAAATCTGGTTCATCACGTTGCACACGGATTACTCGGCACCATGCTTCTTTTCTGGCGGGATCAGTGGGAAATCTGCAATGAAGAATATGAGCATGTGAATTGGATGGTCCGGAAAAAACGAGCTTAAAATCAGAAAAATAATAGTGAAAGAATCCAGATATCTTAACAATCATAGTTTAAAACAAGGAAAATACGCATGAAAGAATTAATTGCGATAGCTTAAAATATAGTTTTAAATATTTTTAAGCTATTGGTAACAGAAACACGTCGTTACAAGGTTACATCATACCGCCTTATTAACTCTACAAATATATCGTTTCATTTGGTAGTGGCGCTACTGTCTATGCATATTACTACTTACTGACGCTGGTTCCAAATTTAGCCACCTGAATAGATAAGTTTGTCACAATGTACAGTTTATTTACATTATAATTTAATAGAAAATTAGCTTTTATTTTGTGTTAAAGTCAAGAAAACGTAACTTACCGGTGATAAGATATCCCATCTTTGATTTTAGTATGTTTTTTGTGTAATTTTTACACTTTTTCACTATAATTTTTTTATCTGAATGCGAGGGCACTACGCGATCGTAGTTGGTGTGCGACTGAGTGAAAAAAAGTGGCTAACTACGCATTTTAGCCACATTTTACCGGTGCCATTTTAAGTGATTGTCCGCCGAGTCCTTACGCTAGTAATATATAAGTCGATGGTTACCGTACATGAAATCCCCGTCGTGTATTTTCTGCGCTACGTAATATTGGCGGAATTGTGGCAACACATAAGGGGCCATATGTAAGAATCTATCTATCAAAAAGTGAAGTGAAAATGAAGAAAACTGGACAGAAAGTGTAGGTAAATTGAGACTGATTTCTATTTTAAGTAAATAAAACTCCTAGATTTTGGAGAGATACTGCCGAATCAATGTACGTGATTCCAATCTTCCACCGAGTCATCCCCGGCCGTGGGGCCCAATGCCACTATTTCAATATGATAAAGTTCATATTTTTCAAACGTAGACTACGTTCCTCCTTTAAAACCAGTGCATGTTTGTCTAATAATTGGTCCTTAATTGGGTCAATTAATGAACCGTAAAGTTTTGTAAGGCTCCCTTTGATGGCGCTGCGTTTACGCAGTAAACCTTTAAGCTTGTCAGACATATTTTATTTTATTTGCACGCACAAATTATACACAAAACCTTAAGCTATTAATTTTACTGATTTATACTTAAAAGTCTACACCTGCAAAAATTTAATGTTCAACCACGCGGTTGCAAGTCACTGTAAAAATTGTAAGACAAAATGGCGGATTACCTACAAATTTTCTACCACTCGGCCACTCCCTGCTTGCTGTGTGATGTGGTTGTCGTTGATTGAGTTGTGCATTGGCGGCGGCGCGATGTAAGGTGGCGCCAGCGCTGCGCGTGACGTTGACACTCTTGGACGAATAGTGAAGCTGCTACTATTAGCAGCTATCTGGCAGGTTGTGACGTAATCGTGCCTTCCCGTAGTCCAGCCAATAGGAAGAGCTAGACAATGACAGTTTAGTTTTCGGTGTTACTGTATAGAAAAAATATTCGAAGATGGTGGTAAAATACTATGACTTTTTACTTGCTTGTTACACACAAAAAAATTTGAATGTAATGACGACAATTTTGTTGATGTAAATGTTTTCTTCTTTGGGTTTTTAATTTGCTGCTCCGATTCCTTTGAGCGCACGCACTGCAAACCCGATGAAAAACTGTAGATCAGGGCGTGCGATGATGGCGGATGGCGGTCGACTATACTGTAGAACACGTTGCACAAAATAGTTCAAATGGACTGCACAACAGTTTTTGTCATACCGCACTGCACACACGAAGCAGTCGCGAGTCCAGAAATGATCGAAGGACCAATCTTCGTTTGTTGTGGACTGTGGACTGGATGAATTAATTAAACTCAAGGTAAAACTGAACGACACGTTTATTCATGACGAACGAGACAAGAAGAAAAAAAATACAGTGTTGCCAATTATATTGTTAGAATTCCTAACACTCGAAGGACTTTCCTAAGGTTTTCCCAACATGTCCCTACCATTCCTTTGTATCGCGAGTCTCTTGGTTTGAAATATACACTTAGTCGGACACAAACATCCATTATTTATTTTTTATGAAATGATAAGCAAAATCTTAAGTGAAAACATTTTAATTATTAATTATTTTAATTATCAAACATACTGTTTCAGAATTCGAAGCACTAAATCACAAATAGAGTATCTTGTTTCATACATGCACTCGCACCCAAGATTCGCAGCAGGGGAATACAAAGGCCCATTAGGTTCGGCCCAGCATAAAAGGGAGTGGGCAATCATCATTAGATTTGGCCATCAAGATCTGTAGAGCAATGAAAAAATGTAAGTACTGTTAACTGTTACTGTATGTTAATTGATGTTTATACTAGTCGACTGTTTTTGGCAGAGCCTTTGGGCATAGGGCAGTGGAGCCCTTATGACTGCAAGGTAGGACTATTTTTTTAAAACTGTAAAGTAACGAACTTCCAGATTTATTCAAAAATAAATTACTGTCCGATAAAATGAATACATCTAATATTGTACTATACAATAGTTATTGGAAATAAATATCTGTTGATGATCTGGCAGTGACTAAGAGGCTTCATCGATCTTGCCTAGAGTGCCCAGTGCAGCAGTAAAGAGGAGACTGAGTCTCATCTAACATTAGTAACTGAGTACTTTAAGTACTTATCATCTTTTTAGGCTTGGCAAAATAAAAAAAAGAAAGGCTCGAATTGGAAGTGCCTGAATAAAGCAATGAATGCCACTGGCAATCATCTCCCAGTACTAGAATTCTCCAGTTCCGCAGCCCTCGTTCTCGACACGATTGGGGCAGAGATGGCTGTGGGCATTGGGCCTACAGAGTCACCCATTGGGGTAAGAAAGTTCTTTTTGTTAGAAAAATTAATTAAATTTTAAATCGAATTCAACCATGGTAGTAAGAAAAACTGCATTAGTATGTTAAAAAGTATAACCAGAAACGTTTCTGAATTAACCTTTTTGTTTTAGGTACCATCATCTTCCTCTACTACCATGTCCCACTGGTTAGTGCCATCTTACAACCCGCAGGCCTGCTACCCCATCCACATCCTCCAGGCAACCTACTCCATTCACATCCCGCAGGCCTGCCACCCCCTCAACATCCTCCAGGCCACCTACTCCATGCACATCCCATAGGCCAGCTACTACATCCCATGAGCTGTCTATCCCCCATCCAAACCCTGTACCCGATCTGTTAGCCTTACATTTCCATCTACCAGTGCTGTGCAGCCGCCAAAAAAGAAGAGAGCAAAAAAATCGTCTGTATCAGACAAATTTTTAGAAAGCTAAATAGAGCACAATATAATCCAAAAAGTAAGTAATGATCATAACTTTAAGCCTCAAACAAAAAGTTTTTAGTTTCCTTCTGCATGTAAGATACAATAACAAAAAAACATTTGATATTTTTACCAACTAATACATAACATTAAACATTCCCAGGTCTATTTAATGTTATGTATTAGTTGGGTATGATTTAAATTTCATTTAATTGTCTTCAGGGTAGTGAAGTCTTAAAAGAGAAAGAGCATTCTTGTCAGATCAGTTATGCGAGGAACCAAATAGACGAAGCTATAAATATTATGAAAGAACGAGCATCTACAAGTGATACTCCGATTACACAAATATATGCTAAAGGAAAAGATAATTTGCTTGATCAAGCTATTCATATGGCGGTACCGGCGCCACCATTGAAAAGCGTACAAACAGCTTTGTTTTCATGTCGTAAGCGAACAAATTTCAAAAATACAAAGTCTGTGAAAATACCAGAACAGTTGAAGAATTTTCTTTTAGCAGACTACCATGATGAAAGTAATGACTTTTTCATTTTTTGTTCCCAAGAAGGAAGATTAATTTTGGAAAAAGCTGAGGAGTTTTTCGTTGACGGGACTTTCCAGAGTTGTCCTACACCGTTTGTACAACTTTTTACTATCCACGGAAACATGGGTGATTCGTCATTATCAGAAACAAAAGTGACACTACTTATTTATGTCCTCATGTCCGATCGGAAACAAGAATCTTATGCTGCACTCTTTGCGATTATTAAATCCCAAATACCCAACTGGACTCTTAAAAAAGTTCATCTAGATTTCGAGGTCGCTATTGCAAATGCTTTTTTGAATATTTTCCCAGAAGTGATATTAATAGTGTTACTATCAATTATCAAAAGCCGTTTGGGAAAATGCCACAAAGAAACTTAAAATAAAAACAAAAACTGAACGGAGGATTGTAGGATTATGTGCGGCCTTACCTTTGTTACCTGAAGATCTAATTGAAAATGGTATTGATTATATTCTGACTGAAAGCCCAAATACACCAAAAATTGCTACATTTATAAAATATATGAAAACGACTTGGTGGAAGAGCAAAGAGTGCCGCTCATCATGGTGCGTATACGGTGAACGTCATCGCACCAACAATGTAATCGAGAGTTGGCACTCTCGATTAAACAAAAATATAAAAAAGCGCGCACCAGTATCAATACTGCGATTGATAAATGTGTTAATGGAAATGGAAAGTCAGACAACTAGCCTCGACGTATCACGTAGACGAAAAGAAGATATAGATCGAGATGACTTTATTATGACAAACCAGCTACAATTAATTCACGATGAAATACCATTAGGCCAATTTTTAGAGAAAATGAGATAAAATGGTTCAGTGGTCTAGACCTCCCGGTGCGTTACAGGCGCCCCAAGTTCAAATTCTGGTCGGACCGTGTAATTTTCTTCTTACTTTTTCGGTAATGCAACCGGCATGTATTGTATTAGAACCTCAACAGGACTACTGTAAGTAGAGGTTCGAAAGACATGTGACATGACTAATAGGAGCATTTTTCAGTTGATTATATTTTAGTTTGTTAAAAATGACTCTTTTTTTTTCTCCTGTTTCGGTTTAGAGACATTTATTTCCCATTTAAGACAAAAATACAGTGTCACTTACATGAGAAACTTTATTACTATTACAAACTGTCGTTATAGATATTAAATTAAAAAAATAAAATTTTGTTTATTTGTTCCAACTTAAAATTAATACAGCATGGCTAGGCATCTCCTATTCAGTTTAGAAAAACCTGTATCAAGAGACCCCGGTCTTCAATCACTTATCAGAATAAAATATACATATAAAGTTAGTAACAACATGAATGGAATCCATGGACACAAACGAAATGGTATAAGGATAACAAATTGTATGTGTGTGTGTGTGTGCGTGCGCGTGTGGGTGTTGTGTGTGTATGCGATGAGTGAGTGGGTATGTGCGCCTGTGCGTGTGTGTTTATATATACGTGTTTGAGAGAGTACCTATGTATTAAATGTAAGTGTGTGCCTATGTGTAAATGTATGGACACAAACCATCTATGAATAGCTAGTTAGCAGTAGCTCAGTATCATCGTAGTCGAAGTATTTGAGCCAGATGGTGACAGTAGTTTTGCATTGGATAGATATTAAATGTTTTATTTATGTAGTTGTACAATTTTGATGCTAGTATCACATATTGCCTTGATGCGTGAACCCTGAGGACAATATTGTGATATCTTCTTCTAGGAGCCTGCTCTTTTTTATATTGCAGTCCTTTATGAGTGCGGAGTATCATATGCAGTACAGACAACTTTCTCACTGAGAGCAACTCGTTGTGCAAGTATAAGAGATTAGTCGGGAATCTATACGGCTTAAAAAAGCAAACTTTTAGTAATGAACGCTGTGCTCTTTCTGCCACAATTAGCTTTAGATATTGAATATATACAGGTGGTATAAATATATACAGGTGGTATAAATAAATTATATGTCGGAGTAGGACGAACAGAAACTGGTCTCTCTCGTGGTCCTACTAGTGGGACAATATAGTAGGATCACGAAAAAACGGTGACTCCAGCAACTTGCCCCATCTTGACAACGTCATAATTTTAGAATTCATGGCTGCAAGTAGCCATCACATAGTAGCTGAAATAAGAGGGGCTAAAGCATTACTTTCTTCGCGGGACTATTATTAAAATTCTGCTGTTGGATACGTAGAAGTGAGAAGAAGGATTAGTTATTGCGAAGTAAAAGCAAAAATTGTACCAGAACACCGTATAGCAAACAAACTCTACTGTGTGACCGCAAAAGTCAATGAAAACGGAAACACTATTGTCAAAAGCATCTGTGGCTGCGGCAGGGGGACGCAAGCATTCTTTATTACTACTATTTTGGCTCGCCAAGAAGAGTGAAGTATTCTCGCCTGCATCAACAGTGTTGCTGGAGGAAACCTCGCCTGTCCGGTGCACGGAGTGAATGTTTATTATTAAAGAACATCTTCAAAGTGGGTAAGAGAATAAAATTAGATCCAAAAGAGAAGAATGTCACTACATGATGAACATTTGTTTTTGTTTTAATGTTATGTTTTTGTGTACATATTGTGTGTGTATAGTATTTTGTGTGTGTGTGAATGTTCAAGAGGAATGTGCAGGAAGATCTATTTCAGAATCACTAATAACCTGTGATAGCGACAATAATTCAGCAGACCCCACAAATATTTTTGATATGACCATCAGTTTTATAGAAAAAGAAACGGATCACTCATTCGATAATTTCAATATATATATGGATAGCAAAATTACTCAGGACATAAAAACAATCAGTGGCTTAAAAAAGTATAGAGCAAGCCAATAGTAAGTCCTGGCACTATGTAAGGCAAGGCTGAATCCCAGCTTCAAAGCTCCATGAAGCAGCTCACTGCAATACTGAGGGCATTCTAGTGCAACAAATTCTAGGAGGGGGTTCAAGATGCCAGAAAGGCGATTAAGAGAGGGAAAAGATTAGAAAGTGATGTACGAGAGGAAATTGAAAAGCAACTTATACAGGAAAAATCGCGAAGTGAGAACTTAAGCAACTTATGAATTTCGCGTAGTAAAACTGTTCTGAAGATTGCTCGGCGAACGGTTCGGCAGCTCTTTTAGAGATTAATTGTGTTTTTTGTTCTTCAAAAGCAATCGTTTTCCTTTTAGAGTTGATGAAATTGCTTATCAGTTGCGTGCCGAATTACCACGTTGCTATTCTTAGTTGTTTACTATTTAAATAAATACTAACGCAAACTACACTCGGGTCATCGCCACGTTACTCCATTGTTTGACCAATTGATCCATAAAGATCCGCGTAGCCATATCACACGGACGTATCTCAGAGTCTGAAATTTGTTCGTTTGTAGTTTTGTATCAAGACTTCATTCGTTTCTAAGTGAAACATACCTAGGATATTGGTGTGGACTCGTCAAACTCAGTGCCTAGATTGGTGAAGTTCCATAATGTGCTTGAAGATAAAAGTGCCGAATCAAAGGAAGGTCCTTCCGTCTGTGACGCTGCAGAAAGACTTGATCCGCATTATTGTAATGTGGCAGGCTACTCACGAATCCATGCAAGGCGCTAGGGGGTCTTATAACGACGTTGCAGCAGAATTAGCAATGGTTGGCTATCATTTGTGGTTTAAGAAGATAAATGATCATTACTTTAAGCCAAGTCCATCCCTCTACTCTGTGGTTGAAATTCACTTTTGAGAAGATTAGACGTTGAAACCTAGATCCGGAGACATGGGAGTGTCTCACGCCAAGTAGACGACCAACATATGTGGCGTGAGATAAGTGTCTCTATTCTACCTTTTTTTTTTTAATTATATTTATTACAAACAATTATCTTAAAAACTATCTTAAATACAATGTAACATAAACGAAATTGTTTTCCCGTAAATTGCATAGTTCGTCGCCGAGGATTTGTCCACGTTTGTAGATGTTGGCTAGTAAGTATGTTGTACAGTCAAGAGCAGGTCACGCTTTACACTACCAGTTTAAGCTGAGCTCTGATGTATACTGCGCGCCATACAATGCAGGGCCGGTCCAAAGTCCAAAGTGTCAAGCTTGTTTATTTAGCGACTGTGGTGAGAGCTGCTCATGCTATGATGAGTCTTCATAGAGTTAGAGTGGTAATGAGTGTAAGAACAAGTGTAAGAAAAAGCTATGGCTATGACTGAACTGAGATGACAGACATGTACTGCCGTGCTTCACTTGCTCCCTTCTTGCTAAGCACGGCTCTAAGTAGAGTAAACCAGCTGTGACGTTGCGTCTAGCCCTGAATGATAGTAATTAATGATTCTCTACTCTAATTGAGCTTAGTTCGTTAAGGGCCAAAGAAATATTATGTCAATAGGTGTATAGAGATAAATATGTTACGTTTAGTGGCTAAGTATGAACAATTGCATTCGGCATAATAAACTCGTCCGCAAAAATAAAGGGTCACTATGAAAACAGTTGGTATCTTTAAGAAATCATAAAGTTAACTTGTCTTGCTTATAAAATGAAACTGAGAGAAGATATGCGGACTACATGCAATCTTTTTTTTCACATTTTATCCTGAAATTGCATTATAAAATACTTACGAAATAAAAACGTTTCATTTTAAATTTGCGATTCCTTTTTTCAAATTTGACTTTTTTGACTTTGTTTTGAATTATGTATAAATATTGGACTTGAAAATGATTTTTCATTATTCAGTTTGAATATTTTGCATAAAATCATGCCTTTCAGCTTAGAAGAATGCACCAGAATCATCACCATGCTAGAGATTGGACTGAGCCAGCGCAGAGTGGCCAGAAACAGAGGTGTGACGCTTTCCACGGTCCAAAGAGTGCTGAGAAGATATGTAGAAACTGGACAGCATCTAAGAAGACCAGGAAACGGTCGTCCAAGACACCTTGTGACGATAAAGTGATCTTTATTTGCTGAAATGCACGTACAGCGAATGAAGATCACTTTATCGTCACGACTTCACTACGGAATCGACATCTAACAGCAGTTGCGATCCAACACCGTCTGTTACAGACCAGAGCAGATTATATTAGTGATGATACAGTAAGAAGACGCCTAGCAGAATCTAACCTAAAACCATATATACCAGCCCAGGGTTCAAAACTCGAACATTATCAAAATTGCAAGATTGCAAAATTGGAAAATTGCAAAATTGGATCGAAGAAGATTGGGCACGTGTATTGTTTACTGACGAATCGAGATTTGCGTTATACGTCAACGATAGAAGGGACAGGGTGTATTCGACGTCCTGGAGAACGTTTTGTTCAAGCATGTTTTAAGGAAACGGTCTCCTATGGCGGCGGGTCCCTCCACGTCTGGGCCGGCATTTGTTCAGAAGGACGAACAGACCTTGTTTTCATTGAAAATGGCAACCTAATTGCGGAAAGGTACATAATGGAAATCCTGAATGAACATGCAGGTCCGTTCCTTACAAATATGGTTGATAATTCACTTCTTATGCACGATAATGCTCGCCCTCGCCCTCATACAGCATTATCTGTGAGACGATACATTCAAGAAGTCGGTATCGATCTCATAGCCTGGCCAGCGAGGAGTCTTGACATGAATCCAATAGAGCATGCATGGGACGAGCTCGGAAGGCTAGTCAGGAAGCGAAACCCACCAAGTGTCAGAACTTGTAGCCTTAAAACAGGCCCTTATTGAAGAGTGGGAGAATATACCTCAATACCGCTTGAGGAACTTGGTTTTTAGTATGCCTAATCGCATACAAACCTTATTGAGTCCGTGAAGGAAACACAAGGTACTAAATTAAAGTGGGTGGTCATATCTTTTTATAAAAAATTAAAAAAGTAAATTATTTTGTTCGAAAGAAGTTCCCTAATTTTTGTTATCTTTTCATTTTCAAATAAATAAATGTTATTTTTAATAAACTGTGGTTTATTTTAAGAGTTATTAAAATTACTTTTACATTATTTTTAATTCAAAGAGCTAGCATGTGTAGTTTTTTAGTTATTTGAAAAAAATGAGGTGACCCTTTATTTTTGCGGACAAGTGTATAAAGTACATTGCTATGAAAAGTCTGTTTCATTTTCTGACCTTGAACTTTAAACAGATTATCACATGTTACACAATAGGTTAAATAACTTATCTCTAAACGTTAATTATCACATTTGAATTGATATAGTATCAAAGACAAAGCAAAGACGACAGTGATGATTAGGAGAAGCTTGATACCGTAGCTTGGTGGTGACCTGCAACAAACAACGAGCTGTTAGGACTAGAGATTTCATCTGTTAGTGAAAACAAAGACTCTATGACTCTGTGATTGGAGGATTGTTGTAAACGAGACTTAAATTTCTTAGACGAGCATGTTTTAAGGTTGCTACAAGCTGCACTTTGATAGTTCTAAAGGAAAATTTGATACGTATTTAGAGTTTGTTAATATTTTTTACGCAATAGCTGCGTGTACTAACCGTTTAACGCTACGTAGCATTGTCGTAGTGCAATAGCGTAGGGCAGAGTCATTGACAACGATACTGCGATGCGTTTTATTACTGAAACAAAATATTTATTCAGGATTTATTACACTTGGACAAATAATGGTTGGGTAGTATGTGACGTCAATGTTTATAAACAAAAACTTACTTAAAGGGGGGAGGAATTATTCGATAAGACACTTTGTTGGCTCTCGGTGAAGTGCTTGCACAGTAATTTGGCCAGGACCCGCTGCACCTGCCTTTTCCGCTGGCAATACCCATTCCGACACTGCATTCGTCTATGGGCAATGTGACGTCGTAGTAAGCGTCTACCACTTCTCTGAAATGAAAAGCCAACACACATTTTCTTCTTCTGTCTAGCCGTCACTAATAGTAACAATTACAGTCACGACTAATAACTTACTCGTGGGGCACTTTTTGGAAAATATAGACAAAGCCACTTTCCGTTGGACGTCGAATTAGTTTCGCGGGTATCTTGTCTACCTGCAGAACGTACGTCATGGGTCCAGGGTCCTCGATGATCATCTTGGCCAAGCAGAGCACAAGACCGTCTATCTGTTGGATTGGCCATTCGAGAGGGACGAAGATAGTAACATAATTTTCCTCCATCTGACCAAACCGAATGCGACGAACAAACAGGTGGCACAATTGCTCCTGACAAACGGTCGTCGTGGAATGAGGCTTGGGCTTTCAGTAGACTTGTGGGCGTTTTATCACGAATGCGTGGGCTTACTTTGTGGGTGCGTCGTTGTTTGCAAACAAACATGCGTCGTGTTTGCAATAACAATATTACGACAAAAATATATAATATACTGAGCGAAACGAAAAGCGACGTAACAGCAGACAATTCTAAAGAAAAACATGAATGTATTGACGACTAACAGGAAACTGGCCGTGGGACACGCCGTAGAATTCGGTGAGCAGAAAAGTCTGTTGTTAGTTTTCTTCTCTGGATCGACGTCTACTCTGTTGTTACCCGAACAATTGATTTATTGACACTAAAAGTCACTACTCGCTTTTGAAGTATTACACTTGCACTTCGACACGCATTTTTGGGTTTAAAATTAAGCAGCTAAAAGCATTAGTACTATACTCAAAACGCACCGTATTATGAAACCGCAGTGCCAGGCTGGTGCAGTTATATACAGGGAGCGCATTGTTTATTGTGTAATACGCACACTTATCATGGTTCATATGTTGGGTATATTGAACAAAAGATTAATATGGTGGAATAGATAAGGATATTTTAATATTTTGGTAGATACTCGTATACTGTGTCTAGGTCATGGACATGACAGGTTTAATTAGGTGTTGAGTTTTTCTCTATAGGGAGACGTCGAAGTCCTTAAAGGGTAAAGGACAGGTGTCCAAAGTATCGTTGCCAAAAGCGTATGGCTATCACTTCAACCTGAACTTCGCTGCTTTCTTTGTTTCTACGTAGCATTCAAAATAGTCAGAATATGACAACTTTGGCTCGTGTCCAAGAATAAAATGCAACTGTCAATAAAATCCATAGTTTACTGTCCTTACAGATGTTTCACTCGTAAGAACAATGAGCACTGACCTTCCACTACCATCGGAACGCGAGTTTATTCACCTGACCTTACTGCGCACATTTCCAAACGATATCTCCTAAATTACCGTTAATGGCCTCGATCCTGGCGTTCTGTGATAGTAACCTACCAGAAAATGTTTGCCAAATGGATGTGCAAAAACATCCATTTAGCTTGACTTTGTGACCCTTAGTTTCAGGCATGTTTGTAGGAGTTCCCAACAATGCCTAACATTGAATTTTATCTGTAAAAAAAACGCGATCACGCTGGCGCTTTGTGTTCTGCACACGTATGTAACACATTATGTTACGTGCAATTAGCGAGACTGACTACACATTCTATTTCAGAATCGAACCTTGGGATTTCTTCAGCCCGTCGAAAGCAGCCAGTGAAAATCTGCATTTATTGAGTCGTGGACGCGTTGTATCGAGATCCCACATCGCAACTGTGCAATGGGAGGGGATGTAAGGGCCACGATTAGGAGTAGGGGAGGAAAACCCATCGCAGATGCTAACCAGTACGCTTACGACCAGTTCGGACGAAAATCCATCCACACCGTGGCGATCCAAGAACAGGAGACAACTGTGAAGAAAATGGAAGCCCTTGTACAAAATGGCGCAGATTTGAACGCCAGGGAGATGAGAACTGGCAATAAGTTGCTCCACCTCGCGGCGAAAACTCAAAATTACCAACTCGCTGAGTGGCTCTGCAGGCAGGGCAGCGTAGAGAGAAAAGCAGTTAACTTCAATTACGAAACTGCTTACCGAATCGCCTTCAAAGCGCGGGATATTAGGATGATGCACCTCTTGTGACTCAATGGTGCAGCTTTTGTCAATCCTATGACCAGTGAGTTAAAATAAATAAATAAACGCTACACACTCAAAGGCCCACACTAAGGTTTTCCCTTGTGTCGTGGGTCCCTTGGAACACACATAAAGACAAACACAAACATCCATGACCCGAGAACAAACATCTGCTTTTTACACAAAAGTTTGTCCCGACTGGGGATCGAACCCAGGACCCGCCGATCAAGAGGCAGCGTCACTACCACTCGACCAAACCGGCCGTCAACCGGCCGTTATCTGATGACAGCTCCTGAAGCTTCCATCAACAACAGTGAGTCACACATTATTCTCAAACTCAGTAACTATAACTTTCTTTTAGTTTCCTCAATTATTAAAACGCGCTATTGTTTCTTAGAGGCAGTAATCAAACGGATAACCTTTGACTCTTACTGCAAGGTATTTACATAACAAAAATAATCAGAAGGTATTTAACCCTTAATTTGGCAAAATAAAAAAAGAGGATTTTTGAGTTTTTGGTTAATAACGCTTTTAGATATTTATATTGTGTCTCGAAAAAAAATATATATAAAAAAATATTAATTCATATTAGCAAAATAATGATAGTCTATTATAATATACATATCGGTATCGTCAAGAAACAACACTTTAATTAACAGATATGTATAGCCAGCTCTACATTTAGGTTAAAAATCATTTAATGCGCTGTATTTGGCTTAATATTAGAATATTTAGTTTTATGAAATATAACGAAAGGTAAGCGAATAAAAACACATTAATTTTATATATTTTTAATTTTTAGTATGAAAATTATAAAAACAGTTTCTTTTATTGGGTATGAAGCACAGCCTCATTTGGCATTTGGTGCAAAACACATTCGTTTGGCCCTTTTTGCAATACCTGCAACGCCCATAAGAAGTGCCAGCCTGACTGTGGCCAATATTGTCAAATCGCACGTCATCACATGGGCGGCTTCTTTTAGGATTAGAAATTTTTCTTGAGCTAGGTAATTGAGGCACATTAGCAGGAAGTACCATGCGTCCATACTTTCGCAGATCTTCGCTAATGTCCATGCGGAATTGCTTGAGGATCTTTGTTTTAGTCCCGGTTCTTTTCAAATCTCTTTTGTAGGTCAGCCAAGCATTGTTGACGCATATATCTATCATTTGCGAAAATATCTGCGAGTTTTCATTTCCGTGCGGTACAAAGCAATAAGCATATCGGCAAGATCCACACCGCCCATGTGTGCGTTATAATGCTTCACTATTTGCGGAAAATTGACTAGAACCCTGCTCTTGCTATTTTTGTCGTATCTAAGGATTTTTTCCACAGGAGGAGTCAACATACGAACTCACTAACGTGACGCACTTGTTATCGTACCATTTTACGATGGCAAGCTGTTTATTGTTGCAAATTAATTGCGCAGAGGCACCCCGTCCTTTTTTCATCAGGGTCTTGTCATCGGGCAATAGTTTTTGGCCATCTTTTAGACGATTTGCCCTAATAGTCCCCAAGCTAAATATACCATATTTTTGGCGTAATAACTGTATTAGACCCAACGATGAAAAAAAGTTGTCAAAATAAACAGCACAAGCTTTTTTTTGATGGTCTTACATAGAGCTAGCACTGCCTTGCCCGGATGGGATGTCAACCTCATCTTCATCAAAAGATATATTTTTGAAACTTTCCTCTCCACAGTAAAGGAAGAAATCATAAACTATGCCAGAAGCTCCTGCGCGGACTATGTTTTTAAACCCCCACTTCCGAGGCTTTTGTGGATTGTATTGCTTCTTCTTCCCTGCTTTTTTCCCTTTATAGGGTATAATCATTTCGTCTATACTAAACCGATTTTCTTCCTCTACTTGTAAACAATTCTGTCTAACTCTTTCTATAAAAGGCCTTATTTTGAAAAATGGATCATTATTGAATGTAGTATTATCTACAAAGTTAAGGTATCTCCGAATTTGTTCGTAGCGTTTTAAAGGCATAGCGGCATTGGGCTGCTAGAACAAGATATTCTTTTGTAATATCGGTTATAAAAGAGCATCTTGTTCTAGCAGCCCAATAGTCCAAATAAGAAGGAGCTTTGATTATACCCATCATCAGTTCAATAGCAATAAAATCGCGAATCTCATCTTCTGTTACGACTATGGATCGCCCTGTTTCTTGAACACTGTAAAGATTAGTATTATAAACTATGTCATCTATTATATCTTCTGAAAAAAAGTCAAAAAAATACTGTAATGCAGATTTATCGTCCGGTATTTGGTTTTCAAAATTGTCTTCAGGTATTTCTGCTCTATGCAAGAAGTGCCCTTTTTTCCATCTGTAGACTATTGGTTGGGTTTTTGGCTTAGATTTTTTTGGAGCCAGGGGTGTAGTGTGCAAATTTTGTTTGTTTTGTGTTCTCTTAGTTCGGCGCTGGATCGAAACACTAGATAATGGTACCGGATTGTTAGTTCCTGATGTCGATGGTACAGCAGGAGAAGAAAAAGGCTCTAAAGAGTTTATTGTGAGATTTGATGGCAGCGGTACTGAAGGGATATCACGTATCAGAGATAAGAATGACGCCGCATTAATGCCTTTAAAAAATGTCGGCGGCACTTCTTTGCCTAATGCGAGTTATGCAAGTTCTTGTCGATCGTTTTCAGTCAGCAGTAGAGAATGTTTAAGCATGACCCCATAATTTTTCTCTACTACGAGTAAATGTTTGCAAAAGCGACCACCGCTACCGCTGGGACACGTGCAAACACCGATTTCGCTATCAACTTTGTAGTATTGTGATTCACTGCAGACTGCATTAACTAATGTGCAAATGAAGCCCCACGGTAACACGAATCTTTTACAAATTTAAATGAGCACAGAGCAACCATTATTTCTTCAGCAACGCTTTTTTTATAACAGCTGTAGAGAGCACCGAGTTGAATAAATTATTGCCGTCTGCATTAGCAGTAGGCGTTGTATCTTTTTTTCAAGGGATTAATTTAAAACTAAAATTCTCACTAATTTGCAACCCAAAAGTTTTTAAGCCGTCACTCACAGATTTCCAAAATTTTGAAAAACGATTCCTTCAAATTCTTCATTTTCTTCCGAACAGTCCTCGCCAGCCTTTGAAATTATTTCCACAGCTTGCACAAAAGTTTTAGGTAATCAAAAACAGCACAACATTTCAAAAGTTTGAAATTTCGGTTACAGGTATGGTGAAAAATAGTGTAACTTAAAGTATTATTATAATAATGAACTGGTAACTTAAAGTAGGTGCTCTAATGGATTCCATTAATTTCGGACTTAAACTATGCGCTGTGAAGATATGTGATTTAAATTCACTCTAAATTCGCTGGACACTCATTGTTTGTAAGTTTTTGATTCATTTAAATAAATAAAAAAAATTTCAATGTATTTTTTACTTTAATTTGATAAATTCGTGGGCCTTACACTAATTTATCCTTTGGAATAAGTCTAATCCAAAAAATCAATTTCACATGCACAATGATTATTCATGATTAATCGTGAATTTTGGAAAATGATTTACACGATTTTATGATTCAAAATGTTTTAAATATTAATCATTTTGAATCTTATCAAATAATTTCGTTTAATCAGGGAGTACTTGTAAGCTTCAATTACACTTATAAATATGTTTTCTATGTGTTATCAAAATGAAATACAAGTGTCCATAATTCGGAAGCTCAAAATTAGATAAGCTCAGATGTTAATAATTGAAAGTCTTTACTACATTTTTTACCACGTTTTAATAGTATTTACAATAAAGATCAACAACTTTTTTAGCATAAAACAAATTAAAATAATTAAACGTAAAATCAAAAGATAGCCAATTCTTCAGTATTTTTTCTAGTATATATAAGGTTGCCATAGCAACGCGTCAACATTGGTTTTGACGCATGCGTAAAAATGGTCTTCTTGAGGAGAGCGCCTAAACATCTTCCCCCCCCTCGAGCACTTAAGGGTCTCGAGAAGCGTCCTCTTCATCCGATGATGGTAATAAGGGACAAATCTTGTTCATAGCACGGCGCACAGTGCCCTTGCTGGTAGCAACATCTGCTACCCTGGTGACTCCATCCTGACCAGGAATAAGCTTTTGTATACGTCCCATAGGCCAATGAAGTGGAGGAGAACTTGCATCTTTGAGTATAACCATATCACCTTCCTTGAGTCCTCTTTGTTCAATTTTCCACTTAAGGCGCTGTTGTAACTCGCAAAGGTATTCATGGCGCCAACGTTGCCAAAAGCATTGTCGCATCCTTTCAATGTGCTGATAGCGGTTGAGTCGGTTTATGTTCCTTTCTAGTAGAGTTGGCGATGGAAACGAGGTAAGTGCTCTACCAATCAGGAAGTGGCCAGGAGTTAAAGGATTAAGATCAGTAGGATCAGAAGAAAGGGGAGTCAAGGGTCTAGAATTAAGAATAGCTTCAATTTGAGTGAATAACGTAGATAACTCTTCAAAAGTGAAGTGTTGTTTACCTAAAGTTCGGGTCATGTGGAATTTGGCTGACTTTACGCCAGCTTCCCAAAGTCCGCCAAAGTGCGGGGCGTAAGCGGGTGAAAATCTAAAGATGATTGCCTCATTTGAACCAAAAGAAGAGATCTCTGCACTGCTCGATTTAAGAAAGTTTGCTAGCTCATTATTTGCCCCTACAAAATTTGTGCCGTTGTCACAATAAACTTCATTAGGCTTACCTCGACGCGAAATAAATCTACGGAAACAGAGAATAAAGATATCCGTGGATAGATCACTGGCAAGCTCTAGATGCAAAGCTTTGGTCGCAAAACAAACAAAGAGACACAAATAACATTTAGTTATTCGAGATCCCCGGCCTTTACGATCTGTTATATAAAATGGACCGGCAAAGTCGACACCAGTCACCTGAAACGGAGGAGCTGGTGTGACTCTAGAGGCAGGTAAGTTACCCATTATTGGACTAATAGTGTTAGCCTTAATTCTCCTGCACAAAACGCAGTTATTTACGGTTGTTCTAGCTAAAATCCTACCCTTTAAGGGCCAAAAACGATCTCTGACACTATTTAAGAGCAATTGTGGACCGCAATGTAAGTTAATATTGTGCGTATGTCTAAAAATTAACTTGGTAAAATTGTGATTAGAGTCCAGCAAAGCAGGATGTTTTATCATAAAAACTTCAGACGAGTTTTGAATCCTACCACCCACGCGCAAAATGCCGATTTCATCGATATATGGAGTGAGAGACAAGATTCGAGAATTCTTGGATAAACTTTGGTTTTTATTCAAGATTGACACTTCATTAGGAAAACATTCTAATTGGTGTAGTCTAATCAATTTATTCAGTGAATCGTCCAATTCTTCACAAGTCAGCGATCCAAGTTTTTTGGCCTGTGGGTGGTGCACATTCCAAATAAAACGTAACACGTAAGCGAAAGTTCTTTGTAGAGTCAACAGTTTAGAAAACTTGTCAAAGTTTACTACTTCTTTGGATTTTGTGGTTGTATTAGTTGTAGTATAAGCAAAATGTGTTGAAATATCACTGTGAACAAAAGCTTTAGATTTTCTCTCAGGTACCTCGACGGACGGAATTTCAAGTTTTGGCCAATCAACAGGATCCCGTTGCAAAAAGGTAGGTCCATTCCACCATAGGTTAGTTTTTTTTAGTTTTTTTTGGCTCCAAACCTCGCGACGCTATGTCCGCCGGGTTGTCTTGACCTGGAACATGCCTCCATGCTGTAGTAGATGTGAGGTCTTGTATTTCACTCACTCGATTTGCAACAAAGGTTTGTAATTCACAAGGTTGTGTTGAGATCCAACAAAGCACAATCGTAGAATCTGTCCAATGGAAGACATTTGAGAAGCAGCAACGAAGAGCTTTACTAACCTTGGCGTATAAGCGAGCGGCTAGTTGTGCTGCACAAAGCTCCAAACGAGGAATAGTAATTTGTTTTAATGGTGCCACCTTAGTTTTGGCGCAAAGAAGTCTGGTTATGATGTTTCCAAAAGAATCAATTGATCTAATATAGATACAAGCAGCGTACGCAAGTTCAGAAGCATCTGAGAATGAATGAAGCTCTAAAGATATAGCTTTATCAATAATGACGCATCTCGGAATCTGAATGCTAGCGAGCTGGTTTAGGCTGGACACAAAATCAGTCCATAATTTCTCAATGCTTGCTGGGACAGGATCATCCCAGTCTAATTTAGTAAGCCATAGTTTCTGAAGAATAATCTTAGGAGTAATTGTGCAAAGGCTTAATAATCCTAAGGGATCAAACAATTTTGCTGAATTTGACAAAATTGAACGTTTTGTTATTTGACCCGGCACTTCAATCTTGACCGGGAATTCAAACATGTCTGACGCTGGGTTCCATTTTAGACCTAATGCACTTGACTGTGCACAATAGTCTAAACCTTTCGGCGACATCGTAATATCTTCGAAAATAGATGGTGCATTTGTACGAAATTTACGTAATGGAAAACATGCGGAATTTAATGTTTTCGTGACTTCGGAAACTATATGACGCAATTCTTTCTTCGTTTGAGCTCCTGATATAAAATCATCAACATAAAAATCTTCTTTGATCAATTTCGATATCGTAGGATCCTGGCGGTCCTTTGATAATTGAAGTAAACACCTCGTACTCAAAAATGGGGCTGACGCTGTACCGTATGTGGCAGTATTTAGTCGTAACACCTTTAAAGGCGATGCTTGTTCTTCACGCCATAATATCAGCTGTAAATTGCGTTGTTCTTCGTGAATTAATATTTGACGGTACATTTTTTCAACGTCACCCGTAACAACATATCTGTGCTGACGAAATCTAGTCAAAATTGAGACCAAGTCATCTTGCACAACAGGACCTATGTATTGAATGTCATTAAGAGATTTACCTGAAGTTGTTTTAGCCGAAGCATCAAACACTACTCTCAATTTAGTAGTCTCACGTTGTTCTCTTACGACCGCGTGATGCGGTAGATAATACCCTGATAAAGGTTTCGATATTTCGGTCAAATGCCCTAAAGATTCGTATTCATTAATGAATTTGCAATATTCTTGTTTGAAGTACGGTTTTGCATTCATTTTCTTTTCAATTTGAAGAAAACGCTTTTTAGCAGTTTTATATGAGTCTCCCAACGCTTCAGGTGGTTCACGAAGTGGAATTTGCACGGAAAATCGACCATTCTCTTCACGACGTGTGGTTTGAGAGAACAATTCCTCGCAATAGTCACGATCCTTCGATTCAAGTTTAGAAGGGGATAAATCATCCAGCTCCCAAAACTTTGTCAACTGTTGTCTTATTTCATGGCTGAACAGACATTGAATTTGATTTTTATGATGTGTGTTCCCCCCCGTGGGACCAGACACGATCCAACCTAATGTTGTTTCTTGCAGGGTGGGCTTATTTAAACCTAGTCTTATTCTGCCTTCGCCGATCAATTCCCAAAATATATCGGCTCCAAGAAGCAGATCAATTTCCGCTGGCTGGTGGAAATTCGGGTCAGCTAGTTTAATATTGGAAGGAATGTTCAACTTGTGCACCGGTATTGGAGCTAACGGCAAGTTGTCAGTGATGCGTGGCAAAACAAAACATTTAACTGAAGAACAGAAAGAATTGTGCAAAGATTTTATCTTTACGTTGCAGTAGCGAGTAATATTTACAGCATTCAATAGTAATAAAAAAATAAAAATGTACATTTAGAAAATTTAAAATCTATAAGTGAATTTTTTGAGATTAAGATTTTGCGTTATTTGTTAAATTAATTTCAATTCTAACTTGACTGACAATGAGATGAGATGATGGTCGATTTAAACTCACCCAGCTCTCACCGACGAGACATTGCACGGGCTCCTTTGTTAGTCCTTGAGTCGATATCGTAGTTGAGATTGCAACCAAAATTGCGGCGGTCACTATCAATGGTCGCATTGTTAAGTTCTTTATATCTCAGGGCCAAAATATTAGGTCGAGTGAAGCGATACTGTCGAACTTGAGTCTGCCATAACCATCCCATTCATTGGAAGTATGTCTAGTAAGTGGCTTTCTATTACTAGAGTTTTGTCTGATATTCTTACACCATAGCCAGCAGAGATAAAATTTATAAGACCATTTGGTGTGGAGCTTATCAAATACTTGATTGTATTACAATTTTTATATTAGGACTTTCTTGATAAATTTCTTTCTTCATTTATTTTTAACTTAACATAAATTTCTTTCTTCATTTAATATTAACCGAAAATGCTTTCATTATGAAAAAAGTAAAAAACATACCTTCGAGTACGGCAACGGGACCCTATTACTAAGCCTCCGCTGTCCGTCTGTCTGTCTGTCACCAGGTTGTATCTCATGAACCGTGATAGCTAGACAGTAGAAATTTTTACAGATGATGTATCTCTGTTGCCGCTATAATAACAAATAGTACTAAAACACCTGCTGGCTCTCATACAAATAAAATTAATAAAACTGAATTTACTTGGTGAACGAATTGATTACTACGAGCGTGTAAAAAGCGAATATCATAGGAATAATATGTAAAGTATATAGCTTTTTGAAATTAGAATTAAAATGTTGAACTTTCTACCATACAGTGACAGCTGAAATATAACGATCAATGCACCACTTCTTTTAGTTGTAAAAGTAAATATCAGTAGAATTATTTAGGGGGCGTCCATAAATTACATGAGGCGTTTTGGGGGGGAGGGGGTCAGGTTGGATCTCACTCAATCTCACGTGGGGGAGAAGGGAGGTCTCTACAAATATCACGTAATATTTTCTCCCAAAAGAAATTGTGTTAAATTGTGGGAAAGCTAAGTTAAACCAACTAAACCATGTTGTTCCAGTAGCCGCTCTGAGTTCTCGTGGACTGAATTAGAACAATCTTTTTTTTTTCAAATTTAAGTTGGTAAATTATAGCTGTTTTTCATTGTTCTATTATTAAAAGTTTAAAAATAATTAGGAAAATTATGTAAGTTTTCTAAATAAATTACCAATTAACGTATTTAGACTAAAACTAAGCATTTTCATAAAACTCACGTGAGATAAAAGGGGGACGGGGGGTGTCGAGCCAAATCTCACGACATCTCACCAAAGGGGGTGGGGGGGTCGAAAAATCGCCAAAAACACCTCACGTAATTAATTATATTAATCAGTTGTAAAACTAAATCTCTTCACGGTTACTTTATTATTTCAAGCTATTACTTCAGAATTAATTTTTATCCTGTTTTACGATTTATGACCCCGTTTAGTGAAAGGTTTTTGGGGGTAGAATAAGGGCGATCACGTAGCTCATTTAAAGTAAAGATTCGCAACCTTGGAGATTGACAGCAAAGTTCTATCTTTTCGTCTTTAATCACATTTATGAAAGTCACGTGTTTTTTTATTTTTTTTATTTAAGGTATAAAGCTAAAAGCCTGCCGAAGTTTCCTACTTGCGGACATGACAGGAAATCTTTTCGATGCACAATTTTGACATGTCAAGATATAAGAAGATTTCATCGAAACTTTTATAAGTTTTCTTCAAAGACTTTGCAAGATACTTTTCTATTAAAATATTGTAATGTCAACAAAGCTAAAAAAAGTCAATTGTCTACAAATTAATGGACGCCCCCTTATGATTTATAACAATGGTGTAGGCATTTGACAAAAGTCAGGGCATAAAAACAGGAAAACTATACTGAGAGTTTCGTTACCAAATAAAGTCAAAACCATGGACCAATATAATCTAGAGGACTGACAATCGCCATACTAGAGATCGTAATTACTAGATGGCGCTCTGATTTGAGCTGATTATTTTAATAACCGTATTCAAAGCGCTACGAGTGACCAATTTTAGGACTAAGAAAGGAAACAGCAAACTATTTATTTTCAATAATTTCATCTAGATGGCGCTGTTTTCAAAAACACCAGAGTGATTTTAATTATATGTAAAAATTTTAATAGGCGTCTTATTTTTGTGATTCAATTGCACATAGGAAAAAAATCGAGGATATCCTCAATACAATATTGATTAATAAATTCGATTTGCGTGTCGTGTACCTTTTTATTTTGAATGCATTTCTTGTTATATCCAAAGTCGACTTCTAATTTTGGAAGAGATATTATATTGCAGGACTTGCAGGAGGAATGTATTAGAGCATGGATTTGGTCTATGGTTAGAACATAACATAATATGCCTACTAGCTTTCCGCCAAGGGCTTCGCTTGTATCAGCTACACTTAGCACATTAATTTTGCCCACGCATCGATTAGGAGACGTATTTTTGAAATGATGATCTTGTCGATTCGTATGCGAATTGGAATTCTATCATTTCAAAAATACGTCTCCAGGTTGTTTGCGGTTTACGCGTGAAGATGTAACAATTACTTTCGTAAAAATATTATTAGGGATAAGTACTAGCTTCTGACCGCGGCTGTGCCGACGGCGACTACAGGGTATATCGTGTCCAGCAGTGAGATATGTAGCCTACTCCTTCCCCAAGGTGCGAAATTTAATTCGGTTCTTTTATGTTCTTTCGTATCAGTTTAGGCGTGAAGACGTAACAAACAGACAGATATTTTCCTATTTATCAGGCGTCCGACTTCGATAAATCTGTCTATTGTAATCCAACAGCAGAGGAGTCACAACCATTCATAGCCCAGTGGCTCTCGCTGATGTCAACCGATCAGTGAGGTTAAGCAACGTACACAGAGGCAGGGAACCTGATGGGTGACCAAAGTGGAAATTTATCACGAGCGTTTCCGTGCTTCGGAGGGCACGTTAAGCTGTCGGTCCCGGCTGCTGTCGATTGACTACAGTCATTGAAACCAAGTCAGAGGCCATTGTGCGGTTTGAAAACTCTGACACCAGGGTTAGTCAAGTTCGCCACATACTTGACTATACCTACACAATAAGAAGACAGCCATTCAATGCTGAAGATTATCGCAAATTAGCTTTTCGAAGAAGCAGTGTATGATGAATTTGAGCTCGACCAGCATCAATTTCCACGAATGACTGCGGCAAACTAATTAATATCTGCATTTAACAACTACACCTGCATACGACAATACTTTCACGTTAAAAATCTTCTAATTAAGTATACATACATTATACTTACACAAATATTTTGATGATAATGAATAGGTAAACAAAAAATGAATAAAAAAATTTTTTTTAGAATTATTCATTTATTTTTTTAAATTCTTATTTTTGGGTGCATTTTACTTCTGTCCACAACTTTTCGTTGTAAGGTTTTACAATAAAAGTTTACTTTCACAATAATCAATTGGTTTACAATGTACACTATATGATTATGACATGTAAAATTAAGTAGCTCGGCTGCCTCGGAACTTAAAAATTGCATAATGTACTTAGAAAGTTGACATTTCAAATTTGCAGTGTGCATCATTTTTTCAATGTGCAAGTTAAAAGCATCAAGGGCCAAGGCAACCAACTTTATAAGATTATCACTGGCCATCTTCAGCTTTATTGATTTATTAAATGAGAACGGTTTATTTAAAATTAATAATTCATTTTCATTGTCTAAATCTAATTCGTTTCTTTGTAGCGTTTGTGAGCAAATATTGCAAACATTATTTTTTAATAAGTGCATGGCTAGATAGCCTGCAAAGTAAGTAACAGAGCAAAGTTCAAGAGTTACGGGTTCTTGAACGTTGCTCTGCTCGCTGCATGGAACTTGTGGGACCTGTGTATCAACTTCAGTTAATAATGTACCAGAAGGTTCAGTGCTACATGAAGGCTGTGCAGTCATTTCGTCTGATGTCTTCAAAGGCATTGATTGGACATTGGTTGGACAATCAATGAAAGTCCCATCTTCATTTTCACAATTTTTTGACGATGGTAGTTTAATCAATGAATTTGCAATGCTGCTCCTAAAAATTGTCCTTAGTTGTTTGGCGGTTGGGTTTCTATTCGAGCCGATTTTTTTTTTCTTTAATTGGCTGTATTACATATGTGGCCGTTTTCGACACAGCAAATCTGTACGGATTTTTGTCATTTTTTTTTTTGCTGTTTAATGCATCAAATAAATTGTTAACCATTTGAATAAATGGTGCAGTATCATTTGCACTTTCGCTGTTCAATTGACCTGTACCCTTGGCTGTTCTTATTGCAGCAGCTACTGAATTGCTGAAAATCTGAGTTGCCAGACTAACATTCATTTTTTGGAAGGGATTGGGAGTTATACGACGGTCAGTGATTTTAAGAAGGCATCTACTTTTAGTTGATCTTTTATCTATTTCATAAGTTTTAACAATGTCATTAAATGAGATAACTTGATCACCGTAAATAAAATCGTTTGCTAATAAATTGTTTCTAATATTTTTAGTAAGATGTGGAACATCATAAAAGGCATATTTTTTTTTCCATTTACAAAAAAAAGGGAAAGTTTTTTGACACCCCTAAATTTTTGAACAATTTTTGGTTTGTCGACATCTGATCACAAACGACTGCCTTGGGCAATAATTCGTTCTCAAAAAGTTTGTTGATTATCGATTTTAAAAATAATGGTAAATTTGTAGCCTTTACATTGCCACTTGATAAATAATATACGATTGGCATTTTCCACGGCTTGTAGAGTCTTCTCACAACAAAAACAAGAACATATTTTGCTATTTTTTTAGTCCTATGACCACCTCCATAGTCTTCAAGCCCTTCTATAATGTCTTGCGTCTTTGAATACTCTAAATTTTGCGTCATAGACATTTCGTCGAAACTTACTACGCATGCACGTTCTAAAAAAGAAGAATTTTTAAATCTTTCTTTAATATTGTTGAATACTTCTTTTGGAATCCCAGGCAGGGTACTTGTTTTTGAGAGCCATTGTCTCAAAGTACTTGGAGCTGCCAATCGTACATCTTGTCTTAGAAGGTGCAGATATGCCGATGGTGATTTATAAAACAGACTCAAACAAAATTTTTTTGCGTCTTTTGGCCATTTCGACTTGTACAGGTTCAATTTCCAAACCGAAATATAGGGACTTTGAAATTTTCTGTTATACAGAAACCACAAATCACAGCTTTATGTAACTGGCATTATTATTAATGAAATATTTGTAAGTTTTTTATTATAGATCAATAAACAATTGTTTTTTTTTTACACCGTTTCACATATCACAGACCTTATATAAGTTAAGACATTTTTTATTATTTTTACTCTACCCCTCATGTTTCAAGTCGTTAATATTATTGAATCTTCTAACAAACTAGTGGAATATTTTTAAATTTATTGTTTATCTTACATAAGTAACCTAAAATGTATTGAGCCCACACCCGGGCTCAAACTCAGTACCTTCAGTTAGAAGATAAGCGCGCTGACAACTCGGCTACTACAAGTAATAAATTTTGAATGAATTTAAAAGATGAATAGATTGAAGACATATAAGTATTTAAGCAAGGGTTTATAATGTAGATAGATTTAAATGTATAGCTTTCTAAAGAGTGAACAAAAATAATGATCAGCTACTGCATCTCCTTGGTAAAAAGCTTCAACAAGCGAGCGCTAGATAGAGACACGGGTCCGAGAGATGCTCGCTCGATACAAAAGCGCATGAATTGAGTCCCAATTGCTCAATTGGGCACTAACAAAACAACCAAGACTATTTGACACCTAGGTGGTTTAAATTAATAACATTGGCGTCTGTAGTATCAATCATTGATTCATTAGCACCATTTGCGTTCTACAGTACGATTCCGTGAATTAATTATTTTTTCTGTCATGCGCATCGATTAGTTATGGCAAAAAGTTTAGGTAAATTCTCCAATTTGATACAATGAAACTATTGTTTTGTTAAATTAGCCAGTGACTCACTAGCTGTAAAATGTCACATTTAAATATGTTATTGTTACGAGCTAATAACACGAACCTCAAGTTTAGTTATCGTAGAGCTGACCCCGTGGCCCTCAATGACGTAATTAGAACTAACCCGGGAATTCAGAAAAACAATTCACAGAAAAACCAGCGTGATAAGCTTATCGGCGACTTATTAAGCACATGAATTTAATGTCGGTATTTAAAATGATGACGCAACATGTTTGCGGTGCAGTAGCTTTGACTTACACTAATTTACTCCATATACTCGTATAAGAGAAGGCTCTGCTAGGATCTCATTTTGGCTTTAGTGTTTGAGAAGATAAGTAACGATGGAAAATAACCGCTCATTTATTGTGATTCAATTTATAGATTTACCTTTTGAAGGTATTGCTAACTGCGTAGTCGTCCCAGATTTATGGCTGATAGTACGTAGGCCGATAAATCAGAGAGTTTTTGTTAGTTACCCTGATAAAGATGATCCCGAATTTACCAAAGATCGTGTTATGAGACTAGAAGGATACAATGAGGAGTGGAGGTTCTATAAGGCGGAAATTAAACATGTATCAGGTGAGAATTTAATGAAAGTTATGCTTTGTAACACCTGAGAAAATAATAACCAGAAATGTGCTTTTTTTTAGATACTTACGAGGATGCAGAGAAGTGGATTGCTATGAGAGATAGCTTTGGGCCTCAGCTAGAAGTATATGGTAAGCAACAATAGTATTGTAATTATGGAGCCTAAATCTTGATAAGTAATCTAATGAATATTTTGTTTATAGGTACGCAGAATTCTAGCAGACGGAACTATCGTTTTAAAATAAAGAAAAGATTGAGGTTAAATCCGTATCAAAATCCTCAAATGCAATCTATTTCTGATCAGCTATACTATCAGGGAGAGGAAAACTTTGAAAATATAGAAAAAAATGTTTTCTTACCTATAAATCAAGTCGACTTGGTATCTAGTTTTGAAAAAATGGCAGTCAGTTCTGAAGATAGACCCAAGAGATGTTACTAGTGTCGTGCTGGATTTACAGAACTTTCCGAACTAACCTTATTAAGTGGTTGTGACAAGTAAATGGTGTTATTTTAAGAAATTAGGTTAATGTTTAACAATTAAGTTGAAAATAAGAGATAAAAATAACAAATAAATGAGTCAGTTAATCCTCATTGAGAATTTATTTGACTCATCATGAGTCATGGTCACCTCATTCCTACCATAACTTTAGCTCTAACTATTATTGCCTAAGATTCCTTAATCATTAAAACATTATTTAAAATATGTATTTTGCATAAATATTGAGTTAAAAAATATCCGTGCTTACAATGACTCAAGGTGAGTAATGGTGGCTCTGTCGTTATCGCATGCTCGGTATTACCGACAGGACGTCCGTAAAGTAGGTCCATTAATTACCATTTATGAGTAACTATAACGTTTATTATTTCGCGTAAACACAATGAAGAATATAGAAACAGTATTGTTCTGTTAAATACATATTGTGGTTTCGTGACATGTTTTGACGTTATGAAACCAATTACAGGAAAATCTATTTATAAACTATCAACGATAGCTCATGAAATGTTAGGTAAGGGTTTTCCCTTGTTTACAACACTTATATTTATGACCTAACCTACATTGTATAATGAAGTAGCATTATTAGTTTGGAACAGCGCATAAAACGTGTTTGGATTTACGCAGTTACCATGCACATAAATTTGTTGACATTCACAGATAACCTCATAGCCTAGATAACCTCCAGCCGTACCCGCCGATGGTAAAGGTGACCTAATGCTATCATTCAAATACAAGTGTGTGCGTTTCTCTATAAATACACTTATTTTATATGTGAGTGAGACTGCGCGCGCACCGCGTGCGTGTTCATGTTGTAGGCACATATTGAAATCATATTTTAATGAACCGTCTAGAGTCTAGACGATTCGTGTGCTGATAGATGTCACTATTTCGTCCGGATTCCGCTGGTTATCAAAAAACCAAATCGTTGATTCTCTTGCTGTGGACTTCTAACATTTTGAACATTGAAGTCAAACGTTTCTACTTGAAGACTAGTTGCTGTAATGTTTCAAATCGTAAATTTGGTTATACTTTCATATAAAACCACAATATTACAACTTTTTTTATCTTTTTTCATCTTTTATTAGTTACAGCGGAGGGAGAATATACCTAGTCAGGTCATAAGTTCTGTCACATAAACAAAACTTTTTAAATTAGAATGCTGGCTACTTTTTTTCAATTGAATTTGAATTTCGAATCTTTTATGAATTTAAAAATGTACACTCTATCTAATTTCATTTATTTTTAAAAATGGAGTGGACGCGAAAGGAAGACCGAGTCGCGGTTGTCGCCTTGCACCGGTGCGGTTACGCGCCAAACCAGATTTTCAATCTGCTGAAAAATTTAAAAATAGTTAAAAGATTCGTTTATCGATATAATGAAGATTTAGGTGTAGAAGACAGAAAAAGAAGTGGTCGTCCTCGCACTGTTAGGACTCCAGCAGTGATAAAAGCTGTTAAGGCGCGGATCCAAAGAAATCCCATGCGTAAGCAGAAACTGTTGGCCCTTCAGATGGGATTAAGTAGAACCACGGTGAAAAGGGTGTTGAATGAAGACTTAGGCCTACGAGCTTATCGAAGAAAAACAGGACATCGTTTGGATGCGCGTTTAATGGACCTGAGACTGAAGAGATCCAGCGTTTTGGTTAAGAGATACGCGGGAAAAAAACACCGTGAAATTCTTTTTTCGGATGAAAAAATTTTTACCGTGGAAGAGAGCTACAACAAACAAAATGATAAAGTGTACGCCCACAACAGTGAAGAAGCGAGCAGCCGCATTCCGCGTGTCCAGCGAGGCCATTTCCCATCGTCACTCATGGTTTGGCTAGGAGTCTCATATTCGGGCCTAACTGAGGTATATTTTTGTGAGAAAGGCGTAAAAACCAATGCAGCTGTGTACCAAAATACAGTCCTAACAAACCTTGTGAAACCACTTTCTCATACCATGTTCAAAAACAGACACTGGGTATTCCAGCAAGATTCTGCGCCAGCTCATAGAGCGAAAAGCACGCAAAACTGGCTGGCGGCTCATGAAATTGACTTCATCCGGCACGAAGACTGGCCCTCCTCCAGCCCAGACTTAAATCCGCTGGATTATAAAATATGGCAATACTTAGAGGAAAAAGCCTGCTCGAAGCCTCACCCTAATTTGGATTCACTCAAGGCATCCTTGATCAAAGCAGCCGCCGATATTGATATGGACGTCGTTCGTGCTGCTATAGACGACTGGCCTCGCAGGTTGAAGGCTTGTATTCAAAATCGCGGGGGTCATTTCGAATAAGCTTAACTAATATAAGAATCCATGTTTTAGTAAGTTCCTTTTGGTATATAAATGGTTACAGTAAATACAATCGTGTCTTAATTATTTCACCAAAAACATGTGACAGAACTTATGAACCGACTAGGTATATAAATATATAATTTCGTTCATAACGAAATAGTTTATGCTTAGGTTATTATAAAGTAGCCTATGTTTCATTTTATAATCCACCTTTTTGCCAAATTTCATTCAAATCCATTCAGTCGTTCTGGTGTGATTGAGTAACAAACAAACTTATACTTGCAGTTATAATATCAGTAAAGATATAAAAGTTACTTGCAACTTGCTCAGGAATATCTAGACAGTTGACAAAATAGCTGATTTCACACCATGATGGTCGAATCGGAAAATATCGTTAAAGTATCGATCTAACAACAATTACTATATTAAAATAGAGTAAGAAAAAAGAGCTTAGTTTGTTAATAATAAATATTACTAACAATACAATAATCTCAAACACAAGCGTAATATTTTTTTTAGTAATTATACGAATTGCTGTGAAGGCTATATTATGGTATACTTACCACACGTATACCAGTTTCTCTACGAGAAGAAAATAGTTTCTTGCTAGGAACCTTAGTGTTGTAAAGGTTGCGATTTAGTAACAATTAGTATCGATATAAAGTATTGAGCATTGCCCATCTCTCTAGTCATCCCGCGCGGCTATAAATTGAATGCAACATTCGCAGGCAGTTTCAGACCAGTCGCATTTGAACGCCGACAGTTAAACTTCTGTGATTTTTGAATAAAATTTTGAAAGCTTGAAACTCATAATTAAGGTAAGAATATGTGTGCAAACTTTTGTGTTTCTAAACTCGACTTTTTCTTTTCTAAATATTTCTTATCTTAATCAGAAGCCGGTTTATTTTTGTTATTGTTAAGCGCACTACACACCAAAGCCGCCGACCCGGCGACTTTTGTCGGCGGGTAGGCCGCCGGGCACGTTTCTAGTGATAATCGTGCCGGCGGCCTACCCGCCGACAAAAGTCGCCGGGTCGGCGGCTTTGGTGTGTAGTGCGCTTTAGACTTTTCGAAGAACTTTCGTTATCATGCATAACAACACAGTACTTCTGCTATCGATAACGAATTTATTGTAGCTATAAACTTTGCTCTCAGGTTCTGAAGATAAACCCTGTCAGGGTATTAACAAATACTAATTAAATTGTAATTTATTTCAGATGGAAGCTTGTAAAATTGTGAAAACAGTTCTTAATGGCAAGATGGTCATGATCAGGTATCCAGACAATGAAGGTTCGTCAGTCACAATGGAACGAGTCAGAAAAAATGAAAATCCTGACAGCCAGTGGCCGCTTTGTCGTGGCAGAATTGTATGCGGTGCCGGTAAATATAATTATGTATTATTTGTTTATGTAAATTAATGGTTGTTTGAATTTGTGTTTATTACTGATGTTTTAATAAATTTAAATACATTATTTTTATATTTCAGATACTTACGAAGAGGCACAGAAGTGGTTAGCTGCGAAAAACAATGGTGGCCCTTCTAACCAGGAAGATACTAAAAGAAATGGTAAGTGTTTATGACATAAGTTTGAATTAGAAATTAAGGTTTGAATTGTCCCGGTAATCATAAAAAAATATATTTTCAGATTTGCAAATGAAAATGACTAAGAAGTCACCTAAAAACCGGATATTTAGAAAAAAAGAAAAGGCTCGGGAGCTGAGAGTTGTCCTTGAACGGATCCCGGCGGATAAATTGTTACAGTTAAAATCTAAGGGCCGTTCAAAGACAACGACCACCAAACCTACGACCACCAATGCAGAGAGAGATGAAGCTACTGAAGAAGAAGGCTGTGATGACGAGATGCTAGTGACGCCGATATTTGAGATCAGTGGAGACGTTGTAGGATTCTGCGTGAGTGACAGCTCTGGTACTAGCGATACATCTTCTGAGCAGGAAGATTTTCCGCGTGTGCCGAGTTCTGTAGCTGTCTCTGCTGACCTGTTTCAAATAAGAGCAACTCCAAGGCCGGTTTACGAAACAGAAAACGGCCCAGGTCCGTCTCAGAGCTCCAGAATCCCGCAAGTTCCACAATCTAGTAGACAAATGCCCGGGCTTATAGAAGGAAGTCCTGATTTGGTGAATAATATGCTGCGTCAGAAACAAATTGAGCTGATGAACGATCTAAGAAATCGCCAGAGATTCCCTCATACGGAACCTCATCAAATGTCAGGTCCTGGGCCTATGGGTCCATTTCATCAGCAACAAATTCCTTATGAACCAGCACCGCATCAAATGTCAGGTCCTAGGCCTATGGGTGCATTTCATCAACAACAAATTCCTAATGAAGCATCACCACATCAAACGTCCAGTCCTAGGCCTATAGGTCCATTTCATCAGCAACAAATTCCTTATGAAGCATCACCACATCAAATGTCCAGTCCCAGGCCTACGGGTCTATTTCATCAGCAACAAATTCCTCATGAACCAGCACCGCATCAAATGTCCGGTCCTAGGCCTATGGGTCCATTCCGTCCACAGCCAATTCGTTATGAAACAGCACCAATTCAAGAAACATGTCAACTTCCTTCTATACGTCCACGGCATCAATCATCAGTCATACAGCCTCCCCCGTTCCAGCACAACGTTCATCTTCCACCGCAGCAGAATCAGATTCATCCGTGTCGCGATGGAAATCACATCTTCGTTCCAGTCCTCGTACCAGTTAATGAATCTGTTCCTGCTTCAAAAATCCCGCATCAGCCAGCCGAGAATTTGGAGGAAGATCATCAAGAAGATCAAGAAGATACTGTAATGCAACAGATGCTAAGATATGCCGATGCCATTGAAAGCGAGACGGGTTCCATATCTCAGAATCTGAATAATGTATTACAGACTGTACTGGAATTGAAAAGTCGACAATCTCAATTGCGGAGCTTGTATTTGAGATTAATCGGACTACTCCATACCAGGCGGCAACACTGATCTTCAAGTTCATTACTATTTTAATCACTCTGCTTTTTAGTATTAATAAAACGCTTTGTGATATTTGAAGAGCCTCATAATTAGAAATTTTTCGTAGAATATGTTAATCTTTGTTTACAGTATTTCTATTGTTAAATTTAATTTGTTACATAAGTTCTAACGTAAGTTTTATTACGTAATTAGCATATTTCTTGTGTCTGAATCTCATAATTTTTTAAATATATACTGACTATTATAACCAATTTTAAATTGACATTTGTTTGTTATTTATTCTTAGTAATCTCAGCCAATTAGAATTGAAAACGCATTAGTAGGGCATCTGGATCATAAATAAGTATCGCCGAAATTCTTTGGGTTCAAAGGAATTCAAGTTAATAACGATTATACATAACGATTAGCGGTTTCCTTTGTTCGGTAGTAAACAAGCAATTAATAACTACTGATGACAATATTTGATAATATGAATCATAAATGATTTTACGCAGAAATGTATGTTATTAGTTCAGTTGTTATTTCCTCGAATGGCGTAAGTATAAACATAACTAAGGTCAATGATACAAAATTTAATAAACAATATACACTGAATTACTCGTAATCGTTATCTCATTAATTTATAACTTGAAAAGTAACCCAAGAAGCTATTGGTAGCCATCCCCTTCATCTACTTCCAACAATTATTATTGCCCATTTATCACCAGTATACGTTACGCGCGCAAACGCAGTAAACACATTTTTGGTGTATTCGATTTTTGGCATTTGCTATATTTTAGTTTCGAGAAGAAAATACCAGCACCAAAGTAAGTTTTACAATTATTATTTTAAGAAAGATTATTGTCATAAGGGTACCAATTTTTTTTTTTAGATGGAAAACACAAAACCGTGAAAGCGATTTTCTGTTATTAAGTTTCGAGCTTTTCCATTAAAAGGCGTTGATGATTACGTATGTGTGCCGAGTAAATGGATAAAGTTAAGAAAACTAAAAGATGACCATGTAATAGTTGTGTACCCAGATGACGAAAATCCTAATGTAACAAGACATCGGGTTAAGTTACAAAAAAAAACAAAAAGTTATTGGAGATTGTATGCTGCTGAAATAGAATATGAATCAGGTAAGTTCAATGCAATTGAGTCAGTAGACGTATTTTAAGTTTTGAAATGTTAGAAATTAATAGAATATTAATTTTTTCAGATTATTTCGACGCTGCACAGCAATTTATATATACGATTATTGATTATTTAGAAAATGTTTTAAATAATCATTTTGTAGATACTTTAGGTAATTTTTGTTGGTGTGTGTGACACAAAAGTAATAACCCGTTAGACAAACAAAAACATAAAATTTTAATTATAAATAATATGTTTTTAAATAGGGACATAAAATTTTAATTATAAGCAATATGATTTTGTGGTTTTATATGAAATTTACTAGTGTAAAAAGGGCACGCATGAATATATCACAATGTATGACGTGTACTGTCAGCGCTATCGTTTGGCTTGGAAACAAAGATACTCACTCATGTATCCCCACTCCTGGAGTACTATTTAAACCTCACGCTGACAGATTTGAGTATTGTTTTTGAGCGGCCGCTGTAGTGTTGACTGACAGAAAATACAATTGAAATAATAAATTTCAATTTTTATAAAAGGTGCATTTAATTTTTTTAAGCTTGCTCTAAGTTTTTAGTGAAATTTACTTTATTTTGAATTAATATATTTATTGTGAGATTTATATCGCATTACAAATGATAAGGGTGTAGTTTTTTTTAAAATAATATTTGTATTTTTTACATGCAACAACAGTTTTTTTTTGACTTGATTAAAAGCCCGAAAGAGTAAATAGTTAATAATAATTAATAACTTAAAATATATTTTTTTCTCGTTTCAGTTCCAGAATGTCCGAAAAAAATGTAAAAATGACTGTAAAACGTACAGTAAAGAGAAAAGATCGGGCGTGTCAAACAGACGCGCCTGTTGAAAAGAAGATACGGCCAACAGAAACAAGATTTGAGATGCCACCGTAAATACTGCAGCTTCTTGAAACTTTAGGAGAACAATTGAATACAGCACAATATTGGTGCTCTCTTCTGCACGATAGTCTGCAGGAGGCGTTCTATGAATTTTCCTTTTTATACCATAGGTTATTGGAAAATATTGAGGGATTTAACAGGTCAGAAAATTTAGCTCGGCAAGAGCCAATTTCAAGAAATGTGGAACAAGTAGTACCAGTAAATGATGAAGAAAGAGAAATTGCCGGAACTGAGAATACAAATTTTAACAGTGAGTGAATTATAAATTTTAAATATAGAGTGACAAAAATAAACCAAAAATAGCGCCATAAAAAACTTTAGATATAGACCGTCTATAAATTAATTTGTTATGCCATATATGTTTTAAGTGTTTAGAGTTTTAGTCGTAATTAAGTTTCTAGGATAAGTTACTTTAGCTTTAATCTTATATCCAATTTTGTTAGCTCGAATTATAGCTTTTAAGTTAAAATCACTGCCAGTTACGAACAAAGCTGTGATACTAAGAATAATTTCTTGTATTTGTAAGCGTTGCATTTATTGTAAACTTATATTAATTGAAACACAACTCTGTGAATATTGAGAACAATGTAAATGGTGTTGAAAAGTATTAGTTTTATCAAAAAATTAGTACTTTTAAATCCCGTTTCTATTGTTCCAATACGTTTTTTGTAAACAGGGAAATATTTTGTTCGAACGAAGATCTCTACTGACTGAATCTAAAGCCTTAATTTAATAAAATTTAAATAAACTGTTTTAATTCATAGATAATTTGTAAATTTCGACATTGAAAACTGTCCTGGTGTCATCTTTTATTCGTAGTTGCATCTTCACTAATGTTTTTGAGACATCACTTTCAATATCATTTAAGCTGATGATGTTTTCATTTTTCTGCACCTTGGCTTGGAGGCGCCTAATCTGAGCTTGAAGAGCATTGTTCTTTTTTAATAAGCTGCGCGCCTTTTCCTTCAAGCGTGTCCTTTTCGGGGTGTCCATTGAATTATTTTCAAACAAGCACCTTCTTAATAACCGCTTTTTTGGGCCTTCAAAATGGCGTCGCTGGAGTGGACGGCATCGAATGCACCACATCAGATGGCGACGACCTTTCACTAATCTCCTTTGTCAGCAAACGTTTTCTCTTTCGGTAAAATTTTGTAGGTGTTTTCACTTTTAGTACTGCCGGTGAGGGTACATCTGAAAAATTACAATCTTAAATGAATGACATATCATTTTAATTGCCTATTATTTGTTTACGGGATGTTCCTGAAAAGTTGTTCAGTTTAATTCAGGGCTGATTTATCTGCAGTTTTTGTTACCTAATAAAAATGAAAACCTCTAAAACGCTCATGTATGAAAACTATTATACCCATTTTGATTAAAACAACAAGTAGAAAAATAATTAAACTAAATGAACTAAAACTTTTTATTTTTCCATTTTTAGTGCAAATTATAACCTCTTCCTTTTTTGTAGTCGGTTAATACAAAAAAGGAATTCCGGAATTCAAGCTTTTTGAACAGCCAAATCTTTGGGAAGACCTTTTCGGTTCATTCAAACAGTTGCAATCGCAAAAAGTCCTCTATTATAAAGGCATTCCATGAGAGCTACGGATGCAAAAAAATTGACAAAAACCAGTTGTGTATTTTTATTTTATTTTATTTATTTAATAGATCACCAACAAGTTACACACCAACTCTTAATTAAAATGGCACAAATTTATAAAAAAAGGCTAAATGGTAACCCAATTATAGGTGACAACCGCATTCAAAAAAAAAATTTAAGTAACATTATACCAAGAACATAGTACCTAATATTATACCTTAAATCAAAAATCAAAATAAAACAGTCGCAGGGAAACAATTTGCAACATGAAAAGTTACATTTAAATTATACATATAAAACATAGTATTGAAAATTAAACATGGGTGAGCTACTTTAAACAATTTAGACCAAGGATTTGTTTTTTGATCGAAGCTTTGAAGGAATAGCTTTTATCTCCAAAAATATCACAGCTGGAAGAAATTGTATTATATTCCCTAGCCATTCTTTGTAAAGGCGAGTGAAACCCGAGATTAGAACTAACCGACCTCAATGAAAAAGGCTGATATTTATTAGGGCGTGGTAATTTCGCGGGCACTTTTATACCTACTTGAGGCAACAACTCGGGACAATCAAGGGTACCACTCACAAGTTTGTAAAAGAACATAATATCCAGGTAGCGTCTACGATCGGACAGAGAGTTCATTTTAAAATTCAGAAGTCTTTCTGAATAAGATTTCAACTTTTTAGCTAACCCAAACCGATACGACAAGTGCCACAAAAACCTTTTCTGTACCCTCTCAATTTTTTTAATATACACATCATAGTGTGGATTCCAGACCACACTGCAATATTCTAAGTTACTACGTACCAAGGCATTATATAGCATTATCATAGTGTGAGATTTTTTGAATTCTTTGGTATTACGCAATACAAAGCCAAGAATCTTAAAACTTTTGTTACAAATCTTATCAATATGCGTATGAAATCTTAATTTACTATCCAAGGTCACTCCCAAATCCCGCACACAGTTTTCTTCGGCCAAGGGCTCATTGTCTATGGAATACGATCTAAATAGATGCACTTTTTCTCTGGTAAACCGCATCACACAACATTTCTTAGCATTGAGGCTCATATTGTTTTTACGACACCAAGAGACAAGTTGATCAAGATCAGACTGCAACAACTGAGCATCATGAGAAGAAGTCACTCGCTTAACCAACTTTAAATCATCTGCGAAAAGGTAACACTTAGACTGTTCAAAAGATTCGCAAATATCATTCATAAAGATGTTAAATAGTAAAGGGCCTAAATGGCTTCCCTGAGGTACACCGGAAAGAGAAACATAGAGCCTTGAAGAATACCCATTTACCACAACCGAAGATTCCCTATCACTAAGATAGGACCTAAACCAATTTAATAAATTTCCGTAAATACCATAACACGAAAGTTTGTTAATTAAAATTTCGTGATCTACTTTGTCAAACGCTTTACTGAAGTCCGTGTATATGACATCCACTGATTTTTTTGAGTCTACTTCATGATCTAGATACTCAATCAAAGAAACCAAATTGGTAGCTGTGGAACGCATTTTCAAGAAACCATGCTGATGGGGGCTAATTATTTGCTTAAAATGCCACATGATAACCGGGTACACAAGTTTTTCAAATAATTTTGCAAAGACTGATAAAATGGAGATTGGCCTATAATTTGATACAATTTTATCATCTCCGTTTTTAAAAACTGGTACAATATTGGCTCTCCTCCATTCCGCGGGAAATTGTCCAGTAGCCAGTGATTTATTATACAATATTGAAAGTGGACAGGAAAGTGCTTCAGCACAACGCACTGCAAAGATAGAAGGGATTCCATCAGGTCCAGCACTTTTATAAATGTCCAGTCTTTTTAAAGCTTTCAATACTTCTCGTTCTGTAACTGCTAAATGACCTAATGATGCAATATTAGGATATTCGGTACAAACAGGGACCGAATAGGAAGTAGAGGCCGTGACACTGGAAGAAAAAGTGCTCGAAAAATGTTCGGCAAAAAAATTACAAGCATCAGGACCAGATGCAGCTACTTGACCATTGAGATACAACTGTGACGGATAAGTACTTTTATTAACTCTTTTACTCTTTATAAAGGACCATAAAAGTTTAGGGTTGGAGGAAATTGCAGACTCCAATCGCTTTAGATAATTTTTGTAACATATACTTTGGAGAAGCTTACATCTAGACCTAATCAAATCAAAAGAAAGTTGATCCAACGGATTGTTATTAAACTTTTTTAGCTTTTTCCTTAGCTTGAATTTCTCGCGCAGAAGATTGATGAGATTTTTCGAATACCAAATAGGATATTTTTTCTTACGTGGCTTACTTTTCGGAACATATTTCTCAATGACTTCTCTTAAAGTTTTATTGAAAACATTTAACATTTCGTCTACTGTTTTAGAATCCTCCAATACACATCCCCATTGAACTTGATTTAGTTCACTAACTATTTTATCATAATCAGCCTTGAAGAATAAAAATCTTTCTACATTATCCATTGATAGACCCTGAACACAATGAAACGTCAAGTCAAATATTAATGGAGGGTGATGTTTATCAACCACAGCTGTCAGCGTATTATGAGCCAATCTAATGTTAGTCACACCAGCATTACTAATTATTAGGTCCAATATTCTATTATTATCGTTTTTGATACAATTATACTGTTCAAGAGAGTTCAAGGACAATGAATCTAACAGTATACTCCCGAGAGTACTATTGTTGCTATTAGCTACTGCAAAAGGTGAGTTGTTACTGAAAGTCCACTCTATACACGGCAGATTAAAATCACCAACAATCAAAGTTTTAACCAAGTCATGACGTTCAAAGTTGAGATTAACATTGTCGGTAAATTCCTTCAATATATGTTTTTTTAGAGGTGACGGTAAATATACTGCACAAATATAATATTGCTCGCACTTACGTTGAGTGGTCTCAGCCTCTATACAAACCCAAATATCCTCGCATTTAGACTCCAGCTCGCACATGCGCCTAGATTTAAGCTGTTTACTGACTGCTACAAGAACACCGCCTCCTCCCTTATTTGTATGAAACGCAGATGTTTCTCGGTCTCTCCTGTAGACTACATAACGAGAGTCAAAAAGTTCCGAATCGTAGACGCTGCCGTTTAACCATGTCTCGCAAAAAATAACTACGTCATAGTCATTACAGAGAATGTTACTATACAGTTCATTTGTTTTGGTCCTTAAACCTCTAACATTTTGAAAATATATGCTTAAATTATCGAATTTTGATGAATAAATATCCAAAACGTGCAAACAATACTAATGTAAAAACAGATCATTGAGTGTTAGGTACAATAATATTAAGACAGCTGACGCAAGGTATCTGTGTTACGGACTATAATATACTTCGAATTCTCATCTTTTCGCATAAGTATTTTTCCATCGCGCACCCAAACATATTTGTAGCCCAACTGCTTTGCTCTTGCGCGTGCTTCTGCATGAAGAGCCTTATTCTCGGGAGTTAGGTTTTCAGCGACATAGATCGGCTTTTCTGTAGCGGTTGCAATACCTAAGTGTCTGCAACTGAGCTTGTCTTTGGTATTGTTTTTATTGTATTTGATACACGCTGCAAGGAAACCATCTCTCAACCTGGGGCTACTGAATTTAACGAGAATAGAGCGTGGGCGATCGTTGGAAGGATTTAGTTTGGCAATCCTGGAGCAGTAGTGAATGTTTGTTTCATTTACCGGATACTTTACCACGTTGCCGAGCTGCTGAACCATGGTAATAACATTTTCACTTTTATGTTCCGGTACACAGCTAATCTCAATATTGGTAGCCCGGGAATGCTGCTCCAATTGACGAACTCGAGCTGTTAAATCACGCGTAGTAGATAATAACTCCTTATTCTCATTCTGCAGCTGTACTGTGACTGCTTTCAGTGATTTGTTCTCATTATTGAGTTTATCGTACTCGTCAGACAAATACTGCAGCGAAACCTCCAGAGCACCAATTTGTTTTTTTATATCGTTCAATTGAGCAGAGACTGATCTTTGCAACTCCTCTCTAAATATGACGCGTATGTCATCTGCTTTTAAGCACTTACATTCAATGCCTCCATCCGAATGCTTGGGGTTGTTTGCCTTGGCTCGAGTTGTCACAAACATCGATTCGGACTGGTTTGGAATCGTAGTGTTCCGGACAGGTGTGTTGCTATTATCTCCGCGAGAAAGCTTTTTGGAGTGGCAAGAAGGACAACACCATGTCAATCTGTAGGCCTCAGAAAGGTCATCGAAATTATTGCCGGAGTAGCCCAAACAACTAAAATGGAACTCATCGTTACAAATGGTACATTCCAATATCGTTTCTTCATCTCGACTAAGAACACACCGACATGCCGCACAATTATCCGAAGTCGAACTCATGTTGAAACCTCCCAGAGGCAATCCAAGATAGGTACGCCGAAAGATTCACTTGCAATGCTTGATCTATGACGGAGTGGATCGCGCAGACAATAGCACTCCGTGCGCACACCAAACTGACTTGTATTCGCTGCAAATACGGGTCAGAAGGCCGTGCGTTAGCGGTAAACTGACGGTTACCTGATGAGCTGTACTCGATTATTGTCACAAATATCTTTCACTAATATCAGAAATAAACACTGCTGAACGAGATATTTTAGATAATTTGAATTCGATTATGTCTTAACTGCACGGTTAACATATAAATTTGCTGAAGTACTGAGTTTTAGTTATGAAAATGTATAAATTCCTAAGACACGTTGACAGTACAATGTTTACTCGAACGTAGCACGGTCAAAGATTTTTTCTTGGTAGCCCTTGACTTAATTTGTTTATGATTCTGTAACCAAGCCCTTCTTCGGTGGGTTCATTATCTTTTCCTACGTATATATCGGTTTGATAGAGATACCCAGTTTCTGAGTCACAACGGCACCATGCTTTGAATCCCCGTTTTATGGACTTATTCGGCATATATTGCTTTTTGCTGTCACGTCCCTTGAATTTGATCATACTTTCGTCTATAGACTGGCTTTGTGAATTGGTTGCATTCTCCTGGAACGTTCTGTTTAGTATGGTCAGCATAGGTTTTATTTTTTGGAGTCTATCGTGATCTATGTGATCACGGGGTAAATGGGATGTAATATCACATGCATGTATGTTCTCCAGAAGTTTCTTAAATCTTTTGCAAGTCATGGTACTACTAATTTCAACATTGTTGTAAAATGTATCAGAACTCCAATATAGTTCAATATTTGGCAAAGCGTTTAGGCCCATGAGAATTATTACAGAAAGAAATGCTTTAACTTCATTAACGTTTGTGTCTCTCCAAAACTTACTCTGTTTTACTGTAGCGTATTTATTCGTATTTAATACAATGATTTCAAAAAGTTCTTGTGGAAAAATATTATTGAAATGATCATATTCTTTTGCTAGTGCTGAACCTTCGCTGAACTGAGGTTCTATCCAATTTTCTGCATTGTGGGCCCATAGTATGTTTCGGGATTGTAACTGAGAATATGTTGGAAATTCAACAACATCTTGAGAAGAAGCAGGTAGAAGCAGCGGCATCTCTCTATCAGCGGCAGAAGCCTGGGCTTGAGAAGAAGGTAACGGCAGCGGCATCTCTCTATCGGCGGCAGAAACAGGGACTTGTGAAGGAGCAGGTAAAGCCGGCGGCATCTCTTCATCGGCAGCAGAAGCAAGGGCTTGTGAAGGAGCAGGTAAAGCCGGCGGCATCTCTTCATCGGTAGCAGGAGCACGGGCTTGTGAGGGAGCAGGTAAAGGCGGCGGTATTTCTTCATCGGCAGCAGAAGCAAGGGCTTAAGAAAGAGCAGGTAAAGGCGGCGGCATACCTCTATCGGCATATGCTGAGTAAGAACCCATTCGCTGACATAACACTGTTGATAATGCTATGCTTTATGCTATGCTTTAACTAATTAACTTTGTGCTTTATTGTGTTTCTTTTAATTCTTTAATTGTGTTATGTCTAGTGAATAAATGTTTTCTATGTCTATGTCTAGTTCAATGAAAGTTATGAAAAAACATCCAGTATTGCGGCTGAAGAAATTAATTGAAACAAGATCAGTATCAGTGATAAATGATTTTTTGGAAATCGAAAATGAGATTACTATGGAGTTTTTGAGCTCCCAAGAGGGTGTTTTCGTCCAAGTTAAATTAGCGGTCTATGCATAAGTGAAATTTTGAATTTTTTGTGGATATTTAAGCAATTTTTGAAACCCAGCTTAAGTGAATAATGTATTTCTTAATAAGATTTTAATGCATAGTATAAACAAACTCATAATTAACTAATATCAAACTGTAATAGGAAAAATGAAGCAATAAAGATTTTCAACCAAACGATTATTCAAAACACTTTAGGTACTGCATGAATAATTTGTTTTTCGTGAAACATCAGGACAATAATTATTTTTGACGTCACTAATTAATCATTTTTACTTCAAATAATAATTATTTCGTTGTTTTCTGCACTGAAATGTCTAAGCAAGTTGTCTGACCCATTGTACACAGAATTATCTAGTAACAGAAATATGGTAATATAAAAATTCTATACTGAAGTTCTAAGTTCAAAATTCACCGGGTAATTTTCCATTAGATTCGTTTTAGTGGTGACTTCATAACGCATCGGAATATAGGTTACATGAAACCGCGGAAGGTGAACGATTGACATTCCATAATCACGGTATCGTACGAGCGAGATGTCGATAACGACGCAATTAACAAATAGTTACTGATGTGACAAGTATCGATGGTTTTAAGTATCGATCATCTGTGAAGATGGTTCAAATTTTACATTAAAAAGTAGTATGATGGTTCACCCTTGCCATCTCTGCAACTTCCCACTTATTCCAAACACCGTTCAAAAAAATTAGGCTCGATATTTTTGGCACTACTATTTTTAAATTTCACATTAAAAAGTAGTATGATGGTTCACCCTTGCCATCTCTGCAACTTCCCACTTATTCCAAACATCGTTCAAAAAAATTAGGCTCGATATTTTTGGCACTACTATTTTTAAATTTCACATTAAAAAGTAGTATGATGGTTCACCCTTGCCATCTCTGCGACTTCCCACTTATTCCAAACACCGTTCAAAAAATTAGGCTCGATATTTTTGGCACTACTATTTTTATTGATATTCGATACCAAGTATCGATATTTCGGATATCGCGCATCTCTAGACAATAATGCACATCGTATGTAATGAAAAGAGACAGAAAGATAAGAAAGAGAGGGAAATAGCTGAAAATGTATAAAACATCTTGCTCAGGGAAATTACCTTCAGTCGCTCCCGGGTGAGCTACTGGAAAAGACGTGTCTTAATTAGACTCCCGTGAAAAAAAAAACAATCTTCTCAGGCGGCAGTCAGCAGATTAGAAGAGAAAAGATCAGATCTCTAGAAATAAAACTCAGCAGACTTCAAACAGACTTAAGTCTAGTCAGGTCTGAATTATCTACGGCTCAACGTGATTGGACAGAGTGAGATCTAATCCGATACTCATTTTGAAAATAAAAGGTTTGTATTTCTTAGTTATTTTGAAATTTTGATAAGATAGGTTGAAAAAAAAACTATTATATCATTATCAAGATATCGATTAGTCAATTACGATTTAATGATATCATGCATCAGTTTTTTGAAAGCGCTACAATTTTGGGTTTACGTTGGGCTTACACTTTGAGATTAAGATCAAAAATCAATGATAAAGTGGTAAAACGAGCAAATAGAGTCAACGCCAGTGAGGTCTTTAATCAATATCATCACACGCCAAATTTAGTATTTGGCCTAATGAATGCTAGCCGAACTAAACTGAGCGTTGATTGAAGCAATTAACTGTGATAGAGCAATATTTTGAGCGTTAATGATATGACCTGAATAATAACAGTCCTTGTGTCCCTCAATTTTAGTTGATACAGTCTAAAATTTTACTAAGTTGAACTTTTTTTATTCAGGTTCAATGTAAATCAAAACTCAGTAGATAAAGTTTTGATTTTGTACTTCTACAAAATCAAAATTTCATCTTCTGAGACGCTGTTTCATCGGTCGTGAAAAATTCCTGAACTATGCAGAATAACACATTCCAATATTCAACAAACAGTAAGCAGTGATGTCATAAAATTCTTGCCATTTTGAAGAGGCTTTACAGGATTATAAGAAGTTTAGAACATGCTTCTGAAGACAAACAGCTATTTGATAGTCGTACGGCAGCTAGTGGCGCATTTAACAGTATTAATAATTAATTAATGAGTATTCATCAGTATTGTAAACGGAAGGAGCTTTGAAAAAGATTGATCAATTTTGAATTGTCAAAATTCTCAACGAAAGTGCCATCTTAGATTAAGTATTTGAGTCATGACAAAGGTTCCTAAATTATATAACTTTGGATCTCTAAAGTAATCTTTAAAATTAATTTAAGTGTAAATGTATAAAATGGTTGTGATGTTACGCACTTTAAATGAAAAATGAATTTTGGTTTTGTCTCTCTTGTTTTGAATCATAAATTAAATATGTAAATTATTTGGAAAATATTTTTTATTTCTCTCATAACGTACTTCATAAAATCAGTTTTATTACAATTCCTTAACTCTGAATACACATATTTAAATCCTTCAAAAAATTTTTCCTTACTGTACAATATTTTTAAGTATTATCTGACAATTGGAGACTATTTTTGGTGTTTTGCGCACGTAAACAGAGTCGATGCGAGTTTACTGCATCTCAAATAGTCACAGTACTTTACATAGGAGGAATCTTTTCAAAAGTTGAGCTGGTGCAGTGGTCTGCTCTTGTAACGTAACGAGCGCACATAGTAACAAATCTACGTCCAAATTCCGGTCAATAGAGTGCCCTAACGGCATCTCATATTGCATCATCTTTCATTCATGACTTGAACTCTATCCAAAATTATAACACTAGTCAATTTTTGATTCATTGCATTTAAGAAAATATACCAACTAAAAACCGATATTAGTATAATCAAATGCTAATTTCACGCAAATATATACAATTCACAGGGCCGGATATAGGGACTTAGAAAATTTCGTATTGTGTATGGCTACAGACATATTGATCACTATTTACCTAGTAGGTATGTCTGACTGCGTTGAGTTGTAGCCCAATTCGCAAAATGTTATTCTCTAAGTTTAGTGTCCAGGGACCATAAATAATCAACTAACCACGTTACCATGTACAGAAGCCAGCACGAGCGGCTGGGCACTTTGACCGTGAGAGCACCCAGATAGAGGAGGCTTTCGTAGTACGAGTGTCCAACCACACGTGCTGGCTTCTGTACATACTACGAAGAATATAATTCATAAAAATTACATTATTGTCGGGATAGGACAAAGGATTGCGAAAAGCGTGGAGTTTGACACAGGTGCGTCAAATTTTGTTGTTGAGTGTGTATGTATTATAGGGTTGGAGTATTGATTTGGTTTGATTGATAGGTTGGTAGGTATGTTTGTGTTCGATGTATGCCGGAGGGACACAGTGGCAGATGCCGAAGTGGCAGCCAAGTCAAGGAGAAATGGCATATGCATAGATTATAGAGGGGCAGAGTTTTTACTGTCATGACGAGAGTTTTACAGAATGACGACTGCATGGATTCCATTTCGATGATCATTAAAAAAACAAATGTATTGTCCAAGTTATTTATTTTTAAACAATATCATTTTTTTTAAATAATTTCTATCAGACAGATTGGTTTGCTTAGCATCATGTTTCATCCTTAAATCAATGTAAAACTTAACAATTACCCTGACGAACAAATGTAAATGATTGACATCATGATCGTCATTCGTTTTTAAATCAGCACAGTTATTTGACGAATCAGCTACATCATCATCCCCGTATAATTTATATTTTTCTTTTAAACATTTTTAAAAACTTTTCACACGATTGTATTATTTTAATTAACCCATTTGACGGGTAAACTAAACCACCTCTGTCTTTTTTGCTAATCAATGAATTAAAGAAATTTTTCTTTTTCCCCTATCATTAACATTTGACATACAGAGCAATTGATAACTTTATTTACTTTTCTGGCTACAAAACCTGCTATATAAATAGTTACATGCTGAGTATAATCATCCAAAGGATTATATAAAATGTCATCCAGAAAACAATCAATGTCATCTTCGTTTAAATTGTGCAGATCCATTATATTTTTTTCAAAACTAGGCGTAGTGTTATTTACAGTATCTACGGCCTTTTTGCTTAACGTTACAGTTAGAATAGTATTGGGAATGATAAAACCATCAGCCTACATCTTTAATTTTAGTCTTATGATATTTTTTTATAGGCAGACCTAAATAGTACGACATTCGGATTATCATTAAATCCAAAAAGTCTTGGCTTACCTTATAAAGCGTTAGGAATCTCAATGTTCCTTTGGAAACTAAATCCTCGTACATGTTCAACGCACTGCGTAGGCAAGCGATAAAACCCACAAATCCTGTTTTACGTCTTGAATTTACAATTGGTATTCCGTTCGGTAATTTTAAATTAATTAAATAATCTTGCCATGTATCGATCAGGTCTTTTACATTTTGAATATTAGCATTACATAATGCTTTTTTGTGGCCAGGCGCAAGTGTAGACCGACTATTTAAAACGTCAAATGCGTCGTTAATAATGTTTATAATTTTTATAGAGGGTTTACTTCCTTTAAACTGGTCAAAGTTTTCCTCGCAAAATGAAAGTGCGTCGGCAACTGATTGGCTCAGCAATTGCACTGCCAGACGCACTTTCATTTTTTGTTTTCCAAACAAAATGTGCCCCTGTTTTAATTTGTTTGCTAAGTGCAGACCTTTTTTTGTCTGTAAGTCTAACAAAAAGCGGAGATATTTAAAATTTATCATGTCCCCATTTTTGTCTATTAAACTTCCAAATTCGCCAAGTGTGTTTCTAATTAATTTTATCATATGACATGGGTCATAAAATACATTGATTCTTCTATTGTCGAAAATGAAATATGGTTTTAAATTTTTCAAATTGAAGTTGCACCCTAAATGTGTAGCCATACTGATATTTGTAGCTGCACCATCGATATAAATATTTATATAGAAGGACATCGATATAGATATAAATATTTTTGTTTGTTAACCCACAAACAAAAATATTTATATCCTTTAACATCTGAATTGCCATTTGGACAATGTTAGCCCTCTGCTCGCCTATCATGGAGTTTATGAAAAAATATGCTATTGGAAGAATCCAATTGAAATTTATAGCTGTGACTAATATAACCAAAGCCTGTGTGGCTAAGGGCAGGCTATCGTCGGATACATTTGTTCCTGTATCGACATACCCTTTGAATTGGTTTGCTGTCCCGTCCCAGACTAACCCTTTCCTTATTGCCATCTCGTCGAAACTTAAATTGACGAGCACTTCATATTTACTATTTTTCGCCAATGCCTCTAAAGTTTCGAAGCTTTTAGCGGTGAAACCTGGTTCCACGTCAATTTTTTTGTACCATCGGCACAAAGTGGCTGGGTGAGGTAAAACTGTATTGAAAGAATCTCTCACAAAATTATAGGCTCTGGGCGAGTAAAAATTTAATTGTAGAGCAAATGACCTCAATTCGGGTGAAAAAGTTTTACTAACAGTGGAATTATTCGCTTTTTTTAAATATCTCACAAATAAGTCTTTGTTGTTTATCTCCATTCCTGATATTATTTGAAAATCATCTTGATTTAATTTTTCTCTTAAGCTAGATATTATTGCTGAGAACTTAGAAACTTTATTTTTTAGGCGTCTGTTTTGCTGTTTCAATGCTTTTTTTTAATTTTATTATAGTGTTATGTCTGATTTTGTTGATTTCAACTTGTTTTTTCGGTTGTCTTCATCCTGCAAAACCAAGAATAAATTAGAGCGTACATACAAATAGAATGTTTAAAAACGAGTTGAATCTAAAGAATGTACTTCGGTGAGTGTACTCAGGAACTGTACAAGCTAGTCTCCCTTCTAACATCGAACATCTAGACGCACCACAGGATACTCTAACCACACCTAGTTGCTATTCCACCTATTCGTACCAAGCACTTCTAATCATCTTTCATAATGCGCACAACAAAAGTGGAACTCATTACCTGCGTGCCTGCGTCTGTGTTACAAATGCATACAACCTTCAACTTTACAAAGTTAGAGCGAATAGGCATTTTCTGGGTGAGCTCGCTTGCTCCATCTGCGACTCTGTCGCCCCTGACTCAGTCTAGCCTAGAGGAAACCTATTTCTTATAAAGTTAAGTGATCCTCCTACACGGGTTCTTTTTATGTTTTTGAGCAGTTAAAAGTTAAAGTATAAGTTTTATACTTACATAATTTAAAGTTGGCGCACCAGGCTGTACATTTTGACTTTCTCTTAGAACTTGCCCTCCACTAGTAATAGTTGAAGTAGTTATGGGTATTTTCTGAAAAAAAAAGATACAATAAAAAAATAAAAACGCGTTAGACATTTTGTAAATTAAACATTTTGCAACATAACGCTACATGCAACACAATGAAATACGGGAAATTACTGTGTAACTGTAGGTATAGATGTGTGCAGTTATGGACTGTAATTGAAGTGCTTACAAATTGAAGAGATATTTTAGTGGTTGGTTGTTGTTTGGTTGGCACATCGGGGAAAAAATTATCTTCTTCAGCACTACCTTTTAAAACATGTTTTGGTGGTACAGTAGGTATATTCTGAAAACAAATATTATGGTCTTTCATTATACATTAAATAGTTATATAAATATATAACTATTTTATTTTGATTTTCCTGTGAATTACAAGTTTCATTCTCATATTTAATGTAGTTTTTCACTAACATACTGACACGGTGCAGTAGAGGTACTAGGCTGCACATTTTGCATAGCTGGAAATATATGATGTCCACTGTCACTTCGTTTTATTGGCCCTTTTAGGGTAGATGTAGGTATTGATGATGACATTACCTGAAATAAACATTTTAATTAATTTGAAAATACCAAAATTGTGGCAAACAAAGGGTTCTCATGAAAAGCAATCGACGTTGCCAGATTGGTGTTTATAAAAATAGTTGATAGTGTGCGTGCATACGTACATGAGTATGATGTCTGTGTGAATAAAATAATAGCCTGTTTACATTTCAGCAATACAATGAGGTAACCAATAAACTTTATTACTCCTTTTACAATGCATAAAATAAATAAGAACATACCATTAGATTATGGTTTACAACAAGAGTAGATAAGGACCATAGATATAGTATTTAGCTTGTTGCTAAGAGAGAAGAAGGTCTTGGAGGCGACATCTATTGGATTATTTTGTAGATTACTGATTACACTAGACAGTTACTGAAAAATTGCTTCTCATACTTAACCATATTAAGGGTATAATTGGTTAGTCACAGCTGTGTGAATATTCATAACAGGCTTTTTAAATGTAAACATTTCCGAATAGTAAGAAAACAACTTAAAATTTGCCTACAGATTCTTGTGGCTACCGTACAAAAGTAAGTATTGTTTTTAACACATCTCAATAAATAATAAAGATGATTATACTGCGTTGTAAACGAGCAGTTAAACCTATAACCTCGCTCGATGAGTGTGTATGCGTTTTGTTCTAAATTGGCGTGCACTGCTTACATTAGAATGATGCTTCAAATAAGTTGTTATTATTCCTCACTTACTAATCAACTGAGCAAATTTTATGACTATGTTTATCTAAATTTGATCTTTTTGCCTGATATTCCTGGTTGCAAACTTTTAGACGGATCGGATTTGGAATGAGGGGTTTTCATTTTGACAGTTCTTAAGAAAAAAACAAGTTTCATAATGTTGACAACAGATGGCACTGCACTGGAGTCTTATGTCAATGTCAAGTCAAGTTTAGTTCACACAACGAACACTTAATTTCACTTTTAAAAATCTGTTTGGTTTTTTTGAGAAAACAAAACAATGTTACAAGACCGAGGGCAATTTCCTATTTCATGGGCAATTTTAATTTTTTTTTGAGAAACTGCGAATATATTGAAATGTGTGAAATATGGTGTGATGATCTCTACCGGTTATTTCAAGGGGACAGTATCCTTCAGTGAACAGATGCAATGCGAGTTTTTCCGATTGACAATTTTATGCTGGAAAGGAAAATTTTTGCGAAAGCCCGGATCTAGTCTGGCAAGACTGTAATCTACTCTTGTCAGCCTGTGACAGTGACTGACTCTTTGCAGTCTGCATTGCATTAGCTTGGTTTGTTGTGTAAGTTTTGTATTTCTGCATTTTGGTGATTTTTCAACGACTTCCTGCTTTTCTCTACTGGCAACATTATCTATATTTTCTTAATTGGTTTTGACATAATACTCGATATGCGCGCCATCTATTGGCGTCATAAGTAATAACTTTTTTTTTAAATGTCTTCTTGAAAAGCCCTCATTTCCTTAGTAATTTGTTTAAATTTTTTTAATGCGCACCTAATAGTTTACTAACTTATTAAGTAAGTTCTAATTACAGTTTTACTTGTCAACAATTCTAGTTGCATCCTCAACTACATTTGAAATTTCAAATCAGTAGTTCAAAAACAGTAGTAGCACAATTGTGCGATTATAAATTGAGTGGTAATAAACGCTTTAGTCAGTGCTCCGGTGTTGTGAAAATGAGTGCCACTTATGAGTGACTCAATGAAAGCTCATGAGCAATTGAATAAATCAATCTTAATGTGAGTCAACGATTCAATTATCTGTTGAGTATTTATGTCTTATTGACATCTACACAATACTCGTTATAAAAAATTGTTTATTAGTTGAAAAAAGTTCATTAATTATATTGTGGTGTAATAGATATCAAGAAACTATCACATAACTTTTTATTACAAAATACAGCATAAATACAAAAATTGGTTTTCATTGATCAAAGAATGATGAGTATGATTTTGGATATGACTTCATATAATAGTACAAAACCGTATAGATAAAAATGTATTGGTTATCATTAGATAGACAGTTATCTCTTTGTTTTCTAAGTTTGAATACCGTGGAAAATACGTCGAGTTTTCTGTATCTTCTTATCTTGGCAAACAGATGTCTACAGCATAAAACGCCATAGATCTTCCTAGCCCACTGTTGCAGTGAACAACTATCAGGCTGAAAAGCATGTCGTTAAGTGATAGATCGTATAGCTTTGTTATAAGTATCAAATCAATGAAGCTGGATTCTTCAGGAGATTAATCGTGTTCTTGCCATTTTTCATACAAGAAGTGAGTGACTCTCAAACAGTCACCATCTTCATTCGTCACCTCAAGGTCCGTAATTATGAAGCCTGGATGTATCGAATTAACCATGACCGTGGTTATCTTAAATTTTCCAAATCGCAGTGTTACTTTTTCCACTGGACTCCAATAGCGATAGCACTGGGTCTTGCCATTTTCAATAGTACAACATAACGATGATTTGAGTTTTGTGCTGCCATATCTTTCTCCAGAAGTCAGAGCTGGTGGTCTTTTAAGTAGGTGCCTGACACACGATGTACTTCTTAAGTGCTTGAAACCATCAATGTAACTAGCGTTTATATAATTTTCAGAGTTTTCTTCTTCTGAAGAATTTACACGGCTGTGATCAAAGCACGTCGCTTTGTATCTCAATCTTCATAATGTTGTCATGCTCTTCACAAAGAAATTCACTGGCGTTGGTACGGTCGATCAATTTAACGAGACCACTGCGACTAAGCGTCTTAGAATTTCCATTCCGCATTTCAATTATTTCAGCTGTTGCAAAAGATTTTGAGTTGATATTTACTTAGAAATCAAGCAGCGTTAAGGAATGAGCTACAACAGATGTATTGCCAACTGTAAATCGCCTTTTATAAATGCCCCTTCTCCTTATTAATTCCCTGACACATGTATGACAATACATATTCTAAATATTGCACACAATAAGCTTTTATTGCTGTATTACATAAAATCTGGCATCAGTTTATCAATTAATGGAATCAATTGTACAGGCAGACAGCGTGTCGGTGTTGATTAGTTAGATGTTTGCCAACATGAAAATGTGATAACGCGGAGAATAGTTAGCGCTGTTCGTTTTAAGTAGTTAGAAAATTGACGTCAGCTAACCACAAATGGGGTAAATACCAGTTTAATAGCTAACTACCAAATAACATTATCAACAGGAAAATATATCAATATAATTAACCACAAAACGGACTAACATGGTCCAGTTCTAGAAGTTCCTGTGTCCACTTACACGGGATATTTTTTTCATCAGGGTCATGTTTTCGGGCAATCTATTTTTTTTTTATTTCGTCAATTAGACTAACTATGAATTGTATGCACCGATTCCGCATTGTGTCTTCCTCTCCCCGTGGAAAACCTTTTTCCCTCATTTCAAGAATCTGTTTTTTGAATCGGTGTCCCAGGTAGCATGTTTGGTCCAAAACATATTTTGAGTATATATGTATTTATTTTATGTGTAGGTAACGTTACTTTGCTGACAAGTGTATCTATCAAATTGGTTAATTCACCGCACAATAAGGTGTGGTCCGTATCTTTCGACTCAAACATTTTATTTAATCATTTAATCAAACATTTTTTTTTAAACATTTTATATCAATAAAAATTGGATATAAAAATGATATATATGCATAATTCAACCCGTTCGCGTACAAAGAGTGCAATAACTCTACCGTGTATTTATTTTATTTTTATATAAAAGGTACAATTACAGATATCAAACTATAAATAACTTAAATTAGCTAGTTAACAAACATATCGTAAGTCTAATATCCAATGACAATCGTACACAGCACTCTTTGCAAACAGTGAAGTTAAGAAATAATTAATTTAAAATAAAAAGTTACAGAATTAAAAAATAAAAAAGGTTAACAAATTATTAATCTTAAAAGTCAGATTTTGACTAAGTGCGTTTAAATTTTTGCAAGAAAGCTTTAAATGAAGGAAGACTGCAAGAAACTATGTCGGTGTGAGCGCATATACCGTTGTAGTTTTTACACATTGGGACTGTTCTTAGCAATGTTGTTCTTTTTTACCGGTTTTTACTGTCTTTTTTACTTTCTTTTTTTCTTTTTTGTGTGGCACCTTTCATTCAACTTAGCCATCGAAAAATGAGTTTTAAGCTCTAGCGATTGTGCATATATTCTAGACACAGCAGACTATAGAGCAGACTCTATGGCTAGAGCTTAAAATTATTCAAGCTTTCCTAGCTGTATGATTGTCGAAAGGACAACCATACAGTCTGGAAAGCTTGAACAATTTTAAGAGTTTTCTGTCCATCGTTGATATTTATATAGCTTTGTAGATAGCTTGACTGGAAGATGAGCGACCAAACCAGTCATATGTCTCCCTAATTAAAAACTCCAAATTTCTTGGTAAAATTTCTTTTGCAGCAGTTGAAACAAGGAGGACATAAGCAACGCACTAAAATCAGGTGTGGTACCTCTTCTTTCAATTTGATATATACTCCGTTGTTCACTCCAACCATTACAGAAGCATTATCTGTACCAATCCCCATTAAATTTTCAAGTCTAAGATCGAATCGTTTGAGCGTCTTCTTTATGGCAGAAACAATACCTTTAACATTATACTCGTCCAGTTCAGCAAGGTCTAGATACGTGGATACTATTTTTTTGGTGTAATTCACTGCAATAAATTATAATCAAACCCAAGTATTTATGCACAGCAATATCTGTGGATTCATCAATTAGTAGGCTGAATGGTTGATATTTGAAATCTTGTTTTAGGACATCAGTGAAATGCAATGCTAACATTTTTTTTATAACCGAGGTGCATTTAGTTCGGTGCAGTTGAACTTTTTAAATATCTTTTCCATGACTGTAATTAATTACCTCTCCTAAATGGTCAACTACACGTATGCTAGTTGCATGGCTCTGAATAGTGAAAGCCTAGCTTACCCTTAAAAATAAACAAGTAGAACGAAGAATTAAAGAAAATATACGGAAACGTGTATGTGGCTGAGTGATCGCATTTTTAGCAATTAAAATTGATTTTTTCTAAATGGGGGGTTAAAACCACCAGTTTAAGTGGAAAATCAACTAAGTTGGCAACACTGCCGTACACCATAACATCAGAGAATAGGTCCGCTGGCCTGATAATTGTAACCAAATAGCAACACTTTTCATGAGGCCAAAGTGATCTACGTAACCACTAACCTAGACTAAAATGTCTGGTGTTGTGGACGGTTCCTTAATTCCTTTAGATGCGCCTTATCAAATTGAATCTGCGTTTGTAGACAGAAACGGATACCTTTCTTTACATTAATGTTATGGTGGTATGCGGGCCAAACTTAAAATGTATCTATGCATCTACAAGATGGCCTGGCTCTGTTCATGATGCTAGCGTGATGAGATGCTCTTCTTTAGCACAGACATAGGAAAGTGGATGGAGACCCACTTTATTACATCCTGGATCATCTAAATCCTTCTGCATCTTCAGGACTCGATCTCTTAAATAAAGGACCTCCACTGTGAGACTCCTATGTTCGGCTTGCGTGTACATTTTCCGTAATGTTGATTGCACAAATATAAGTAAAATGATTAAATAAGCCGTGGTGTTATCGTTTTTGTTTTGTTCCCTGTATTATTCAATTTCCCTAGGAATTCTTAATTAAATAAATAATAACGTTTATTTCTCAAAAGTTAAACATACTTATATCTAAAGTAATTGATTGAGTACAACATGATCCTTCGAGCAACTGAATAAAAAAAATTGTGTTTTTTTGTGTGATCGAGAATCGGCTCGCCGGCCTCCCACCAGCGGGTCTCACTCAAGAGAGCACGATCTATCAAGACTTAGAAGGAAACAAGTCTACTTCGAAACATCAATCTTATCAGAAATATCAAGTTTATCAAGCGGTACGTACCCCACAAAGCTAGCAAGTCAACGACATCGTACTATAGTACTAATACAAGGCAATTATTGCACAAATTAAGTTTATTGACTGTTATTATGTTTTGTAGATTAGGGCCAGAACACATGTAGTTGTTTAGGCTTTTTCCGTTTGTTGTATTTTGTGAACCATTAAAAACAACACGGAGTTTGTGAGTGAGTCCAGTTGTGATCGCGATGGTGTTTAGACGTGTCCCGATCTCACTGATCTACGTACCCACTAACCTAGAACTCTCGCTTACGAGTTATAACGTTGCGCTCAGTGTCTCGCGCGACTGGTTGTTGGTGTGCCTACCAGCCGGCAACGGCCGTCTATTCTCAGAAGATCTCTCGCTCGCGGTTTGCGGTGTATAGAACTGGTGTCTTGAGTGACTGGTTTTTGTGCAAATAAACAAAAATGGAAGTGTCCGTTGTGCATAAACATAACCTCCCGGCGACCACCTACGCACGACAATACACCCGTGCGTCAAAATCTCAACGATTTTCACATGTCGCATGATGATGAAGTAGCTCCACAGTTTCCACACTCCAACCTCAGGATGAAAAGGGTGGAAAGGTTTTTATTAAGTTCCAAAAAATTAGCATTCAAAAACAGGTTAAAAAATCATGCGCTGCAAGTTCAGATATCCAAAATGAAGAATTGCCCAAATAAATTACCACCTAAAATTCCCAAACCAAAAATAAAAATGTTAGTAGCGCATTCTTCAAAAAAATTGGCATCTGTTGTCAACGCCTTTTTAGAAAGAGATGATAACAGCAAAATGTGTCCTGAAAAGAAAGACGTCATTACACGAAATAAAATTAAAAAACAAAAAAAGATACTTTATCTGACACTATGTTACCATTCAAAAAACTTTAAAAGTGACATAATCAGCCTTGCTACATTTTGTCAGCTGCGCCCTTTTTTGATCGTTCCTCAGAGAAAGAAGAAGTAGGCCATAGTGAACAGTGGGGATAACGTAAGGGCTTGGCCAGACGGCAAACGCGGGCGCGGGGCGGGCGCGGAGCGTCGTACTCTAATATATGAAACTTAACACGAGTGAATATTTAAGAATTTATAAGTGCAAGTCAAGTACGACCGGCGCTTTGGATGTCGAAGCATCGACAGTATAAAAATAAAAATATTTCTGCAAAACTGTGAGGCGAAATGAAATCGCTGTTTCCGGCTTATGAAGGTATGTATTTAATTTTTTATTTTCCCATAAATACATAATTACAAAATTTATCTCGTATTATTTTTGCTCTTCCACTGTATGTCGCATTGGAGCGATTTCCACGTCTTGTACTTTGGTGATTTGGCGGTGAAGTTATTACATTAATATAAATAAGTAACATTTGATTTGAAATCAAATCTAGTCTTGAATGTTATGAGTTCAAATTGACACTTAAGACGCCATCAAAAATACGAGCCTTAAAGTATGCTTGTTCTCTTACGAAAAAATATATGTCGAAAATAGGTGTGGCATATTTGAAATATATTTTCACATATTTTTTTCGCATACATATTTTTCCGTGTGGTTTAGCTTTTTTTACGTAGCATCAAAGCAATGGGTTAGTTTACTTTTTTCCATATTAATAATCGGTGGTTCACAGTGTAATAGGCTACTTTCTTCAAAAGAATTTACGATAGCTCAAATTACCACTATGCATAATTCGAAAATTTATTTCCATAATAGACTCTTAAAGTAGATATCCCATACATAAGAATCAAAAAGCCTTTTACGTAATCAAATTTTATGCTTTAAGTAATTTTGTCTCCCTTACCTCAACTGATATTATCGCAACATCCATAAATTATCGAGACAATGAAAAAGCTTAGTAACACTTCCAAATTTAGCGATTCAAAATATGCGTAGGTTTTGATCCTAGCTCTAAAAAATCATATATTCCTTCATAAATTATATAATCTACAACATGAAAAGTTAGATTATGTTAAGCTTTCCAACAAACCTAGTAATCCTATCGTAATTTACAAATTATGGTACATGCCATTACTACCCGCTATGACGTCAATGGAAACAATAACGATCATATTTGAATCGGTCGAAAGCTCAGCCAAAACCCCGTCTCGATAAATATTATAATTTATTTGATTATAAAAGACTGAACGCAGCAAACAGTTCGGTGTAACGGATTGGTTTTGAATCTCGTCAAGACTCAGTTTATTTGTTTCGACCTGTCAGGCCGGCAGCGTCGCTCTTTAGTGGTGGACGTGGATGGCGTACGGGTGCAACAAGTTCGCGAGGTATCGTTTTTGGGTTTTCGCCTGGACCAGACGCTCTGTTGGGACGCGCACATTGACTGTTTGTGCAATAAACTCGCGAAGGGATGTTTCGCGCTCAACCGTCTTTCTTGGACACTAACGAAGAAAGCAGTACGTGTCTGTTACTTTGCTACGGTTCAGTCACAGTTGCAGTACGGGCTCGAATTTTGGGGGCGAGCTGCGGATTGGAAGCGAGTCTTTGTGCTACAAAAGCGCGCGGTCCGGGCTGTGGCACGCGTCCCAACAGATGAGTCAGCAAGATCACACTTTGCGTCCCTCGGGATACTTACTCTGCCTTGCTTGCTGATACTGCAAGTTGCTATGTTTGCTCGCGAAAACCTAAGCGATTTCCGGAAGAGAGGTGATGGTGGCAGGTACAATCTCCGTTACGGAAGTCGCCTGCTCACTATCCCGCATCGTCTGGAGAAAGCGACGCGCACCATACGCGCAATGAGTCCCGCCGTCTACAATAAACTCCCGGAGGAGATAACGAACGGCTGCTCCGAGCACTACCGCTTTCAAAAATAAATTAAAAAATTGGTTGATCGAACAATCGTTCTATAGCTTTGAGGAATTTATAAATTACAAGATACCGAATTAATGTATTATTTTATATTATTAATTTATTATACAATTCATCTATATTTTTTTTATTTTTTTTTACAAAATGTATTGTACTATTTTTGTACTATAAAATTGACGTGTAATTGATATTATGAATAAATGAATTGAATTGAATTGAATTGAATTGCTTTTGTAAACAAACTTTTTTGCGTATCGCAGTGTCAACGCCCTGAGTATCGATTTGACATTGGCTTAAGTAAAATAAACTATTTATTTTTACGACAGATGACATATTTGGAGATTTGGGTGTCTGCGAGTCTGCCGAAGAGAAAATGATTTCAAAATATGCAGCCTGCCCTATTGGTAAGAAATGTACTATCACACTAGCCATCAAATGATGTAGTACACGATACTAACGAACATATTACCCGTGTGTTACAGACGCTGCTTTAGTAGGTCAAGTTCAATACCGAGTTCATTGCTCCGTATGAATCAACTACAAGTGTCAAACCACGTGGTTTATTGCCGACCGATAATTGCAGCAATAAAAATATTCTGAGATCATGTTTTGATTTCTGTAAATGCATGCGAGTATTGATAGTCGTAAAAAAAAAGTATTGAGTGAATAATTTTGGATGAATGTGTGTGGCAAATTGTAAGAAATTGTGAACTGATTAATGAAGATGTGATCTAAAATAAGTGGTTTTTACCAACTTATTCATAGAAAGAGAATTAAGTTCGTCTCTAATAGCCTTTTCCCAGTGTGGTCTATCTTCACGAGTCTTAATCTCTTCATATGAACTTGGTACTTTGTTTAAAATAGATTGAGCACACAACAAGTAGTCACTATCATCATCGAGCTCTTTATATGAGATGGGGGTACGACTTTTGAGCCTATCACTCCTCCTGAGTTCACTATTTTCATTTGTGACTTTAGAACCTACCCGGTAAGTAGGACAATCAGATTGTATTTCAGGCGTATCCGTTAATTTACGAATTTTAGAAGGACACTCACCCTCATCAGATTTGGTTTCTGATTTATTACTGTCAGTGCATTGTTTTTGTGACCCTGATTTCAACGGGATGTTAAGCCCATCAGTTTTGTCACGAGAATTTGTACTATTATTCTTTTCAGGCTCCAGACGAGGCCTGGTTTTTAAGAAATTTATTTCATCAACAACAACGTCCCTGACAGTAATGAACTTGCCGCAATCGGGGTTCCAAACTTTGTAACCGTTTGGTTCGTAGCCTACCAGTATTCCTTTAAAAGATTTGGCATCAAATTTATTTTTACTGGTTTTATTATGGACAAAAACGGTTGACCCAAAAACTTTTAAATATTTAATTTGAGGTCTTTTGCCATGCCACATTTCGAATGGTGTTTGAGGCTGTTTCAAAGCTCTAGATGGCGTTATATTAATCAAGTAAGTAGCAGTTAAAACTGCTTTACCCCAAAATATTTTGTTTAATTTAGCACCATTAATCATTGACCGCGCTTTTTCTGTAATAGTGCGGTTCATACGCTCTGAAACACCATTCAATTGTGGAGTCCTAGGAATAGGAACCGTTAAATGATAAGTAATTCCTTTTTCGATACAGTAATTTTTCATTTCGGTGGATAAATATTCACCACCGTTGTCACAGTAAAGATTCACTACTTTGGAATTAAATATGGATTCACTTTTGGCTACGTACTCCTTAAAAGCTTGAAATACAGCCGGTGGCACAAAAACGTACGCGTCATAACTTGAAAGTGGAACATTGAGAGGAGGGAGGGGAGACTTTTTGTATTCAGGGGGCGAGTGATGCACGATGCAATGACGCCTTCATCAGGCTTCGTTGGCGGCAGCAGCAGTGTCCAAAATCATACATCACGCTCCAAAGTTTGTATATACCACCTCATACGTACAGCGACTTACGGCAACAATGGCGACTCTAAGCGGCTATGGTCGAGGAAACTGAATTTTTCATCAACTCGATGCTTTTCCACTTGATCGCGTTACGCACTTCAGTGTGACAAGCGACGTTTGCTCTGGATATGCGCAAAATCTCTGATGGTCATCGACGAGTCTATCGTGAGTTGGCCGCTGCGGGCTCGCGTACCTGCATCCTTGTCCAAACATTCTCACAATTTTCTTGGTTATTCTTGAAAACCTCGGCCGCTGCTGCAGCATCACGCGCCTCTCGACCATCGGCGGAGCTTGACTCGGTATTTAGGAAAGAGGTTCGAGCGCGAGAATGAAACACTATTGGTTTGCTCGACGACATATTGATTTATTTAAAAAATGTACAAGGGTTTGCTACATCAATGTGTAGAGTAACGGACCGCAAAGACGCATGCCTACACCACGCAAAAAAAACCGGCCAAGTGCGAGTCGGACTCGCGCACCGAGGGTTCCGTACAAACCTAACTTAAAGGTATTATAGACCTGAGTATTGAATATGAATTTCAATTTAATACCTCTACGCGTTCATAAGGAAAGGGGTAGTAAGTTTAAAATTATTAAAAATATTTTTATTATATGATGTAATTAAAAATTTACGGTTATCGCAATTTTTCCTTTATCTGTGCTATAAGACGTTGCTTCGCACCAAATTTCAAGATTCTGAGTTCACGGGAAGTACCCTGTAGGTTTTGATTCCTTTGCGAGTGTCGAAAATTTGCGGAAATTTGCGGCATAAACGGCTGTATCTTTTGATTGCGTTGGCTTAGAAGTTTGATTTTTTCACAGCTTCAAGGGACAGTAGACCTAAGTAATTGATATAAATTTCAGCTTCATACCTCCACGCGTTCCTGAGAAAAAGGGTCTTGACAGACGGACGGACGGACGGACAGACGGACAACAAAGTGATCCTATAAGGGTTCCGTTTTTTCCTTTTGAGGTACGGAACCCTAAAAACAATATCATCCAAGGAAAGTAACCAAGTATCGGCCGTGTCTTGGTCGAATGAGGTTCCCCATCGTTGGCGCTCGAACATAGTATCCCGGAGAAGTCGTAACCAGTCCCTGACGTGATTCCAACTATAATGATGCAAATGCCCGTATCGACACTGTTCATCTTTCGAGGGCTTGACAAACGTTTCGCAGCCACGGCCGTCGTCGTTGACCAAATGGCACGGGCAGGAGGCGTGCCTGTAGTCCGAGCAGATATTCATATGAACGTGAATTTTGATAACGTTTTCTAGCTCCGAGACACTGGTGAATTTCTTCAAACCGGCAGGATAGGTCCCACCAAATACAGGCACCAAGCACTCCACATTTATCAGAATCTCTTCTCCGTTTCTTCTTGAAGGATCAAAGTTGTATTCAATCTAGATTCGTTTGCTATTGATGAAAGTAGATTCAATTTTGTGAGTAGACATTTGCCACAATTTTGTTCGGATAGCAAGAGGACATTGGTCTTTTCGAGGCCAGAGCGAAAGGAGAAAATTTCGAAAATCGGCAAAAGTAAGATACTTGGACAGGTGAAGTATCGTATCGTCCGGCAGAATAATTTCCTTGGACGTCAACACCGGTGGCATTTTGTGTTATTTATCGTACCCCCTCGTGTCCAAGTTGTACCAAACACGCGTGCACGCACGATGACCATCTACGACGATTTAGTCAATATAGTCTTATATTTTATGCCAGAATTATTTATAACTTGTTATCTAGCTATCTGTAAACACTGGAAGCCTGTTCATGACATCGGTTGCCAATCTTACGCCTGCTCTAAATATTTGCTCATCGACTCTGCATACATGGCTCTATGCTCGCGAGAAGGCATGCACGATCCAGCAAACATGATGGGAGTCTTGTTTCCATCATCTTTATAGTACTCTGGACCGAGACTGTGCAATGCGTTGTCAAAAATACACGTCAAAACCCAGACAACTGGTTACAGGAAAATTCATTTCCTCGAATACATAACGCGCTATTAGCCATTCATAAATTCTCTATTACACGCGGACGTTCGGCGGGCTTGGAGTTGAAAATCCTTTTGATGTAATAAATTTACATCTTAAATTTGATTACATTGTACGAAAAAACTGTTGCATGAATCATACGTCTGGGGCGATAGACGTGACGGGATTGGCGCCGCGCCGTTATACTTGATAAGCAGAGGTTATGAATGATAATTATTTGCGTAATCCGGCGCCTGTACGAACGACCTAATGAACCGGAACTCGATAATGCTCGATATCTATAATGTTAATTGATAACCCGCGTTTACATTCATCCAACATTCAGGCGCTGAAGTGTTTAGCGTGTGAGCGACAGTCTATTCGGAATAAAGATTCGTTTTGCGTCCTGCTGGTACTATAATGTTATGGGCCTACAGGTATAATAAGAAAAAAACAAACAAACATACAAAAACGTATTTAATGGCGTGTTTACTACAATAAAACAAAATGCTGTGATGTACGAATACCACCAAACTATTTTTACATATTTTAAACCTAATTATGTTGAAAGCAGTTTGCTTTGCTGCTATTCATCGTCGCTGCTATCATAAATGGCTACATCGATCGCTAAAGCAGTTCTGAGCAAGTGTTCCGGAGTTGCGCGTTTGCCCGTTTGAAAGTATACAATGACCTCTGGAAAGACCGAGTATTGCTCGGCAATTTCCTGATTGAAAAGTTGTTTCGATTCTCTCAAGAGAATAGCAGTTTTAAGATACTGCTTTAACCACAAAGCAACATGTTGCGAGCAATAGTGTTGAAAATGGCCGTATTGGCACTCGTCGACCGGCGGCTTGACGAATGCTCCGAAAGCATTCTCGTCGTCGTCGTACAGCAGGTGACACGGGCAACAGGCGTGACGACTTCCCGAACACAAGTTAACGTGAACATGCATTTCGATAAACTCATACAGCTTTGGTATACTCCTGAAGCCCTCCATCGCCGCCGGAGGACCAATTCCACCAAACACAGGAACCAGCGACGCGGAATCAATGAGAACCCGTTCTTCTTTTATTCTAGTGGCATCAAATTGTATATTATCGTTAATCGTTTCCCATTGAAAAATGTGGCTTCGAAGGTGCCGGTAGACAGTCGCCATAGTGTTGATCGAACAATGTCGCTTTCATTGCCATCGGGCCAGATGGACCTGACCAAGCTTCGACGATCTTGAGAGTTTAGGAATTTGCAAAAGTACAGAATAATGTCCAAAGGTAGATACGTTGGCTGCCGCTCCGAAACGGATAACTGATGCACCTGCTTCATCTTTATTGTTTTGTTCAATGTTCCTATCGTCTGAGATGGCTCCGCTCGCGCACAGCAAATTGTAGAATTTACGGAGGAAACGATCAACAACGGCGGGCGATCACAGATGAATGCGTCTCTGCCAATTCGTTCCTTCGTACTGAATAATACACGAGCCTGGCTATCGCAATACATGGACACGGCACACGTCATTATTTCAATTATTCAATGCTTCAACTACTTCTTTCGGAGAGTATATGTACATGTTTTATCATTAATGTGTGGTAATCATTCTTATCTGTATTGATAATGGTAAAACATAAATATCACACACTTTTGTCATTGCATTCGTTGTTACTCGTAGAAAAGCACAAGTCAACGTGTATGCTGCATACATTTATTGAGAATAGGTATAACATATGGAAGCTTATCTTAGGCTGAAACGTGGGCGGTTTACACGCCGATGGCTCGCTTCAACGAGCAAGTCGTTATTCGTGGTTCGTCTTGTGGCTCTCGGAAATACATCGATCGGTAAATAAATGTTTTTCGATGTCAATACCGGTACCTGCAGCGGCGAGGCCGGTGGCGATGCCGGTGGCGATGCCCGTGGCTATGCCGCGGGCTATGCCGTCGCGTTTGAACGCGACTGCACTAAAAGCTGAGCGCGTACACGAACGTTCGGTTCCTTGATTAATGCGAGGCAGCAAGCAATGTTTATTCAATACCATTGATATCTGCACACGTTCTGAGAAATGATTACGCTCGCATCACTTGTTCTCAACGTTCGTCGATTCGAATAGCGTGCATACATCATGATGATAAACTATACAAGTTTTCTATCTCAAAGTATAAAAGCCATGATGAGTGCACAAATAGCAGAGCATGCAGGCACTGCAGAGCAACAACAACAACTGCCACACTCAAGTACACTTTGACAATGGTCGTAACGGCCTTGACGGCTCATTATTACATCGTTATCGCGCCTGTTAAGATACGCGCAGTGTTTTCGCAAAGCTACACTATTGTAGCTTTGCGAAAACATCTATATGCTGTTTTGCTCTGTTGCCATAATAATGTGAGTTGACCAAGCGACTTGACCGATAAGATGCCATGTAGCAGGCCAACACCGCATATACCGCTGATACGTTTTAGTTTCATTCTAGTTGAGCCGGCGGGTCAATTGTAAGTATACTTCCGATTCTGTGGTTTGTTGTCCGCGCACCCAGTTTAAGAACTGCGCGCTGCTGCAAGTGCTGCACTTGCTGGTGTCGTTACGAGGATCAGTTATCGGATTGTTTTTAGATTCTAATCAATAAACAATTGGAGCGTGACTGCTGAAGTTATAGTTTGCACGAGACAGCTTTCTTGCCCGAATCCGAAAATACCACTCATTTCTTGGCCCGATACTTCCGCCTCAAGATATGATCCGTACGTTCTTGTGGTACTGGCTGTACGTCTGATTTGTATGTAATTAAATATGTCACACAGTAATGAGTGAATTGATCTATAAATGTCACAAAATAGTTTTTGTTATCAGCTGTGGAAGGAGTGATGTGTCCACACACATCAGAATGCACCACAAACAATGGTCGTTTAATGTGATCTTTATTTTTAATTTGATTGAAGGGTAGTCGCGTCTGTTTCCCAGTTATGCAATCCTCGCACAAATCGTCTTTAGGCACTATGGTTTCTATTTGGTCAACGTCATCGACCATATTTTTATTTTTTAAATCCAAAAATTTTTGTTTGCTTATGTGGCCAAGACGTTGATGCCACAAATCATAGCTATTTTTGTCATTATTGCATATTTGGGACACAGAGCGGCTGTGTGGTATAGACACAATAAAATCTAAAGCAATCAAGTTGTATAAAGGCCTAGCTTTCATGATGACTTTACCGTCTTTGCATATTTGGGCCCCTTGCTGGTTGAAAATTATAGTCATACCCGCACGCTGCATTTTTGATACCGAGAGCAGATTGTATGGCGCCTCCGGACAATATAAGACATCCTCCAACGTTCCTTGAATGCCCAAATTTCTGGTAACCGTGACAGTCCCTTTCTTCATTGCTGAAATGAATTCACCTGATTTTGCAACTGAAATTTTTAAAGGAGTGGGTATTTGAGAAAAATTAGTGAATAAATCTTCCCTGTTGATGATTTTGTGATTAAAATGTTTTTGTTGTTAATTTGTAAATATATTTAGTCAGATGGGAGTGTTCGTTTACTGGTGCATGAGCAGCAAGTAGGAGTGTAATTTAAAGTCTGAAATCCGTATCACTATACTTTTAATTATTCCTTACAAACTCACTTATTTTATGCGTAAACTAATGTGAAGGAATTATGTACTGACGTATGACCGACGCGGGCGGCGGCTGGGAATCCACTGTCGTTCCCCGCGCTCCTCTGAGCTCGGGCGACGTGCAAAACGCCGCGTCGACAACCACATCATTCCTCCCCTTTTTTTAAAAAAATAATTAAAATCCTTAAAATATCTTAAAATTAAAACTTACTCTAAATATCTTAACAGTACCTACACAAGTACAATGTAAGTCAACGGAATTTGCTGATGCTATGTCTACGGTCGCCGCCTCGCCCGCTGTGACGCGATAAGCGAGGAATGTAACATTACTCTTTTAATAAACGACGTTTGTAAATGAATTCTCAAACTTACTTGCAATATCACGCTATGTTTTTTATAAGGGTAGGCAGAGCATCATCCTATAGTCC